>OY987283.1:19375314-19862814 GCA_963920785.1 Sphagnum contortum | reverse complement strand
TCAAACCGATGACCCCAAGTCATTCCTCACGAACTGAATATGACTGGCATTGATTCGAACTACTTCTTGTTGCTTATCTCCGTCGATGTTTGTTTCGGTAGTCCGGTGGCTGAACTCTTGGGCTCGCATAACACCAAGGAAGAAGTAGCCAAGTACTGAAATCATGCACGAGTTCCTTGGGCTCTTTACCTATAGCTCGATCGATCGAGTTTTGTTTTTCCTTTCTTATCGTCTTTGTACCCTTGGCTTAGTACAGTCGGAACCCTTGTTGCTTTAGGTCGTCTCCTCGGCCTTCCTTATCGTGTGTTATGATCGTTGCGACCTGCATGAACCCTATAAGCTTGTGTTCAAATCTGCGGAGAGATAAAAACTTACACGATTGAAAAACACTTACACTTCATAAATTATTTCTCGTTTTGTGATTATTATTGAAGAACAAGGCTATTCGAAAATAAAACAAATGAAAGAGAAAATCAAAAATGAAAAAAAAAAAAAAAAAGGAAAGAAAGAATCATTAGAAAAAATATTAGTAATCTTTTTCGTTTTTTGGAAATGAAATTTCACTTTCTAATTATTATTTAAAAAACCTATTTGAAAAAAAGAAATGAAATAGAAACTGAAAAAAGAAAAAGAAAAGGAATGTAAAAAACACAAACAAAGAAGAAAGAAAGACAGAAACAAGAAAAGATAAAGAAATGGGGATCTTATATTCTTATATAGTAAAGGACGTCGTGGATGAAATGAAGCTTTCCATCCATTCGTCCGTCGCGTCATCCATCCTGTCATCTGTCTCATCATCCATCCAAACAGGACAAATATATATTTTTAAAAGGGGAAAAATGTACCCATTTCCCCCCTCCTCCTTCCACCTTTTCATATATCTAGGGGAAAAAATAACATTAACCTCCACCCCCCTCCCCCTCAACAGTAAAAAAAAAAATGCATCAAGGTGCACCCCTAAACCCCCCCCTCGCACAATCAACCCAATATAAACCCTGCCCCTTTTCCACAGTAAAAAGTAATTCCTAAAACTTACTAGCAATAAAAAAAGTAACAAAAAGTAACAAACACTGAACCTTCAACAGTAAAAAGTAATTTGAAAAAATTACAAATGGTAAAAAAAGTAACAAAAAGTAACATAAAGTGAAAAAAGTCAACAAAAAAAGCCTCAGCATTACACTAAAAAGCCTCAGCACCACTGTGTAATTTTGGTGGTCAAAGAGCCTCAAGCCTCAGGCATCGCGAGCGTAATGCTCGGATCATATGTATAGGGTTAGGGTTTGATGGCGGCTAGGGTTAGGGTTTAGTGGTGGCTAGGGTTAAGTGGTGACTAGGTTAGGATTAAGTGGCTGCTACTTTAGGGTTAAGAGATAATATATATTGGAGTGTTTTTGAATAGTCTTTCATTTTCTCCTTTCATGGTTTCAATGCACATAGATCCTACAAGCCTTGTTTGTTGTTGCAAGCCATAGTTTTGTGATTGTAACATTTGAAGCATACAACCTTTGTGATTTTTGTTAGTTAATACAATTGTTTCATTTCATGAACCTTGAGTGTTTCATTTCTTGCTTGTTTTCAAGTTGTTTCCAGTAGGTTATGGGCGCACACCAAGTAAGAGAAAAGACATTGTGTTAGAACAAAAAGTAGTCAAGGGTTTAGCTTGTATGGCATAGAAAGGGAGAATCCTTTAAGGGAAGGCTTTTAGTTTGCAAGGTTGTAAAGAGTGTGGGAGTCTATTTTCAAGTGAGGTGTGGAAGAGATTTCTTCAAAGTGTTGTAAGTTTTTCAAGTGTGGAAAACTTGTTCTTCAAGTTTGAAATAGTGTGTGGAAGAGAGTTCTTCAATTCGTTGAAAGTTTACGGTGTGCAAAAGAGGTCTTCGAGTTGTTGAAAGTGTTAAGTTTCAAGTGTGTCAAAGAGAATTATTCCCATTGTTACAATTTGAAGTGAAATTTCAAGCTTGTGCAATAAAAGATTTCCAAGTGTTAAATTTTCAAATTTACATGAGGTGTCAATGATTTCTTCTAAAGCTTTTGAGAAAGTGTTTGTTATAGCATTTGTGTTCAAAATGTCTTCTTTTCAACATGTCGTCAATTTGATGGCGGCAACTTTTATCTTTGGAAGTTCAAAATGCGCATGATGTTTTCTAAACATGGGCTTTGGAAATTCGTTAATCGGAATGCCAGCTTGTCGAGTGAAGAAGTTGCAAGGGCCGATTACAACGAGAAAGACACGAAGGCTTCAGCATTGCATTACAAACATCTCACGGATGCCCAACTTGCACACATTCCATATTGTGACAATGTGAAAAGTGTGTGGGAGGCTCTTTGCGATGTGCATGTAAGCTAAGACAATTGGTTACAAGTTGTTCCTTCGAAGGAGATTCTTGACCATCAAAATGCAAGAAGGAGATGACATGCTTGTCCACATTAACACGGTGAAGGCCCTTGCGGACCAACTACATTCCATCGAGGTGAACATTACGGATGAAGATGTTTACATGGTACTCCTCATGAGCCTTCCTCCATCCTTTGATACCTTAGTCACGAGCTTAGAGTCCATGTCCACAAAAGATGTAGACCTTCAATTCATTATAGCAAGGTTGCTTCACAAAATGTCCAAAAAAAAAGAATGTGAGAGTTTCGAGACTATTTCATTAGTGAACAAAACTCATAAGTCAAACGAGAAGCTTTGTTTCTATTGTAAAAAACCTAGACATTTTGTGAGAAATTGTTTGAAGAAGAAAAACCACGTATGATTGGATTTTCGATTCGGGTGCAACGCAACACATGACATTTGAACAAGAATGGTTTACCATGTACAAGCACATTTCCCCAAGGAGGGTGTTCATGGGCGATGACACTGTTTTGGAGGCCATTGGCAAGGGGAACATCAAAGCCACAATGCAAGTAGGAAGGGAATTGTCACACGCAACCATCACCCAAGTTCTTCATGTTCCAAAAATGAAAAATAGTCTCATATTCGTGAGTAAACTCATTTCCGAAGGCTTCAAAGTGGAATTTGACAAGGATGGTTGTAAGGTCAACGATGCTCAAAAAGTTGTTGTGGCAAAAGCACGAAGGGACAAAAACTTGTACCTTCTTAATGTGAAGGTGCATAAGGACATGGCACACATTGCCAATTCTTTGGATGAAGATGTCATGCTTTGGCATAAAAGACTTGGCCATCTCAACATGGCAAGCCTTAAAGAGTTGGATGCCATGGTAAAGCATGATACTTTCTCACTTTCATTGACAAGTTCTCGAGGAAAACTCATGTCTATCTTTTGAAGGCCAAAAGAGATGCGTTTGAAAAATTCAAACATATAAGACGTTGGTGGAGAACGAAATTGGTCACAAAATCAAAGTGTTATAATTCGACAACGCAGGAGAATTTGTGTCGAAGAAATTTGACGCATTTCTTGCGGAATGTGGAATTCAAGGACAAACAAGTGCGCCCTATTGCCCACCACAAAATGGTGTTGCAGAACGTGCCAATAGAACCATCATGGAATGTGCGAAAAACATGATTCTTGCACAAGGGTTGGAACTTGAATTTTGTGGCGATGTGGTGAACATGATGACTACATCAAAAATCGATGTCCAACCAAGGTTATTGATTCCAAGACTCCTTAAGAAGCATGGAGTGGTAAGAAACCCGATGTGTCTCATTTTACAGTCTTTGGTTGTAAAGCCTCTCCACATGTCCCCGATGAAAAGAAGACCAAATGTTAGAAAAATACAATTCATTTCTAATTTCCAATGTTGATTAATGTGTTAAACATTCATCAAAAGGATGAATAGTACTCACATCCTTATAGTAGTTACGTTAAGGTTTAATGGTGGCGGTTAGGGTTTTGGAAGTGGAGGCTACTTAGGGCTTGGTGGCGGCTAGGGTTTGGGTTTGGTGGCGGCTAGGGTTCAAGTATGGTGGCGACAACGGTTAGGGTTAGGTGGTGGCTAGGTTAGGGTTAAGTGGCGGCTACTTTAGGGTTAGGAGATAGTATAATGGAGTGGTTTTGAGTTGTCTTTCATTCTTTCCTTTCATGGTTTTTGAGTGCACATAGAACCTTCAACCTTTGTTAGTTGTTGCAAGCCATAGTTTTGTGATTATAGCATTTGAAGCATACAACCTTTGTAATCTTCTCGTTAGTTAATACAATTGTTCCATTTCATGAACCTTGAATCTTTCATTTCTTGTTTCTTTTCAAGTTTTTTCCAATAGGTTATGGGCCCACATCAAGCAAGAGAAAGGACATTGTGTTTGAATAAGAAGTAATGAAAGGCTTTGAGCTTGTATTGCATAGATAAAAGGAGAGAATCCTTTTGAGAGAAGGTTTTTTCTTTTGCAAAGTGAATGGGAGTTCATTTCCAAGTGGTGGCATATAAGGAGCTTGCAACTTTTCCAAGTGAATGGGAGGTGTGGAAGAGAGACTTCTTCAAGTTGTTGTAAGTTCTCAAGTGTGTGGAAGAGAGTTCCTCGAGTTGTTAAAAGTTTCAACATTGAAATTTGAGGTGTGTGCAAGAAAGGTTTTTCAAGTTGTTGAAAACTTCAAGTTTTAAATGTGTTAAAGAAAGTTCTTTGCCAATGTTACAAGTTTCAAGTCAAATTCCATATTTGTGCAAGAAAGTTTTTCAAGTGTTTGAAGGTTTCTTCTAAAGGTTTTGTTTTGTGACATATAGCAATTAAGTGGGAGAGACTTCAAGTGAGGGTTTCAAACATTTGCAAGTTATTCAACTTGAAATTTTCCCACTTGCAACTCGTTTGAATAGAAAAACATAGAGTGTTTATTTTAGCATTTGTGTTCAACAAAATGTCATCCTTCCAAATGGAGTCTTTGAAAGTCATGGAAAAGTTTTATGGTGGCAACTTTCATCTTTGGAAGTTCAAGATACGCATGATGTTTTCCAAGCATGGGCTTTGGAAGTTTGTCGATGGGAGTGCAACAATTCCCCATGATGAAGATCAAATCCGGATTATAACGAAAAGGCGACCAAGGCATTTGCATTACTTTGTGAACACCTCACGAATGCACAGCTTGCACACGTTCAATATTGCGAAAATGTCAAAAGCGCTTGGGAAACATTTTGCGGTGTGCACAAAGTCAAGACTATCGGAAACAAATTGTTTCTTCGAAGGAGGTTTTTCACCATCAAAATGTAAGAAGGGGAAGAGTTGCTTACACACATCAACATGGTGAAGGCGCTTGCAGACCAATTACGTTCCATTGAAGTGAAGATTGAAGATGAAGACATGTACATGGTACTTCTCATGAGCCTTTCCCCATCTTTTGATAATTTGGTCACAAGTTTGGAGTCCATGTCCACCAAAGATGTTGACCTTCAATTCATTGTTGTTCGATTGCTTCATGAAGTTTCCAAAAGAAAAAAAAATGAAAGTACGAAAAATGCTACATTGCTTAACGAAATTTAGAAAGCAAACGAAAAGCTTTGCTTTTATTGTAAACAACTTGGACACTTTATGAGGAATTGTCTGAAGAAGAAGAGTGATGAAAGAGAAAAGGCAAACCAAGCTCGTGAAGATCAAGAACAAATGTTTATTACCACCTTGGGTGCTAATGATCATACACTGTACGATTGGATCATTGATTCCGGCACAACAGAACACATGACATTTGAACGAGAGTGGTTCACCACTTACGAATCCATTGTTCCATGAAGGTGTACATGGGAGATGACACCATTTTGAAGGCCAGTGCCAAAGCGAACATCAAGGCAATAATGCGAGTTAGAGGTAAAATGTTACTTACAACCATCACTCAAGTTCTTCATGTTCCCAAAATGAAGAATAGTCTCATTTCCAGTAGCAAACTCATTTCGGAAGGCTTGAAAGTGGAGTTTGACAAGGATGGTGTTAGAAATACTATTCGTTTCTAATACCCAATGTTGATGAATGTGTGAAACATTCATCAAAAGGATGAATAGTATTCACATCCTTATAGTAGTTAGGTTAGGTTGAATAGTGGTGGCTAGGGTTTGGAAGTGGAGGCTACTTAGGGCTTGGCAGCGGCTAGGGTTAGGGCTTGGCGGCAGCTAGGGTTAGGGTTTGGCGGCGGCTAGGGTTAGGAGTGGTTTTGAGTAGTCTTTCATTCTTTCCTTTCATAGTTTTTGAGTGCACATAGAACCTTCAAGCTTTGTTAGTTGTTGCAAGCCATAGTTTTGTGATTGCATCAATTGAAAACATACAACCTTTGTATTGTTCTTATTAGTTAATACAATTGTTCTTTTTCATGAACCTTGAGTGTTCCATTTCTTGCTTGTTTTCAACTTGTTTCCAATAGGTTATTGGCCCACACCAAGCAAGAGAAAGAATATTGTGTTGGAACAAGAAATAGTAAAAGGTTTTGAGGTTGTATTGCATAGAAAAAGGGAGAGAATCTTTTTGAGAGACGAATTTTTGTTTGCAAAGTAAGTGGGAGTTCATTTCCAAGTGGTGGCATATAAGGAGCTTACAACTTTTCCAAGTGAGTGCGAGGCGTGGAAGAGATTTCTTCAAGGTGTTGTGAATTTTCAAGTGTGGAAGAGTGTTCTTCAAGTCTTGAAGTTTCAAGTTCTAAGTTCAAAGTGTGTGAAAGAGAGGTCTTCAAAGTGTCCTAGGATTTCAAAGTGTGTGGAAGAGAGTTCTTCAAGTTGTTGAGAGTTTCAACGTTAAAGTTTGAGAGAGTGTGGAAGAGAGTTCTTCGAGTTGTTGAAGAATTTCAACATTCAAGTTTGACATTTGTGCAACAAAGTTTTTCAAGTGTTTGAGGGTTTCTTATAAAGGTTTTGCTTGATGACATATAGAAATTGACGCGCTCCTTGGTTCCGGGGTGAACCCACTTGAGGGTTCACCAAATGTCAAGTTGCGGAAGTTGGGACCGAAGGGCACGCTCCCGGCTTCCAACTCTAGAAAGGGGTAGAGGGTTGAGTTGGGAGCCTCGGGATTAGACTAGGAAGAGGGACTAGTAGATCAAGCACAAATCTGCATCAAAACAAACCACCCAAGTGGTTAGTTCACATTCCGGGACACCCTTTGGTGTTGGGACTTGCCACGGGCACTTGGACCACAAGACTCACCACGGCCCGGACTTGGGGAGTAAGCCACCACCTTACTCCCTATATACTTCTCTGCAGCTCGTCACGGAGGGGGCATCCAAATGGCACAAATTCCCGGGACTCCCGAAATGGAGTCCCGATTTTGTCCAGGCGGGACTCCCGGAACTTTGAACCGCCATAACTCCCGACTGCAGAGTTGGATCGCGACGAGGTCTGAACCGAAGTTGTAGCCCTCGTCGAGATCTTTCCAACGCCGTATCGCACTCCCGAATCGGACGTCGGGAAGACATCGATTCCCGACTTTTAGTGGTCGGGAGTCAAACTGCCAGTTTGACTCCCGGCCCTTCTTTTGCCCATAACTTGGGCTGCAGATGTCCGAATTGTCAATGCGAGGGCATTTTCGATATCTACGTTTCAAGGCCTTTTTAACGACACCAAGAACACCCCAATGCGAGGTGTTTTGCCCCTTGCTGTTGAGCTCTGAATATTCGGGAGTCCCGGAGGACTCCAAATCCAAATCCCCAACTTTTCCAAGTGTTGGGCTTCACCCCCACACTTGGCCAAGCTAGGGTTGCGACAGAAATTGAGTGGGAGAGATTTCAAGTGAGGTATTCAAACATTAGCAAGTATTTCATCTTCAAATTTCCCCACTTTCCCTTCCTTCAAATAGAAAAAACATAGAACGTTTGTTTTAGCATTTGTGATACACCAAATGTCATCCTTCCAAATGGAGTCTTTGAAAGTCATGGAAAAGTTTGATGGTGGCAACTTCCACCTTTGGAAGTTCAAGATGCGCATGATGCTTTCTAAGCACGGGCTTTGGAAGTTTGTTGATGGGAGTGCAACAATTCCCCATGATGAAAATCAAATCACGGATTATAACGAAAAGGCAACCAAGGCATTTGCACTACTTTGTGAACATCTCACGGATGCACAACTTGCACACATTCAATATTGCGAAAATGTCAAAAGCGCTTGGGAAACACTTTGCAGTGTCCATGAAGCCAAGACCATCGGAAACAAGTTGTTTCTTCAAAGGAGGTTCTTCACCATCAAAATGCAAGAAGGGGAGAACTTGCTTCCGCACATCAACACGGTCAAGGCGCTTGCGGATCAATTACGTACCATTGAGGTGAACATTGAAGATGAGGACGTCTACATGGTACTTCTCATGAGCCTTCCCCCATCTTTTGATAACTTGGTCATGAGTTTGGAGTCCATGTCAACCAAGGATGTTGACTTTCAATTCATCGTCGCTCAATTGCTTCATGAGGTTTCCAAAAGAAAAGAAAGTGAAAGTAAAGAGAATGTCGCATTGCTTAACAAAACCCATAAGGTAAATGAAAAGCTTTGCTTTTATTGTAAAAAACTCGGACACTTTGTGAGGAATTGTTTGAAGAAGAAGAGTGATGAGAAAGAAAAAGCAAACCAAGCTTGTGATGATCAAGAACAAATGTTTGTTACCGCCTTGAGTGCTAATGATCATGCGAGAAACGATTGGATCATCGATTCGTGTGCAACGCAACACATGACGTTCGAACGAGAGTGGTTCACCACCTACGAATCCATTGTTGCACGAAAAGTGTACATGGGAGATGACACCATTTTGGAGGCCATTGGCAAAGGGAACATCAAGGCCACAATGCAAGTTGGAGGTAAAATGTTGCTTACAACCATCACACAAGTTCTTCATGTTCCCAAAATGATGAATAGTCTCATTTCTGTTAGCAAACTCATTTCGGAGGGCTTGAAAGTGGAGTTTGACAAGGATGGTTGTAAGGTCAACAATGTCCATGGAATTGTTGTGGCGCAAGCACGAAGGGAGAAGAACTTGTATCTTCTCAACGTCAATGTTCGAAAGGAGAATGCGAATGTGTCAAAGTCTTCGAACGAAGGAGCTACGCTTTGGCACCAAAGACTTGGCCACCTCAACATGGCGAGTCTTAAGAAGTTGGAAAATATGGTCAATGGCATGAATTTGAAAGAAGTGCCATTGCACCATGTGTGTGAAGCTTGCATTGAAGGCAAACATCAAAGGACATCTTTTCCTAAAGATGAAGCAAGTAAGGCTTCCAAGCTTTTGGAAGTTGTGCATAGCGATGTGTGCGAACCGATGAAGACCACGTCTCATGGTGGAGCACAATACTTTGTCACCTGCATCAACGACTTTTCGAGAAAAACTCATGTTTACCTTTTGAAAGCGAAAGGAGAAGTGTTCAACAAATTCAAGGCATACAAGGCCTTAGTGGAAAATCAAACCGGCATGAAGATCAAAACTGACGCACTCCTAAGTCACGGGGTGAAACCCACTTGAGGGTTTCACAAAGTCAAGTTGCGGAAAAGTGACTTAGCGGCACGCTCCCGGCTTCCAACTCTAGAAAGGGGTAGAGGGTCGAGTTGGGAGCCCAGGGATTAGACTAGGAAGAGATCAAGCTTTTAGATCACACGAACCTGCATCACAAACCAACATGAGTTGGTTAGAATCCATTTGCACTCTTTTGGTGTTGGGACAAGCCACGGGGACCCAGATTCACTTGGATTCACCACATCCTTGGTTCGGGAGTATGCCACCACCATACTCCCTATAGTATTCTCTGCGCCTCTCCGCGGGGGAGGCATCCGAATGGCACAAAATCCCGGGACTCCCGAAATGGAGTCCCGATTTTGTCCCGGTGGGACTCCCGGAACTTTGAACCGCCATAACTCCCGACTGCAGAGTTGGATCGCGACGATGTCTGAACCAAACTTGTGGCCCTCGTCGAGATCTTTTCAACGCCGTGTCACCGAAAAAAGGAGGGACCTACAAATCCACTCCTGTCATGACTGACTTACCCAATCGCTTGCACCTACACAAGCACACAGACTCAAGCCACCTCTGCCGAAGCCATCTCACTCAAGACACAACTGCTACAACAAAGCTTCAGGGTTCGTCTGTTGTCCCTGGCCTCTTGCTCAGATTAACAAAAATGAATGGGCAGAACTAATCTGCTCTTACAGTGCATGTTCTTAAGGTCCTGCAGCACCTACACCAAAATTGAAAGCTAGTTCCTCAAGCTTCTCACATGCTAGTACCCTGGATCGGCTACTAGCCTGAAGACTACTCTGATATGCGCAGCGGAAAGAACAAATCAGACAGAAGCTCCACAGCTACCATTCCTTCTCCAGAGATCTCACTCCACAGCCTCACCTCTGCCTAGCATCACTCCTGATCTACCCCCTCTCTACTTCATCTTCACCAGCTTAAAGAGATCTCCACCCCCTCGACCGTCCACACCAAAACTTGCCCTTCAAGCTTCCATACCCCGTTCTAAAACCTTCGCCGCCCAAATCATAATTGCGCCACCTTCTTCTTCCCTCCTTTTCGGCTGATCTAATCACTTGAACCCTACCTTAATAGATCAGACTCAAAATCAGGAATTATGTGATCGGAAATGAGATAGGTGTTCGGCCACCTCATTTCCAGTCACAGCCGTATCGCACTCCCGATTCGGATGTCGGGAAGGCATCGATTCTCGACTTTTAGTGGTCGGGAGTCAAATTGCCAGTTTGACTCCCGGCCCTTCTTTTGCCCATAACTTGGGCTACAGATGTCCGAATTGCCAATGCGAGGGCATTTTCGATATCTACGTTTCAAGACCTTTCCAATGACACCAAGAACACCCCAATGCGAGGTGTTTTTCCCCTTGCTGTTGAGCTCTGAACATTCGGGAGTCCCGGAGGACTCCAAATCCCCAACTTTTCTAAGTGTTGGGATTCACCCCCACACTTGGCCAAGTTAGGGTTGCGACAAAAACCTTGCGATCTGACAACGGAGGAGAATTTGTATCCAAAAAGTTTGATGACTTTTTGCGTGAATGTGGAATCGAACGTCAAACAAGTGCACTTTACACACCACAACAAAATAGAGTTGCGGAACGAGCCAATAGGACCATCATGGAATGCGCTAGAAGCATGATTCGTGCACAAGGACTTGACTTGGAGTTTTGGGCGGAGGCGGTGAACACGGCGGTTTACATCAAGAATCGATGCCCAACTAAAGCTCTTGATTCAAAGACCCCACAAGAAACGTGGACCGGTATAAAGCCGGATGTATATCATTTGAGAGTTTTTGGTTGCAAAACATTTGCACACATTCCAGATGAAATGAGAAGCAAATTAGAGTCCAAATCCATACCTTGTGTGTTTCTAAGGTATTGTGAAGGGACCAAAGATAGCTTAATGTGTCTAGAAACCAAAAGGATCATTAAGAGTCGAGATGTTGTGTTCCTTGAAGGGACGGAAGAAGTAGAAGGTGTTCGTGAGAAGAGACCCCTTTCAAACCAAATAGAACACCTTGTTGTGGATGAAGTCGATGAACTTGTGAAGGATGTTAATCCTATATCTTTGAAAGTAAGACCAGCGGAAGACGTGGAAGGTGATGAGTCTACAACAAATTCTTCTTCGGAAGAAGAATTTGCTTCATCACAAGATGAGGGTTTGAATGAACCACAACAAGATGGACCAAGAGAAAGGCCCCAAAGACAACGTAAGGAGTGGCCTCGTGATTGGTGGGTCGCCACCAAAGAGGTGGAACGAGCGACCATGGCATTTTCGGAAGAACCCCAAACCGTGGAAGAGGCATTGAATGGCGAAGATGCAAAGAGGTGGGAGATTACCATGCAAGAAGAATACGACTCTCTTCTTGTCAACAACACTTGGTCCTTGGTGCCACTCCCCAAGGGTAGAAAACCCATTTCTTGCAAATGGGTGTTCAAAATCAAACATGGGGTGGATGGTGAAGTCGAACAGTACAAGGCGAGACTTGTGGCAAAAGGTTTCACCCAAACATTTGTAGTCGATTACAATGAAACTTTTGCACCCGTTGCAAAGTTTGTGTCAATTCGTTGTATCCTTGCACTAGCGGCCATTGAAGACATGGAGATTCATCAAATGGACGTCAAATTCTCAATGGTGACCTTGAAGAGGAGATCTACATGGAGCAACCCGAAGGATTCACACATGAAGGGGAACATCTCGTGTGTAAGCTTCACAAGTCATTGTATGGCTTGAAACAATCTCTAAGGGCTTGGAACCAAAAGCTAGACGCTTTCTTGAAAAACATGGAGTTTATGAGAAGTGATGCGGACTTTAGTGTGTATGTTGCGCAAGTCGAGGATGTGAAATTTTTCATTGTCGTCTATGTCAATGATCTCATCTTGGTGTGTAATAATAAGGACAAGCTTTTGCAAGTGAAGGAAGAACTTTCTCGAAAGTTCGAAATGAAAGATTTTGGCGATTTACATTTTTTCCTTAGCATGGAAGTGGAAAGGGATCATGCACAACGTCTTCTTTACATCAACCAAATTGGGTATCTCAAGGAGATTCTCAAACGCTTTCGCATGGAGGATTGCAAAGCCATCGGAGTGCCACTTGATCCCAAGACGAAGTTGAAGAAGAATGTGAACAAGGATGACGAAATGGTGAAGGTTCCTTATCAACAAGCTGTGGGATCCTTGATGTATGCCATGTTGTGTATTTGACTCGATTTGGCATACCCAATAAGCGTGGTGAGTCAACACATGGCCAATCCAAGCCTAGAACATTGGATTGCGGTGAAGCGCATTTTTCGATACTTGCAAGGCACATTGCAATTCAAATTACGCATCGAAGGATTATCACCCCAAGATGTGGTCGGATATTGTGATGCGGATTGGGCCGGTGACCTTGAGGATAGGAGATCCACCACAGGGTTTGTATTCAGATGGGAGGTGGAGCCACTTTGTGGAGTAGCAAACGACGGAGGCCGAATACATGACAAGTACACAAGCTACCAAGGAAGCCATATGGATGACAAGAAGCAAGAAATGAAAGATTCAAGGTTCATGAAATGGAACAATTGTATTAACTAATAAGAAGACTACAAAGGTTGTATGCTTCAAATGTTACAATCACAAAACTATGGTTTGTAACAACTAACAAAGCTTGAAGATTCTATGTGCACTCAAAAAGCATGAAAGGAGAGAATGAAAGACTCTTCAAACCACGCTAATATATACTATCTCCTAACGTTAAAGTAGCCGCCACTTAACCCTAAAATAGCCGTCACTTAACCCTAGCTGCACCAAGCCCTAACCCTAGCCGCCATTAAACCCTAATCCTAGTTGCCACCAAACCTTAACCTTAGCCGTCGCCAAGCCCTATGTAGCCTCCATTTCTAAATCCTAACCTAACTACTATAAAGATGTGAATATTATTCATCCTTTTGATGATTGTTTAACACATTCATTAACATTGGGACTTAGAAACAAATAGTATTTCTAACACTCCCACTCTATGAAGTTTCTAATCAAAACATGTTTATCAATTTGTTATGCCATTCTTTTGATAATGCCTTGGTAAGCACATTCACCACCATCTCCTTCGTTGAACAATATTCGAACGTAACTCTCCATTTTCAATTCGTTCTCGAACAAAGTGATGTTGCACATCAATGTGTTTTGTTCGAGCATGTTGCGTGGGATTCTTCATCAATGATGTTGCACTTTGATTGTCACATCGAATCACCATTGCTTTTTTCACTTCCATATACCCTAATTCCTTCATGAGCTTTGTCATCCATATGGCTTCTTTGGTAGCTTGCGTACTTGCCATATTTGGCCTTCATCGTGGACAAAGCAATTGTGAGTTATCATATGCTACTCCAAGAAATAGTTGTTAGAAATACTATTCGTTTCTAATTCCCAATGTTGATGAATGTGTTAAACATTCATCAAAAGGATGAATAGTATTCACATCCTTGTAGTAGTTAGGTTAAGGTTTAGAATGGAAATTACTTAGGGCTTGGTGGCGGCTAGGGTTAGGGTTTAGTGGCGGCTAGGGATAGGCGGCGGCTAGGGTTAAGGTTTGGTGGCGGCTAGGGTTAGGGTTTGGTGGCGGCTAGGGTTAGGCGACGGCTAGGGTTAGGGTTTGGTGACGGCTAGGTTAGGGTTAAGTGGCGGCTACTTTAGGGTTAGGAGATAGTATATAATGGAGTGGTTTCGAATTGTCTTTTATTCTCTCCTTTCATGGTTTTTGAGTGCACATAGAACATTTATGCTTTGTTAGTTTTTGCAAGCAATAGTTTTGTGATTGTAACATTTGAAGCATACAACCTTTGTAATCTTCTTGTTAGGTAATACAATTGTTCCATTTCATGAACCTTGAAGCTTTCATTTCTTGCTTGTCTTCAAGTTGTTTCCAATAATAGCTCCACCCCCTATCATGAATACAAACCCTGTGGTGGATCTCCTATCCTCAAGGTCACCGGCCCAATCCGCATCACAATATCGGATCAAATCTTGGGGTGGGAATCCTCTGAAGCGTAATTTGAATTGCAAAGTGCCTTGTAAGTATTTAAAAATGTGCTTGTCCGCAATCCAATGTTCTCTGCTAAAATTAGCCATGTGTTGACTCATCACACTTATTGGTTATGCCAAATTCGACTGAGTACACAACATGCATACATCAAGGATCCCATAGCTTGTTGATAAGGAACCTTCACCATGTCATCATCCTTGTTCACATTTTTCTTCAACTTTGTGTTGGGATCAAGTGGCACTCTGATGGCTTTGCAATCCTCCATGCGAAAGTGTTTGAGAATCTCCTTGACATAACCAATTTGGTTGATGTAAAGAAGATGTTGTGCACAATCCCTTTCCACTTCCATGCCAAGGAAAAAATGCAAGCCGCCAAGATCTTTCATTTCGAATTTTCGAGAAAGTTTTTCCTTCACTTGCAAAAGCTTATCCTTATTATTGCACACCAAGATGAGATCATCGACATAGATGACAATGAAGAATTTCACATCTCCCACTTGCAAAACGTACACACTAAAGTCCGCATCACTCCTCACAAACTTGATGCTTTTCAAGAAAGCATCTAGCTTTTGGTTACAAGCCCTTCGAAATTGTTTCAACCCGTACAATGATTTGTGAAGCTTACACACAAGATGTTCTCCTTCATGTGTGAAACAATCGTAGGTTATTCACCAAATAATAGCTTCTAATTGGAATTTTTTTAAAAACAACTTGAACAAATTTCATTTGACCAATTGTCATGCCATGTACCATACTTTTGGAACAATTATAATGTATGTATAATAATATTAGACCCAAAAGTGCCCCAAAGGGGGTCAGTGTAGTGCGTTTTTCACCCTCATGGTATGAAAAGTCATAACATGATCATGAAAATGTTGCAATATAAAACTCATGTCATGACATGAAGATTTTTTTTTAATTTGGGTTTTTTTTTTGGAATTTCATTGTAGCCTTGAACAACGTTAGTTTGGAGTGATTTTTAAAGCATCAAATTCATCATTGTGGGGAGTAAAACTTCATGGGGTGAACACAAGTTGAAACAACTTCATCAAAGTGGCAGTATAAATAATAATGAAAACCTAGCCTATTTTTTGTCTTTTTTGTTACATAAACTTCTAGATGGTGGAATGCCACACCACTGACAATTTTTTCAATTTTTGCGTCAATGTTTGTCATAAGTCTTGAGTTGAAACTTACAAAAATGGGATTAAATGTTAAAGGAAATTATAAATACATTTGTGTCATTATTTGAAATTCAATTGTAGGTTGTATTTAAAAATGACAATCACATTGTTGTTTGTTTGTGGTGGTAAGATTGGGTTAATGACCAATAAACCACATTCATCATGTTCAAAATGATCCCCATGTCTATTTGGCCATGTGAAGCATACTTGGTGGATGCAAGTGCCTTGTAAATTTAATGTTGGGTCATAGCCACATATATGCAACATCCTTTTTTGTTAAGGTTTTGGAATAAGTTTTAAGGTCTTAGAGTGCCACAAAGGGAGCAAGGGTTCCTCAATAGGAGGGTGCTTTAAATAGTTCACTAGTGGGTTACAAAAGGAAGGGTGTGGTTCAAACCACCCATACCACCAACATCATTAGAGGGAAAAAAAAATTTATATTCTAACATTATTTTATTCCTTTTATTATTACACCATTATTATGGAACATGGAAAATGTTTATGGAACCATGAAGGACCCATATTAATATCTTGGAATGGTGGCCATCATTGAGCTCATTGATTTCATCCGAGTTGGACAATTGGTGTGATATGTAATAAATGTGAAATCCATAATTATTCACACCTTTCATTGCATGGAAGAGTTTGTTTCAACATCTAGAAAGGCTACCTATGGATGTTTACCATGATTTTAAACAAACCCACAAGATGCGAATTAAAAATTGTCATTGAATTATGTTTAAATCATTATGAACATTGTTGCTATAGGAGTAATTCCATCGATTTCAAATGGAAATTTGACAAGTGGAGGTGTCAAAGTTGGCCTTTTGCCTAGTGAATAAGGACCATTACATTCATTTAACCCCATAATGCAGTTCTTCCATGAGTTGTGAAGGAACTACTAAAGGGTTCAAATAAAAAAGTTATGAAGTTTGTAGAAGTTTCAACACAAAACAAATGAAAGTTTGTTTAATATATATGCATGTATGCTGAAGTTGATTATTGTAACTTAGGGGATTGTAAAAGTTTAAGTCATCAAATTTTGGTATGGAATTTTGGGCAAAGAACTTAGGTAGAAAATATGAAATGTTACTATATTACAAGTTGGTCAACCTACCTTAGTAAATGTGTTTTTACTAGCAAATCAAATTGAATTGAACATGGTGAAAAAAAAAGTGGTGACGATGACAATTAGCACACCCAACCATTTAAACCACAAATTTAACAACATGGGCAACTAAACAAAATTGTTCCACAAATATCTCAAGGGTCTTCAAGAAGGAATCAAAATTGGTGTCATTATCATGACCCACCTTGAACATGAACTTGTCCCTTGGCAAGTTGTTGTGACCCAACTACAATGTGGGCATTGTGGCAAGTTCGATCATGACATTGTGCATCACTATGATGTACATCCCAAGCTATGACCAGATTCAAATTATGGCAATCAAGGTGGCCGAGGGCAAGGAAATGGTGCTACCTAGAGAAGATGGCAAAAAACATAATACAAAACATAATTCAAACCAAGGTCAAGGATATGGAGGTCGTATAAATTAACGTATGGCAAACTGGATTGCACAATTTGGAAAAACAACTTCTAGCCACATCCACTACTCATGTGTTGTTAGCTCCAAGGGCACCAAATTCAATATGGAACCCTAACTCATCTATTGTGGTGAACTTGACAGGATTGGGTTTCATATGTGTAGATAATTCCAAAGCTAATGCATCTTGCAATGGTGGTTATTTCATCAACTAATCAAATTCAAGAACTTTGAGGAATAGGTGTGGTGTTGGATCCACAAAGGGGAAAGCTAATTAGCAAGTTCACCTTCTATGATCATACATATTGGTAGAAGTTATGCTAGCCTTTTCCACGCCACGCAATTCAACCAAATGTGCTTAGATTGGAACAAGGTGTTCAATTAAAAATAAGGGACATCATGTGCACCTTTGATGTCCATCACAAAAGCCAACATTTTGTCAAGGGTGACAACCACAATTTGTCAAACTTTTTCATTTTTTACAACTATGATTGCAACATCAAGATTTGGACTTGTTATTGTGTTAAAATTAGTATCCACATTTTGTGAAAATGGGGAGATGCCAACATCATTTGTAAGATTTGTAGATGTTGTCGCATGAAATGAACTTGTGGACATTGGAGCTATGAAGATAACCTTTGTTGCACTATTATAAGCAACAATTGCAAAACTAATAATTGAATGCTAGGAGCTAATAATTGATTTTGCAATGATAACATTGAGAGTGGTGTTATTGGATAATGAACATAAGGTTTTGTGTTTGACTACTTCATCAGTTAATAGGTTTTAACCAACATGAGTCTTGTTGGATTTTAAAGTTCAATCACTAATGTTAGGGCAAACAATCATGGTCAATTTGGGCCTGACATAAGCAAATATGGAACCTTGTCCATTATAGAATTTACAAATTTCCTTGGGTGCATCAAAGAAGGTTCATGGGAACACACACCAAACATTTTATGTGAAATTGCAACAAAATGATCCTACCAATGGTTTCACCACGAGAATCAAAACCATTGTGGCAAATGTCATGTCATATGATGTGTTGATTGGTGGAGCAATTTTGTACCCCATGGGTTTCACATTGGGTTTTTGGAAGGAAATTACATCTTACAAGTTGAGATGTTGTGGGTGCTCTACTACTTATAATCGCTCTAAACAACTTTTTCAACTTACATTTTTAAAAATGTGTTGTAACTTGTTGATGGGTGATTCTCAAACCAAGTTATCAAGGCAAGTATTCACCAACTCTGCTCTTGGATTGAACAAGTCATGTTGGTCAATGCAACTATGGTAGGTTTGAAAGTTCATTGGTCGCAAATCTTTTACCACCACAAGTATTCAAATAAAATATGATGGGGTGTAAATACCATCACTATTCATTATTAGCAACATTTTGGACAAAGGGAAGTTGTCACAACTAATTAAGTTTACTAACAAACCACCATTGGTTTAATCAATAAAATGGGGTGGCCATGAGTAGCATTCCCAACTTTGTTTAACTTTCCAATATCTCATTTTTTTGGGACAATTAACCAAGACTTGTTTGGGATACTCATCAACAAGGGTTTTGGCCAAGAAACATGAATGGGATTTCTTATGGGCATTATTACCAACCATGTTTAAATGGGGCATTTCATCAACAAGTCTTAGGTCAATTAGTGGACCTCAATTGTTTAGCCTAGATTATTAGCTTTATGCCACATTCATGATTAGGGTATGCTATCAAAAATTAGTATTTAGTTTAAAAAAAAAAGAAAAATATCAAGAAAACAATTTTAGTTAGTTTTGGCTAAGACATGACATATGCATCTTAAGTTACGTGACTTTGAAACATTTCAATGTTTCCTAAATTTTTTGGCATCTAGCTAGCATTAATTTGAATCTATATGTCTTTTATGTGTTTGAAAACATATGAAATAACATTCATCTATTAGTTCTTATGCTTGTAGTTTGAAAATGTTTTGAATTTCATTTCAAAAACACTTTATTAAAATTGTAAAAAATGTATATGGTGTAATTTTCATTATATTTGATATCTAACAACAATTATTGTTTATGGTTCAAATTTGGTGCAATTTATCACAATTTTATTAGTCCTATTGATTATTTTATCATATTTTAAATGTATGGGGATTATCAACTTGTGAATCAATAAACCAAATTTGATAAATATGTCAGGCCAACACTAGAGGAAATCCTTGATGCCATTGGGCATGCTAGGGTATTTAGCACCGGGAACTTTGTAGTTTGGGTGCCACCTCATACCTATCAAGGAAGTGGACAAATATAAGACTACATTTTGCAGAATTGATGAGCATGTAAAGGATTGGTTCTACTAATTGCAATTCTTGTTATTTGGGTTGAAAAATGCCCATGTAGAATACCATGTAATTATGGACAAGATTTTAAGATGGATGGCTTATGTTGGATGTTACATTAATGACATTGTCAACTTCAATGTTATAATGCAAATGCATGAGAAACACCTACATTGAGTGTTTGAATGATTGAAAACCCATGGATTGAAGTTGCATTTCAAGATTCATGAAGAAAATTTAATGATTAAATTAAGTACATAGGCCATATGATATATTTGGAAAGCTAGGGGTTTAACATGTGTAAAGGCCACGTGATATACTTTGGGTTTGGAAATTAAAAAATTAGGAGCAAAAAGTCAAATAAATTCCTTACAATATGGACATGACAAAGTTGCAAGAATTTTTTGCCATGGTAATACAAATAGACTCTTGATTTCTTCAAAATGATGTGACGTCTTTAACAAATTTAACTTGAAAAATCTTGTGTAGGTTTGAATTTTGGATCCTTGCCACTGGATTTTCTTTTCCCTTTCATTGAAGCAAATAAATTTCGTAACATATTATATTAGTTAACAAAAACCAATGTTTACCAACTCACTTGTTTTCCTTGTTTAGTTGATGCCACCAAAAACATTAGCTTTTTACTCACATACATTGTCATGTTGTGTTTCAACCAAATTATTTGAATAAAAGCCAACATGTTGGTTACATATTTTCCTTGAGCTAATCTACCTTCCAATCATCCTTGGGAACACTACATTGATGGGCGCCATTTTTATGCACATTTTAAGGGTGGTAGATTATGTGATAGCTGATGTTTTGTTCATATTGGATTATGGCATGCACATAATCTTTCCAATCATTTGTTTAATAATGAATACCGAAACACCTTACAAATTCAATCACCTCTAGGTTGAACCTCATTATTGACTATAGGAACTCTTTCATTAGAAAACAAATGGGACTTAATTACACATTCAAAAGCCAAGAAACACCGATCTATTTGGCCCAATGTATGTTTTTGTTAATTACCCATCTTTTAAACTTGTTCATTTTGTTGAAAGTGTTACAAATGTTAATGCCATGGAATTCATTCATATGAATGTTTATTCATGACTTGTAATAAATTTGTACCTAACTCCTAATTTAGTTTTAGTTCACTTTCAGTTACCTTCTAATTAAGTTTGAATTCACTTCTAGTTCACTTTTAATTAATTTTTAATTCACTTTTAATTAAGACCTAGTTCATTTTTAGTTAACTTTTAATCACTTTCAATTCACTTCTAGTTACTTTAGTTCATTTTTTGTTAATTCATAGTTAAATTATTAATTCATTATTGGTTGAGCCTTAATTCATTTTTAGTTGAGTTTTAATTCACTCATAGTTCACACATGGGTGGACATGTGCCACACATGGGTGAACATGGGCCACATGTTGGTTGGAAGTTATTTGAGCTATGTGCCTAATGAGTAATAAAGGAAAATTCCCCGTTACATTTAGTCTATTCAACATTAGTTTTGGGTTCATTATCTTGTCACAACCTTGTTCTATTTTATTTTTGTTTATGTAATAAAGTCTTGTTGAAATATTATCTTGCACATGTCATTCTTTTGTTTCATGATTTGAAATTTGAAATTAAACATGCCCTTGTTCATGTCCTCGGGAAATCTTATTGTCTTGATTGTTTTTGTGCCCATGACAGAAAATATGATGCACATATAAGTAGGTTCATATACTCATCCTACTTATACATGCATCATACATATTTTGGACACATGACATGAAACCCATGAAAGAATGACTTTCGCATGATTTCCATTACAAAGTTTTGGGATGGCAAGTTTGTGATGTAGACAATTTGGCAAATAAGGTTGTGTAAATAGTCAAAAGATATTTACAAAAACATGGTTGGCAAAGAAGGACATTTGGGGCATTAGAACCTCCAATTGCCATGTTTGGCTAGGGGCTATAGGTTTAGCAAGCAAACATCACTTATTTACTTCTTGCCATATTTCCTTTTAATTGATTGAGAACTAAACCTACCTCCATCCATTTGTAAAAAGATGATGATAATTTTGGATGTGGATGATCCAAATGTGTGGATGCATGCATGTGATCATAAAACATGACTCTTTCAGAAAGTCATGTAAATGGTTCAACATTAAGACACATTGTGGTATGTCACTATACATGGAAGAAGGTATTGGTCACATATTTGAAAATACACCTTAGGAAACTATGTATACCTAGAACAAACAACTCTTACAATGTTGGATGTTATAGTAGGATGTGTTATCTTAAGAATTAAAAAGGAATCTTGATTTTATAAAGTCAAAACGACATGATTTGAATCATGTGTGCAGTTGTGTGCCATGTCATCTTCCAAACATTGACGAGAGGGTTGACCTAGGTGAAAACACATTATGATGAACAAAAAATGTTGTCACACATTATTTTCAAAATTATGTGTGTTTGAACTTCCATTAAACCCATATTTAAAAAAGGTTTTCATAATTTGTATTAATTATAAGCTAGTTCAAAACCCAAGGAATAAAATTGTAAAAGAAAACTACAATTTTTATTGCGAATAAATGATTAAAAAATATATTTGTGAAAATGTGATACTTGTAACAATATACTACAAAGTGCAAAGATATTTCAAACATCATTTGAATGATTGTCAAACTTGTTTAAATGTTTAGCCATACATTGCATATGAATTAATTGTATCATTTCAGTTCCATATGAAAAGTTCCACTCATGTGATTTCACAACAAACACATGGACGAGGTTTTTCATTTAAACGAACATAAGTGTATTGAAAAAAAATGTATAAAAAAGCTTTCTTTTGAAAGATAACAAGTTTGTGTTAAAAGCCTTCGGTCCTAAATTCATTTTAAGTGTGTTTTCAAAAATACTAAAATTTGAATACATTTTCTTGCCAAAGTTCCCCCTTGTAGTGTGTTTTCACCCACCCAAACCTTGCAATGGTGCTTGCAAGTTTAAAATGTACGTTACTGTGGGTTTACAAATGGTGTTATCAATGTGTTGATATGTGATTAATGTTCCATGGGTTGGCACATGGGGTGTTTAACACCACCTTTGGAGATGGTTTCCCAAGGAGATTGGTTGTGCTTTTGGTGCACATGTAAATAAGTTGGGAATATTTATATTGTATTTTGATAACAAGGATGTTGTAAGGGGGGCTTTGAACATGATGATACTTGGTCAAAGATTAGGGGGATTACAATTAGGCGACTAACCTTGGTTCTCACAATTACACCTAGCCTATTGAATTCATCTCTTGGAACCAAGGTGTCTATTTTTGGTCATCCCATAACACATCCCATATTATCTAGATAAGGGGATGATTATGTGTGTGCGCATGTTTTTAAACAAGATTATTGTGACATGTCCTATATTGTTGGCAACTATGGATGTAGGCATCTAGATTGTAACACATTTTAGTTGTTGAGAATATTTCCTTGCATTAAAGGACATTAATAGGTTTAAATAGTAACTTAATGTGAATGGGTTCGAACCTTTTGGTTCTTGAAGATATTGCATTATTGGAAGATTAAGATGATTCTTTTTTTGTGAAGTTGAGTGCTCATCTTTAAAGGTCTTTATGTGTCCAAGTTAATTTTATGTTTCATTAGATTTTGAATGAATTTGGACAAATTTATCATGGTGAAAGTGGCTAGCCATGAGATGAATGGGGATTAGTTACTATAGACAAATGAAATCATTAATTAAATTCAGTAATAGTTAATTCATCGAGTTAATCTCCTAATTCTTAACTAGGTTAAGCACCTAAGGACTTAAGCTAATTGTGAGCCATGGATTATAGCTCAACAAATAGTTAAGCTTTAGTTCCTTAAATTTCCTTAGTACTAATGATTTGAATGCTATAAACCTTCAAGTAGTGATTATTAAATAGTTGAATTAGCTTTTGTGATATTTCTAGGCATAGAGTACTTCTTTATTTCAGTTGATGTAACGCTTAATTGGTTTAGGACCTAATAAACCTTTAAAAATGCAGTGTCCTTTTTTATGTTGTGGAGCAGGGAAAAGGGATGTAAAATTAGATGGGATTTATTGATATATTGGGAATCCAAGCCCATAATTAATAATAACATTTCACCATGACAAGGTTAAATTAGTCTGTAGAATGATCTTCAAGCACTAATGATGTACTTGTAAGATTTTAGGATGTAGTCCTATTACATCTTTATTTTAGTTTTCACTCTATTGGATTCTTAAATAGAATCAAAATCAAGCTTAAGTATTAACATTTCCACCTGAGTAGCCTCAGGTGAATTACAATTGAATAACTAACTTAAAGGATAGATCACAATTGTAAAAAATCTAGGATGCGACGAATGGTGCGAACGAGGTACTCGGCTCGATGCTCCAGGGGAAGTGGGTTGATCGGGCCTCGTAGCCAACGATAATGGCCATCACCGGGAACCCACGTTCGACAATGGAGACGGACATCATCATCTTCGCACTGGCACTCTTCGAACCTTTCTGGCGCAACTCCACGAGCAGGAACAAACTCCAAATAAATTGCTAAAGCATGTGGGTTAGGAGACAATCGACGATCCCATACCGAATGAGCGACTCGAGTGCGCACCACTCTCCTGAGCGGTTCTTCTTCGCGCGGCCGTTGAGAAACATTCAAGTCGAGCTGTGCTTCTTCAAGCTCTTTTTGTTGTACGAGTGCGACTGGAGGATTTGAAGGCGTAGCGTCATCGTCCGCCATGACTAATTCGCACCTGCATCAACAAAAACTAAGAGGGTAGTACAAACAAGGTGGTACTTGCGTTCAGAAGGGGTCGAGGCCTTTTTATTTAACAAATTAAGGTAGGCGTAAGGTGTGGGAGTGACGGTGGAACCTCATGAAAACTCGAACACCCTAGATCTAATGGATTTATCAAACCCTAAATTCAATAGTGGATCTAGAAGTATGTGAAAGTTTTTTTTGTGATGCAAATTGTAATTCCAATTTTATTATGTACTACATAGTTAATTAGTGCATAGTAAAGAAAATAGGTAGGGAATATCAAAGGAGTAAGTGGTACACGAGAATGTTACTTCAACCATTGAATTAATCAAGTAAGAACTCAAGGACTTTTCCTTGTTACTATCAATAAATTATCCTAGTAGTTAGTTACTTGAAATAATTAGGATGAAGAAGTAGGATGTGAAGGTCAACGGACGGAAAAGAGAAGGATCAAGCTCAAGAGACCTCATCAAGATATCCAAGATAAGGGGGAGGATGGATCCTCCAATCCCATTAGTCATGAGGATTGTCATCCTCTTTGATTGGAGGATGGAAGATCTCTTCTGTTTCATTGGGCCCAAGGATTCTCATCCTAATTTCAATTGGATGCCAATTCATCTTCAAATTCTCATTGGCCCTTGAAGGATGAGGAGGCCATGGATTGGTGCAAAAGGATTTCGAGGTTTTCTTTGGACAAAGGATCAAGCTCAAGGGAGGTCATGGAGGCTCACCAAGGGAGAAGGATTGTGTGTATGTGGGAAGGAAAGAAAGAAGAGGAGGAGGTGTGAGGAAGTTTTAGTTCTTATGTGTGGAGAGGTGCTCATGGGAAGTGTGTGTGTAAGGATTAAGCATGAAAGGAACTTGTGTAGCAAGTGCTTGTAGTAAGGCCTCTAGACTTTTGGTTCAATTAGTTGTTTCTCTCAAATCCACCGTTGGATTTGTGTCAAAATTGAATCAGTTTTAGTTTGGAAGGTGTGAAAGGCCCTCCCAAAAATTCAGTTTGATCGGGCTTTTTGTAAGGGAGCTACGCGAGTTGGAAGTAAGGGGGGTTGTAGTGGGGTTCTTGGAATGATTTCCATGGCAAAGCCTCTAGACTTTTGGTTCAATTAATTGTTTCTCTCAAATCCACCGTTGGATTTGTGTCAAAATTGAATCAGTTTTAGCTTGGAAGGTGTGGAAGGCTCTCCCAAAAATTCAGCTTAATCGGACTTTCTGTAAAGGAGCTACGCGGTTTGAAAGTAGAGGGGGTCGAATTATCTGTTTTTTCCCTCAAACTAGGCAAGTGACTCCTAGCTCAAGGGCTTAACTCTTGATCAAAAACATAAAATAAAAACTTATGAGATTTGTTTAAACATGGCTCCTTTTATATTAGCTTCTAACTCCAATGCATGTTAGATTAGGATGTTGTACGTAGTTGCTATGACGGACAGAATGGAAGGTTTCAAACCATCGAACATGACATTGAAATGAACATCAACAAACGGCTCCTCAATATTCCATCATGGTGAGTTACAATTCTCTCATGATGTTTTGTAGCTTTAATTTGGACACAACACATTAGATTTTTAGTGAATTCCATTACTTACTTCGAATCACTTTACGTGTTAGACTACACTACATAGTACTTCCACTTCCAACCGGATTTTTTATTGTGAGTGCATATCTTAGTGGCGAAGGTGTGCAATAAATCCTCACACTAATCTACCTAGGTCATTTAACCTAAGCAAGGAACTTAGGTCAACTAAGCCCACAAATTTAAAATGCAAGTGTGAAGGTTTAAACCTTTCATTCCCTTCACCTCCATGCTTAAGGAGCAAGTCCTTAACCACTGGACCGTTTTTTAATTAAGTGATATGATTTTTCATGACACATTAATATGAACATTCTTTTTTTAATTTACTTAAGTATCTACCATAAGAAAAATTCCTACCTATGTTACCTTGTTACCTTACCTTACATACCTATGTAATCTAAGATATTAATAGGTTACCTTAAGTTATTTTTAAGTTAGTGTTGGTTACCCAAATCTATTGTAGGTTACCATAGATTAGGTTCATAGGATAATTTTAAGTTATCTTTAAGTTAATGTAATTTATTGTAGGCTACCCAAATTTATGTGTGGGTTACCATAGGTTAGGTTCTTATGTTCATTTTAAATTATTCTTAAGTTGGTGTAGGCTATTCTAGGTTATTTTTAAGTTAAAGTAAGCTACTTTAAACTATTTCTAAATTACCTTAAGCTAGGGTTTTATGCTAGTTCTATGTTATTCTTAAGTTATTATACATGGGTTATTATAAATTATTTAAAATTATTCCACCTTAAGTTATTTTAGGTTATTATGCTTTAAACTTTTATCGGTTATTTCATTTTTGGTTATTATAAGCTATTGTACCCCATGTTATTTTAGGTTATTCCACACTAGGTTATTTTAGGTTAATCTAATATAAATTATTATAAATTATTTCACCTTAGATTATTTTAAGCTAAACCATTCTAAGTTTTTTTTAGTTATTTAAAGCTATTCCACCCTTGGATTTTCTTGGTTATTCTAGGCCATTCCACCTTAGGTTATTTTTGGTTACTTTAAGCTATTTCACCATAATCTATTTTACATGAATCCACTAAAGGTTATTTTCAACTATTCTATGTTATTCCACCCTAGGTTATTTTACATTGTTTTTGGTTATTTAAACTATTAATCCACCTTAGGTTATTTAAAGTTATTCTACCCTTGATTATTTTCAATTATTTCAAAAAAATTCACCTTGTACTATTATAAATTATTAAATTATTATTTATTTTATGTTATTCCACCCTAGGCTATTATATGCTATTAAATTTTATGTTTTTTTTGAGTGATTATAGGTTATTCCAATGTGGGCTATTTTAGGGTATTCTACCTTATGCTATTATTGACTAATCCACCATAGGCTAGGATAGTTTATGGCATAATGATTTAAAATATTTAAAAATATATATGGTGGAAAAACCTATAATAATTTAAAATAATTTAAAATAACATATGATGGAATAACTTGAAATACATTAAGATATACTAAAATAACCTAAGGTGGAATAATCTAAAATAATAATAATAATAATCAATATTTTAAAATAACTTAAAATGGATAAACCTATAATAACTAAAATAACCTAGGGTATGATTTCCCATAATAATTTCAGGTGAAATTGTTGAAAATAATGAATAATAATCTAAAATAAAAATGTAAAATAACTTAAAATAAACTATTTGATAATAATTTAGGGTGGAATAATTTTAAAAATTCAAGATAAAATAACTTAAGATATAATTTATGATACATTAATGTTAAAACAAAAATATACAAAAAAACCTAATTACTATAATGAATTATATGAACTTGTAAAGAAACATGATTACACAATGACCATGTAATGACATAACTTTAGGCAATGTGTAATGACTAAAGTGGGGTGAAATTATTTCACTGTCAACGTCCCATGGTGAATTAGGCTAATGAATTTCACTTCACTTTTGGATTAGTGATTTGTGTTTAATTATTTTGTTAATACATGATTTAGAATCAAATAATGTGTGGATTCTTCCATCATTGAATGCATAGGATTTTGATTATATATGTGCGTGCACATTTATTTAACATGATTATAGTGACATTTTATATTGTTGATGCTTAAATAGGGTACCACCCAACATACCATAACCCACATAAACATGACTAAAAAAATGAGAAACCCCCAAAACACCCAAAGTTTTTAAACATGAAACTATAATAAAATCAATTTAATTTCTATCTACGATTATAGGATTTACATTAAAAAAAATAGTCAAAAAAAATTCTTACATGTGATTATAAAAAATTAATTAATGAAGTTAATTTCAACATGTTACCAAGTAACATTTCTATATGGGACCATACAAATTGGAGCAAAAGAATATATTTGTTACATGTGAACCACGTGAAAAAATGGCTTAATAAATTTATTTTGTACATGTGGTTGTAAATAAAATGAATTGAAAAGTTTAATTTCTACATGTGACAGTAACATTTTTATATGTAATTGTGAATATTGAAATAAAAATGTATATTTGTTACATGTGAATGTATGAGAATGATTTGATGAATTTATTTTTGATGTGGGATCATAAAAAATTACATTCGATATTAAGTATAATTTTAAAATTTATTTATTCCCAACGTGTGACCATAAAGAAAATGTATTGAAAAATTGCTTATTATATGTGACAATCATGAATATTGATAACCAAGAGTTAATTGAGGATGAGCCATTATATTTTAACTCTTGGTTAATTAACCAAGCAGTTATCAATAATCCGGTCTAAATGGTCCTGTGTAGGGATATCTACATATTAAACTTATTAAACCGATTTTGAAAAATATAGTTTCCAGATCCATAGATTTCTATGATAAGTTCCAGTGCGTAGCCAAGAACATAGAAGGATCTTGTTTTTTTTCTACTTTCATATTTAGTGTGTAGTTAAATCTGGCTAAATCATCTTATGGATTATCGCCAATTGAGATACTTCACAAAATTGAAAACAAAAACCCTGAGACACCGTCCACAGTGCGAGGCGGAAAGAACCTAGCTGTTCTTTTTTTCACAAACCAAACTTTGTTGGCAATCCGTCCATACGGCACGGAAATAATATTTAATTTTCACTTTGTTTTCAATATTTGGGGTCTTCCAGGAGTTTTGCAAATTTTCAGTTAATATCATAGTAAACCTATGTGTAGGTATCTAGTAATTAAACTGTTGAAATCTGAAGCTAAACATTCTATATTTATACTTCAACTGGCTGCAGAAAATTTCTCTCCAAGACACATGCAGCGCTAGGTTAACTGCACTCGCTACGTCGAACTACAACTATGATGCCATATTTTCTTTCAACTCCATTATACTGGTTTCCATTGTCCAAGTTATGGATTGTAGCTAGTATACGTAACACTAGACAATTTGGCGAGGAAGACCAAATGGCAGGGTGGATACTCTATGCATTTGAAAGCGCAGCACTGAGAAATATATGTCTTAGTATTTCTCGTAAACCATTAGATTCGACAGGCCACTATAAACTCAAGGTCAGAGCCCTTGCAGTTCAAGCTCAATTATGTTGCGGACCTAATTATATAGACTGGGACTAATTTGGAAACGTTGTATTTGACAATAGGAGAATTTACATCTTTGGCTCATCATCTAGCTAGACAATCCAAGAGGTTAGCCTTCAAGTGTCAATCTTCCGCGAGACTCGGTGACCATATTCCGTTGTACCTGGATATAAGGCTAATGTCGTCGACAGTCATCATGTGCACCATGACGCCGCATCAGCCTTCATGATACTAAGAAAATTTACTTCTCAATGCATCAAATATTGACCAACCACCAAATGTATTTTAACACCCTGCAACTTCGCACAGCAAATTTACAGCAATCCAAACTTTAGAGATCATATAGCAACAGCGATGAATTGGTGAAATTTTCAGGTTAGATTAAGCTAAGTGTCCATGAAGGGCTTTTGATCAGTAGTAGCTGCACCCGTCTGCATGCGCACCCTTATACGTCGGACCAATAGTGACCATTGTCCTTCATTTTCTATGTTGTTCCACCTTAGCTTGATGGTGTGAATTACCCTAAAATTAGGTACTTCTGCGTAGGATTACAACGGGTCATATAGTCTTGCAAGAAGTATCGTATGGAGGGTTGCAAGCCTAGATTTTTGGGCGGCCCCAGATCAACTACGCACAGTCAATCACTCACTCGCGACTTAGGCACCATCACTTGCAAGTTGCTCCACGAGTGCTCCAGGATGTTGCTTGCTGTGTTAACTAATTAAATAAGCAGTTTCAACTCCAACTTCCAATCCGACTTGCCATTAGGAGGAGCAAACTCCGGCGACTCAGCAAACGCTCCAACTTGGAGAGTACCATTCACCATCACTAAACTGGTCCTTAATCGATTTGGCACGTAAATATTTTCCATGCAGTTACTGCATGTTAAGGATATTGCAAAGATTTAGGCGGACGGAACAAGATTTAGGCGAACCCAATTTCCTCCTTCATAGTTACCACACTCTTGGATCAATTACAGCGTACATATGTGTACCTTAGCCTAGAACGTTTTGGGCTTGACTACTTGGAATATATTTATCAAAACGTTGCTCAAGCTGTGCATCACAATACTCTGTAGATCCCCAGTTGATCCATTATTGACTAAGCTTATTGTCACTAAGTGAGTACGTCGTGAGGCCACGCAAAATAGAATTGATCTAAAGTTATCAGTGGCATGCAACAATTAATATCATATGTCAATCATACTGTTATTATTATTGTTATAAAAAATCAATTTTTAATGTTTCTTGGAATTTTTTGATACGTTCTTAGAACTTTTTGCCATGACATGCAAGATTTTCTTGGGATGCTTGCAAATTAGATGTCAGAAAAATGGAAAAAAAAATTATGGTCCTAATAAATGATAACTGCTAATTATGGTCCATTAAACCAAGAGTTAATTAACCCGGTGTAAATGATTAACTATGATTAACTATGATAATTCAAGACATAGATAGAATTGGAACATCTACAATTGAGTTTTTGCACAAAAGCAAACAATGTTGGCGTGCAAGAAAGCAAATAGGACCAAAAGTTACATCGATAAATCTAGTGTGCATTGAAGAATTGAAGGAAGACGAAGCTAAGGAGGAGCATTTTGTGGAGGCACAGACAGTGCAAAAGGATGTAAGGGAGGAGAATGTTGTTGCGAAGGAAGAACATCTATCCACAAAAGTGTAGTTGAAAGTATAGCAAACCACAGAGGTGTAGACAATGGTAGAAGCACAACAAAGGGCAATGGAGATGCAATAGTGTAAAGCGGAAGCGGTAATGAAAAGAAGACACGCAATCCCAGACAGAGTTATAATTCTAGAGAAAGGTATTAAAATTCTAGACCTTGAGCAATTGATGTGGACACCGACGAAACAAAACTATGACAAATATGTAAAATGGATGGAGAATTGGAAGGATATTATTGAGGAAGAAGATTGGGCTTCTAAAGCAGGGCTTGTTCCTTTGTTTCTAATGGGGTGGGAAGCACCATGGAAATTTTTAACACATTCTTGATCAAGGGTGTAGAAACTTAAGCCTTAATAAAAATTGTTGTAGCTTGAAAATAAGAATTTACTTGATACTCAGACATAGCTCAAGGACGAAATAAACCATCCAATGCTGGAATTTGTGATAGATTTCTGAAGTTGCAACAAAATAGGCTTCACTCCCCATGAATGCGTGTGGCTTTCTCAACCTAGCAGACTGTGGGAGGAGGAAGTTCTGTTAAACACAGATCTTGCAAGATGAACAATGCAAAACACGGAGGTTCTTTCATCAATATTTTTTCAACCACAGGGCTTGATCAAAGCTTGTTTCCTGGTGCAGTTGCATTTGGTACATCAAAGGTAGGCTTGAAGTATTTGGCTAAAGTGACGTGTTCACTGCATGAATTCCATCATGAGTTGCAAAGTTTCCTATCTTCTGTCTTGTGTTGACTTTGGTAGTTTCTGATATCTTCAGCATTAATATTATTACTCAAAACATTGCTCAAGTGTGGCAAGCATTGCATTATCACTTCACTAATAGCTGGAGGATTCTTGACAAAACCAATTATGATATTCTGCTGCGGGTGGAAGTTTTTTTGCTGAAAGCCTTTTCTTCATGTTTGACAGTATCTTGCTCTCCAGCTGGGTCCACTAAACATCCAAGTGAATGCCATAGCAGCTGGGGTATATGAGACAGAAACACACAGTTGATCTTTTTTGCAAGGAGTGGATGGACAGGGTTGGAGAAAACAGAGTCCCTCTTAAGAAATGGGGACACAGAGATCCCAATCTTACATGTGTAGTGCTATTCCTTTCAACTGAAGCATCACTAATACTCTCCAAAGACTCATCAATTACAACAGTGTAAAAGGTCACTAGTACCAAAATCTGGTACAGTAGACTTGCAACCTCATTTTGGATGGATTCCAGGTCATTTGTACCTTGTAAACTGCACCAAACATCTCAAGTGCAAATCTGAGGCAGGATGTATACATTCATTGCAGAAAGACTTGCTTGTCTACTTTCCAATGTTGCCAGTTTCAGTCCATGAACTTGGTGTGCTACTTGTTTTCAATGCTGTCTGTGGGCATCAAGACAATGTCTCAAGAATCTTAACCTAATCTGCTCATGCACAAACTGCAAGATGATTGCAAATACAAAGGCCTCTTGGAAATGTGAGAGATGCTCTGTGGGAATTATGGCAGATCTGTCAGTACTGTGATCCCTCCTCTGGTGCTGGTACCAAACCGAAACCAAATACAAGTGACAAGCCTACCCTAACCTTCAACCGCTACCTAAGGTTTGCTTCTGAAGCTGTCACTGCATGCTCCAAGTGCTATTCCCCATGTGTTAGGGCTTTGCTCTCACCTTGTGTGACACTTTCTTTTCAACTCATCCACGATTATGCCACTTAGAAGAAGGGAAGAATTTCCTCCAGTTCTAGATGATGTTGCATTTTTCATTTGACTATTTTTGTGGAGAATTCTTCCAGCCAGAGAGCTAGCACATGATTCTGTTGTTCTTTCTTACCAGCAAGAGCATCAAGAATTTGCCCAGGATAAAGTAGGATTTCAATCCAACACAAGTGTCGAAGACATCTCAAATGGAAGTAAAGCCAAGCCTCCTCCCATCCTAGCTATAATAATACAACTTTGGCATGTGCTGTAGGAAATTCATAACTTCACAGACTTTAATGTTTCTTCAAATCAGGAACAGTTGAAACTTAACCTCCATGCAATGTAGATATGAAAGTCACTGTATCCTTGTCTTCCAAAACTCCTTCAAGGCGACCACAGAGCTCCCAATCAGAGTCGTTGATCAATACTAATACTCCTGGCCGACTGTATCAACAACAACAAACAACAAGCAGCTTCATACAAGAACATAGACAACTAAACAGATTCAATATTAGCACTGATTAAACCTTTCGTAAGTTATCACATAACAAAACAATGCACAACTATTGACAATTTCTAGTAACAAAAGTACCATTTCCAAACAAATTGCACGATGAAGCACAGATAATGTGCTATACATTCTTACACTGATTTGTCTTTCATGAACATCTCTGGCCTCTCCTTGAGAAGGTTATCCCGTATCCAAACCAATAGTGCCTCCACTGTTAACTGCCCCAAGAATGCTCAATTACTTATAAGTAAACACAGTATACAGCTTTTCTTTTCCCATACTTCGAAAATGTGAGGACTCAATCAGGGCAGAAGAAGAAATTCTTATGCTTCAAACCCTAGACCCAAACCCTTCTTCAGAAACCATGCATCTGAAATTTAACACCTAGATGGTTTGACACCAAAGGTTATACAGAGTCAAAGCTGGATTCTGTGCAATTGCAATGAATGGAAAACAAGTTCACTCAATGTGTTTGAAAAACATGCAACCACAACTGTTTTAGAAGCTTTTGCACAATCAACAGCATTAGCTTGACAAGTTTGCACCAGGATATTTTGTCCACCCTGAGAGCTTCAAAAGAAATTCTCTTACTGCAAGACAAGTGAACTGTTTGTTGTCAAAAGTTTGCCTTTTCTTTATGTTTTGGATTTTGGAACCTAACTTGGAAGGTACTTGGAACCTATCCAAACCTACCTAAGAATTGGGAAATAACCAAACACAAAAATTGAAAAGGAACTAGATTCAAAATTGCCCTTAAATTTAAATTTTGAAATCAATTCAAATGCTATTTCTTTATTTTAAACAAACTTAAAATGAGAATCAAAACATTGCCCATGAATTTCAAAACAACTTTAGCAATTGGAATTGGTGGTTATTCCTAAAAGTAATGAATTGCAAAACATTGTATTTAACCTTATATTATTTCTTTACCATAATTTCAATCCAAGTAGGCTAGCTCACTAGGTGCCTTTGGCCAATACTAGGTAGGTGAGAACATAAGGTATAATTGAACCGTGTATAATTTGGGGGCAATAATTCAATGCTCAAAGTTAATTAAACTAAGGTATTAAACCAATTTTTTACCTAACCTTTCATCTAGTGAGAATAATGCATAATGGTACATGATTTATTTACATAATAGTGAAATTAACACCCCAAATTCAACCATCAAAAAATTTGGAAAGAAGTAGGGTTGCTTGGGTGATGGGTTTCCAAATTTGGGAGTAAATGAATACATTTTTTGACACTAGGGGATGTGGGGGGATAACCTTGGAAATGACAAACTGGTTAGGACATGCAAAAGGTACAACTCATGTCCCAATGTCCCTTGGGACTCTTGCAAAACAAGCTTGTAGTATAACATGTTGTCTTCAACCTTTAAATTGAACCACTTTGGGATACGCATAATGGACTGCATTTGCTAGTTTAAAGGTAAAACTTGTGAAGACTTTGAAAGTTGAAATGTCAAGTTCCTACAATTACATGAATTTGGTTAGAAACACACCATGTATACACATCACCTATTCATAATGCATTTGGTGTAGGGGAATGGCCCAAGGTGACGACATTTTCAAAATAAGGGGCCTAGGAGAGGTGTAGAATTGAAACTAGCCCCAATTTTGGGAATACCCCACCCATGGGTGTAAAACAATGTTGGGTGCTTCTTTGAAACCATGTTAGTTCTTTGAGTGGGTAAAATGGATATATCACAGGTGATTCTTATTTTGTTAAACCTTTGCCCTTGACTCCAACCAAAAAATCATCAAAAAAATCATACCTTGCATTCATTTTTGACCCACCATTTTAAAATTTGAAAGTTTCACCTTCAACTCGGGTCCAAAAAAGAGTTGGAGTTTTTATATATAAACCCCCAACATGCATGGAATTAAAAAGCAAAATTTTTAAAGTATTGAAACCCAAACTTTTTAAAATTAAAAACCAAGGTTCTCTGAGGTGTAGGATTTTGGATTGAGTTCATCGAGTTTAAGGTTTTGAATTTTTAGTAATGGAAAAACCATGAGTGCACATGACCACAATTTAATACCTTGGAATGACAAAAACATGTCATTACTTTGCTTATTGGTTTTATTCAAGATGCATTAGAATTTGATCTTGACAATTATGCTTTTTATTTCTAAATTCCCTTTTTTGCTCATTTAATTCTATGTGTTGTTTTTTTGTTATATCATTGTCACTCCTCTTTCTTGCATTCTTTACCTATTTTGTCTTTCTTTGAAAAGTCAAGAATCAAGAAGCTCAAGGGTTGTTAGTTGTTACGCTACTATAGGTAATTGTTATTTTCAACCATTGTTTTCTCAAATCATTAATCATATAATCTACATCCCTCCTCTTGGATTGATGTTCATTCTAATTGCATTTCATGACTTTTTCCTCTTGGACCAAAGTTCATTCTAATTGCATTTTGTGGCTTTCTACTCGCACCCCACCTTTCCAACCTATTGGTACCATGGAGTCTTCAACTCTAGGTGCTAGTGCACCTAATTCTAATGCCCGTTCTATTGATGTTTTAATATAGTAATAGCAATAATATCATAAACAACATGGATTAGGTAAGTTTGTTTTAATATTGGTGTTACTGATTTTTTCATGTAGGAGGTGTTGTTAGAAAGCATAAAGAAGCAACTAATGTCCTCATTAATGGATTTTGATCACTTGGGCATTATTCAAGGTAAACAACAATCAACAAGTTGATGTGTAATTAATTCAAGTTATGTGATGCATTGTTTGTAGAAGTGAGATACTAGGCATTGAAATACATGTGCACAAGATGCTCAAAGGCTCCATTGCTATAGTAAGGCTCATGGCATATTAGCCATGATAACACATGTGGAACAAAAACACGTTTCATTTAAGAGGTTTAAAGAAGAACACCATGCTTGCATTTAGGTCTTCTTAATCAGGAACTGACAATTAAATGGCAAAATGTAACCCCAAGTTTGATCTCTAATTTTTTTTCCTCTTCAAATCCATTCTTGAAAGACCATGAGACTCATAAGAGGTTCCTAGAAGATATAATTTCATTTGTGATTAAGGGTTTTTTGTCACTAAAAATTAAATCTATTTGGTTTCATGGGTTGATTCTTTGATTATGCCCAAGGATGTGTTTCCCATCTAGGAAGGTTTTCATTAAAGAAGTTTTTACATTGGTGAACAAAACCTTGACATAGTATGTGCTATTTGTCTTGGTAGAATGTTTGACAACCACATGCACTTTAGATTTTTGAATGTTAAAAGGGGCCCACAATGTTTTTGCGGTAGCTGGTAATTGTCTTTCCACCAATTGGGAATCCAAACACATCATTGTTGGATTTTTGAACCCATGATACAAGTAGTTCTACCATGGCTATGAAGTTGAAACACATCCTTGATGAGTTTTTACTCACACAAAAGATTGTGCCTTATGTCAATTTGTAAACTTGTTTTCAACCTCTTAAATCAATTGTGTCATGTGGTGATCTTGGCATAATTAAACCATTTGATGGCTCTTGTTTTTGCCATGCACCATCAAAAGTATGTCAATATGCCACTTTAGATGACAAGGCGACTTGTGGATAACTTTATGCATCAATCAAATATGCCCAAATTGACCAAAAGAATACATGGAGATTATGGTGCAAGTAAACTTAGCACAATAAAAACACAATTTATAAGCTTTGCATGTGTACCACAAGGTTTTAGAACAAGTAAGATTCAGAATAAATCCACATAATGGAAATAATCAAAATATATGCAACACAATTGAAAACCATACTAGACTTCTCCACATCAATATAATGAATCGTAATGTATTAGGATTTTTAATACATAGATAGTTACATTGATATGATGAAAAAATGAAACAAAAATTAATTAATATAAGGTAATATTAGTTCAAAATGTGACGCTCATTTTGAAACCAATTGTATCGTCTACCTTAAGTAACCTATGCATTTTTTAAAGATGTGTTCTCCCCATATGTTCTATTCAAAGATAGTAAACATATTACTTTCTTAACTCAAAAAACACATATCGGTTTTAAAAATATTTTCTTCATACAAAATATATCTTTTAGTGCATCAAAGCCTAAAAGAACCCTGCCTATAAGGACTAGTTAACTTCTCTTGCCAAACTTTGCAGTTGTTGCCAATTTTAGATGCATTGCAAGACTTTTTTTTTGACATATTGAGTTGAATCAGGTTTGGTGGGTGGTTTAGTTCATTGGAACTCGTTGTAGACTATGGTGTAGCCACTAGGGTGGTGTCTTCCAAATTCATCGTCTCCTTTTCTGAGTCTGTTGCTGCATCTTTTGAGTATGGTGGGGAGCTATCCTCTTCAACATTACCTCTAATATAAAAACTAACTGATACAAAAACATCCAACTCTATGTTGTAAACAAGTATTGGTGTTTCATATGCATTGTCTTTAACATTAGAAGCGTTTCTCGGCCACTTTTATAGCAAGATTGATTCGATTGTTCTATTGTCAGCTTGAAATCCAAGCATGTAGTCACATAGCTTTTGAAATCACATTTTATAATTTTGATTCGTCATATGTGTTGGCCATGGATTGTCTCTAGGAGGTTGTTGCATGTTATTCAAAAACTCCGAGCAAAACATTTTTATCATTGTCCTGTATATCTTGTAATCCTACAAGTGGTTAGAAGATGCCTAATACCCAACCTCAGCCTAAGACTTTGCATCTATACTCTTAAGCTCTCTTCTACCTACTAATGGGTAATAGTCCAAATCTCTTGTTGTTTGACAAGAGTGCTTGGGATATGGATATCATGACAATGTGCAAATGAACAATTCAACTCAGAACTTGTTTTCTATGTTTATCACTTGGAAGCTCATTGAAAGATACTAAACTTTATTCGTGCAATGTTACTAAGTTGCAAACATTTCCCAAAGGCCATATTTTTATAGGGTCGCTCTTTAATTATTTCATTCAATGATCTTTTCAAAATTGTCTAACAACATTACTTGGACCGTTTGGATGGGATTAATTTCGCCAAAACATTCTAATTAGCAGAACAACTATGTTTTTTACTTGTGTCATGCGTGGTGTGTGTAAGATATAATTGTGATCACCTCACTAGCCTTTGTGCTTGATGTGGCTTCATGCCATTTTATTTTTGCATTTTTTATACAAGTCATGTGTCTAGTTCATGCCCTTTGGCAAGTATTATTCCTTTACTTCATTGCACGCCTATAAAGACCCTCATTTCAAGTATGAAACACTCAAAACATTTTCCAAGTTTCAATTGATATTTGGATGTACAAGAAATCTTTGAATACGTAGTGAATGTAATTAAACAATTGTGTGGACAATCTAAACAAGTTTATATCTTAACTGATGTGTATTTTAAAAATTGGATTAGAGATTACACATATTGGATGTATTTAATTTGGTGTATTTTTCACCTTATGAAAACCATATGGCTAGTTTGATGGCCTGGTGAATTTCCTTGTGAACGTCCTCTATACATGTACATTATTTTCATTACAGGTTGTTTAGAAGCACTATCAAAAACATTTTCATCATTGTCCCATATATCTTATAATTTTGCAAGTAATTAAAATATCCCCATTATTGACTGCATGCATCTTTACATTTAAAGTCTTGATATCTCTTCTTTTTACCATTAGGAACATATCCAAATCTGGTGGTGTTCATGAGAGTTTTTAATGGCTGCTTCAATTTCATGATTTTTTTCTCAACATTAATTCATTCGATTTTTTCAATAATCAATTTCAATGTTCAACTTCAGCCACTGCTCATTTTATCACAATTTATTGCAAACAACGATATTCTTCTTCTTCCTTCAGTTATTGATCTATTGTTTTTTTCGACTATCATACATGTCTTGTGGTTTTGAGGCCAACCCTGTCATCCAACAATTCACCGGTGGTTTTAAAACTTTGTTTTTTAAATCCTATGGCAACCATGTTCGCCTACCTAAAGTTGCATATATTCATCTTAGGGGTTTCAAGAATTTTGTTTATAGCAAGTTTCCAAGGGTTACTAAATCCTTTATCGACAAATCATTGAGTAAACTTATGAAAAAGTGTTCCGGAATGGGTTTTTTCAAACTTGTGCACTTTTTAAAAAAATCCATGGCATGTGTAAACATCGCCCAATGGTAATCTTCCATATCCTCCTTTGGAATGCTTACAATTTGTTTCAATATTACAAGATTTTTTTGGTCTATCTTTGTATTCACCCATCGCCAAGCTGCCCATTCATCTATTTTGTCTATTGTTTTTTTCCATTATTTTCCCCGTGTTATGATTTCTAGCAAACATTGGAAGAGGAGTAACCAACTATCATCTCTTTGACATTCCCAAGGTTTTATTGTCATTTCCATATTTTCTCAAGTATGCTTGAAATTAATGTATAGTCAATCATTGATTCCAATGTGTTGGGTGTGAAAATTGGTGAAAGCTTTCCTCTAGCCATTGTAAAATATAAGTTTGTTGTATAGATTGGGCAAATTAGTAATATAGGAAAAAAATGTAATCTGATTATGTAAATAGCAAGGATCATGTTAGATGTTAGAGGTTGAGAGAGTGGACAAAAGAATTTTAAAAACACACGTCCACTGGTGTACATAATGTGAAGTGTCATGGGCAATTTCATATTGTTTTTGTTCCTAATAAGTACATGCCTTTTGGTGGTGAACAGGCAATGTTCAGATTAGCACATATCTCTTGGTGGGTCTATTGGATTGAATTAACATTCTGCATGGTTTAGTTGTTGCATAGCTTGAAGATATTTCTTCTAAAAAACATGTAGTATGGCTTTAAATTGTGACTTCAACATTTCATTTGCATATTTGTGTTGAAAGAAACCAACATAAATTGTTTCGACATTGTTTTCTTGTTCAATTTTTAAAAAAAACAACATTTTTTGGCAACATTCAAAACAAATATCATCCATATTTTCATCCATAAAAATCATTCATCCATGGACACATGGTAGAATTTTCCTTCACGTCAACAAAGATTTTGTCTTACGTGTCAACAAATATTTTCCTAATATTTTGCCACATGGACAAAATATTATAAAAAAGATTTGCTCCTACTCATGTGTTCAAGTTCGCATGTTCATGCTCGTGCTCGTAAGCTCATGAACTAACATCCTTGTCAATTTGGACAAGTTGTTTTGTACATGTTTAGCACAGTTGGGCAATCAAAAAGTTGGACTTTGTCATTTTGATTGGCAAAGTGATTGACAAAATGATTGACTATGTGACTAGTGGATAGTGGACCATTTGACTAGGTCAATTTTATATTTAAATTAAAATCATTTTTTGGATTATTATTATTTTAATAGGTAGGTAGGTAGGTAGGTAGGTAATAAATAGGTTTAGGTAGGTTGAAAAAAGGCAGTTAAGTAGGTAGGTGCTAACTTAACCTAACTTAGCCTACCTCACCTACCTACTTAACCTAAGTTAACTATTTGAATCTAACCTACTTACCCTAGCCTTCTCAAAATGCACATAGGTTGTAAGTATAAGGAATTGAACCTTAAACCTTCTTAATGATGAACCAAGTCCTTACCAATGGACTACACTATCAAAGGTGTTCAATTTTTATCAAAAATAACAATTTCACATGTCCATTTCACATCATTAAACATAATGGATAAACCTAGGTGATAAATAATGGTTAAACTTAGTGATTTTAAAAAATGGCTAAATTCAATGACTTAAAATAATAGCTAAACCTAATGGCAAAACTCAGTGACTTAAAGTAATGGCTAAACCTAATGGTTAAACTTGATGACTTAAACTATTTATTAAACTTAATGACTAAACTCAGTGATTTAAAGTAATGGATAAACCTAATGGCTAAACTTAATGACTTAAAATAATAATTAAACCTAATGGCTAAACTCAATGACTTAAATTATTGGTTAACCTAATGGCTAAATTCAGTGGTTTAAACTATTGATTAAATTTAGTGGCTAAACTCAATGATTTAAAGTAATGGTTAAACCTAATAGTTAAATTTAGTGACTTAAAATAATGGTTAAATCTAATGGCTAAACTTGGTGGTTAAACTCAATGGCTTAATTTAATGGCTTAAACTATTGGTTAAACCTAATGGCTAAATTCAATGACTTAAAATAGTGGTTCAACCTAGTGGTTAAATTCAGTGATTTAAACTAATGGTTAAACTTAATGGCTAAACTCAGTGGTTAAACTCAATGGTTTAAAATAATGGCTTAATTCAATGGCTTAAACTATTGGTCAAACCTAATAGCCAAATTTAGTGAATAAATTTAGCAACTTAAATTAGTGGTTAAATGTAATGGCTAAACTTAATGATTTAAGTAATGGTTAAACCCAATGTTTAAATTTAGTGGCTTAAAATAATGACTAAACCTAATGGTTAAATTTAGTGATTTAAAATAATGGCTAAACCTAATAGCTAAACTCAATGATTAAAAATAATGGCTAAACCTAGTGGCTAAATTTAGTGATTTAAAATAATGGTTAAAAATAGTGGCTAAACTTAATAAGTTAAAATAATGGTTAAACATAAAGCCTAAACTTCATAAGTTAAAGTAATGGTCAAACATAATGTTTAAACTTAGTGATTTAAAATAATGGCTAAACCTAGTGGCTAAACATAGTAACTAGTAGAAATAAGCCAAAATGTAACCACTCCATTTACAACTACATGCAACTTGTAGTTGTTTGCAACTAAATTTGAGAACATTTGCAACTACATGACCATATTTCAATTGTTTTGGTCATTCTCACAACTATGATGCAACTATTAAAAATTCAATCCTATTGGTTAAATCAATTTTACATTTATTTACATTTAGTGTATTTAATGTATGTACTAAGATTATATATATATATAATATACATATGTATATATATTGTTCATATAATGAATCTCAAAATTAATATTTGAACTTTGTATTTTTTATTCATTTGAAAATTATTATTTCAATTGTTTAAAACTTTATTTGAATTTCAAATTTTTGATTTGAATATGATATTTTCAATTTAATTTTCAAAAAGGCTTGTTTGATTTAAAACTTGAAATTTGAATTTTAAATTAATATTTTTGAATCCAAAAATTAGTTTTTCAATTCAGAAAATTATTAATTGATTATAACAATGGACATTTTAATTTTGAATATTTTTATATGAATATGGAATTTTATATTTCGACTCTAGAATGATGAATTTAAATTTCAAATAATTATTTGATTTGAACCTGAAATTTCAATTCCAAATTATTATTTTGGATTCTCAAAATTAATACTTCAAATCTGAAAAATTATTGATTGAATCTTAAAATGGACATTTAAATTTTGAATATTGTTATTTGAATTTGAAAATTGACATTTCATTCTAGAACTTGTTATTTAAATTTAAAAAACTTATTTGATCTAAAAATTAATATTTGAATTCTAAATTATTAATCTTGAATCTAAAAATTAGTATTAAAATTTAAAAAAATTATTGAGTCTAAAAATTGACATTTTGATTTAAAATATTTTTATTTGGACTTGAAATTTGATATTTGAATTCTGAAGTTTAAAATTTCAATCTTAAGAAATTATTTGACTTGAAAGTTGAAATCTGACTCCAAATTATTATTTTGGATTTTCGAAATTAATATTTCAATTCAGAAAATTTGTAATTGAATTTTAAGATGGAAATTTCGATTTTGAATATTGTTATTTGAATCTGAAAATTGACATTTCAATTCTGGAAATTTTTATTTAAAATCAAAAAACTTATTTGATCTAAAAACTGATATTTGAATTCTAAATTATTATTTTTGAATTTAAACTTTTTGTTTTTCAATTCAAAAAACTTTATTTAGTCTAAAAACTGACATTTTGATTTTAAATATTTTTATTTGGCCTTGAAATTTGATATTTGAATTCTAAAGTTTAAAATTTCAATTTAAAAAAACTATTTGACTTGAATGTTGAAATTTGAATTTAAAATTATTATTTTTGATTTTCGAAATTAATATTTAAATTCAAAAAGTTGTCAACTGAGTCTTAAAATGGACATTTAATTTTGAATATATAATTTGAATCTGAGAATTGAAATTCCAATTCTGAATTTTGTTATTTAATGTCAAAAAAATTATTTGAGTTCTGAATTATTATGTTGGAATCTTAAATTAATATTTTAATTCAAAAATTTAAATCTATGTTACACTACATAATTATTGTTATAATATATATTTGTATGTTATATAATTTATATTCTTATATTAAAATTAATTAATTAATATAATTAATGTGACATGACTTTAAAATCATTGAATTTTTTTCAGATAAGAATTAATGTGTATGTGCATTTGTTTTTTAAATTATTCACACTCTATAATTTATAACTTCAAACCTGAATTAAAACGTTGAAAAAGTTACAGTGTAGTGAAAGTATTTATTTTATTGATTTTAATTTCACGAGTTATTGTAATTTTTCAATACATATTTTTTAATTATGTGATTAATCATCTACGATAAATATTTTATAGTAATGTTACAGTGATTATAAAAATTAATGTTATGTATAACAAATTATTGTATTTATAATTAGCAATTACCAAGAGAAAAAATTTATTTGACGTATAATAATTTTTACAACAATAAATGTAATTATAAAAGAAGTAATGTAATTAGTTGAGGAATAATTTTTTAAAAAATTGTTACTTTCTAATAACAATTGTTAATTCATTACTTATTATTTTAACATAAATATTTTAAATATTTTTACATTAATTATATTATTTATAATTCGATCAGATTCTTAAAAATAATAAAATGTTTTATTTATTTAATTATTTATGAGTTATATATTAATAACTTGTGAGTAATTAGATAGCTAGTTTGTTAAATATTAAGAAGTTATTACTTATTTAAGTAATTGATAATGAATATTCAATATTTGTAGTGTATAATTTATAATTTAAATATATGTAAATTTAATCATTATTGATTAAATGATTATCTAGTTATCTAGTACTTGAATCGTTTAGAAATCTAAAAACTAAGAAAGTGAGGCATGAAGAAAGTTTTGGACTTACAACTTAGTTTGTGAGGAAGTTGCAAGTTCAAAACTTATCCCATATTGTTTGTTTTTCATTCCTATTTTGAACACTATATAAACAAGGGGGTGTGGTCATCCAATTTCACATTAAAAAGTTTGTGCACATGGGATGAGCTAATAAAAAATTTAACCCAAAACCAAAAAACAAATTATGCACATCTTAAAAATATTTACCTTCCCAACCTACTTATCTACCTAGCTAGGTAGGTACCTAGTTTGACCTACCCACCTAGGTTGACTTATGTACCTACCTACCTAAATACCTATTTAACTTAGGAACATAAAACCTACTTACCTATTTTTAAACCTAAGTAGGTAGGTTAGTATGTAGCCTAGGTTTGTAGGCATCTATTTATGTATCTACCTAGGTACTTACCAACCTAATACTTTTTTTTTTTTTTAATGCCACATGGCATATTTACATTGGGCCACATGTCATAATATAAGATTATCCAAGTATTTGAATTGAATGTCCTAGATTATTTCAAAATAATAATTACAATATTTTGAATAATCAAATATTAAAACACGTGGGAGCACATCATTTGCCCTCAATTGTGACCAAAATAGTTGCATGTGACAATACGTATACAATGGAGTCAAAGGATGAAATGTATTTGTTGACTTTTTTTTTCACACAATACCCTTTGTCATTTGCGATTACTTTATCACATGCGATTTGCTTTAGGCGATTAAAGGGATTTTAATTGCAAAATGTCTTTTGCGACTAAATTTAATCACAAAGACTAATTGAAAATACATGTTTTTCTTTTAATTAGTACAATGGTTAAACTTAGTGGCTAAATCTAATGGCTAAATTTAATGATTTGAAGTAATGACTAAACATAATGGTTAAATTCAGTGGTTTAAAATAATGGTTAAACCTAATGACTAAATTTAGTGACTTAAAATAACAATTAAACCTAGTGGCCAAACTTAGTGATTTCAAATAATGGTTAAACCTAGTGGCCAAACTTAATGATTTAAAATAATGATTAAACGTTGATCAAACTGAATGACTTAAAATAATGGTTAAACATAATGGCTAAACATTGATCAAACTTAATGATTAAATTTAATGGCTAAATATAGTGGCTAAACCTAATTGTTAAACCTAATGGCTACATTCCATAGCTAAACATAATGGCTAAACTTAAGTTAAAATCTAGTGGGTAATTTTAATGGCTAATTATAGTGGTTAAACCTAGGCTATATTTAGTGGCTATACATATTAGCGAAATTTAACGGTTCAACTTAAGCGAAACCTAATGCCAAATCTAATGGTTAAGAATAATGGCTAAACTTACTAGTTAAATTTAAATTAAACCTAATTTTAAAATTTTGGTTAAACTTAATGGTTAAATCTAGTGGTTAAGCACAGTGACTAAACTTTGTGGTTACACATAGTGGTTAAAATTAAGTAGGTAAATGGGTGGATAGGTAGGTAGATAATATGTGATAGGTGGGTAAATAAGTAAGTAGGTCATATGAAGGTGAAAAACATAGGTAGGTATGTAGGTAAGTAGGTGAAAAGGTATAGGTAAATAATAGGTAGGTGGGTGGGTGGGTAATAGGTAAGTAGTTAACTAAATAAATAGGTGAATGAATAGGTAGAAGGTAGATACATAGGGTAATAAACCATGTCATATTTGACTAAGGATCATTGGCCATTTTGACGAAAGACCATTTGTCATTTTTACTAAAATTCATTGGCCATTTTGATTGAATGTTCAGTTTGACTAAGGACCATTGGTCATTTTGACTAAAGATCTTTGGCCATCTTGATTAATTATTCAATTTGACTAAAGACCATTGGCCATTTTGACTCAGGTTATACAACTTGACTATGTGTATTTAGTCAAATTAACCACCATAATCGAATTGATTAGTCAACACATACATGTGTCATTCAAACCCCTAACCTTCAATCAAAATATACATGTCCATTATTCAAAATGACAAATTAGTCAATTTGAACCTTTAAAAAAACCATGATTTGTAATACATTGGTGATTTTTTTGTTATTGTGGTCTTCAACCATCATCGTAGTTCTTTTGGTCTTGCTCATGGTCATTGATGTGGTATTCAACACCATCAAAACCACTCTTATCACTACAACAAAAGGTGTCTTTACATGCTAAATGATTTCATTGGATTTTGAGTGAATTCATTAGTTACAGTGAACAATACTAATGGGGAAGTAGTGAATTCATTGGTTTAGTGAACAAGGATTAGTGAATTACACACACATCTTGTAGTAATGTGTGGTCTTTTGTGCCATCGTCGTAGTTCCTCTGGTCTTGCTCCCCCCTTGTGTTCACCTTTGTGTAGGTGCTGGAAGTATGCACGTGACACACAACAGCTACATGTACGACATTTCCATTGCAACAACGCGCACGATATTCATTAACATCACAATTGTTGCGATCAACATTCACTAATGCCAATATGTTCCATGGGTTTTTTTTGTTGTAAACAATGGAGATCTTCCCAATTGTGAAGTTCAACAATTGAACTGTAGCATTTACTTTCCCCATGTTGTGCCCATGTCTTTGATTAGGAAAAAAACAAAAACAAAGAAGGGCGTTATTGCATACAACATCTTTTTGGGGACAAGTGCCATGAAAAGACATGTTGAATCTAAACATCTTGAGCTCTTGACTGCCTTTGTTGAAGAAATTGTTATTGTAGACAACAATCCATAATCACAAATAACAAATGCCAATGAGGGATGTAAGGCCATGTAGCTAGCCAAAAAACACTCCAAAGTAGCTCCAAGTGCAATTTTAGTTTTTTTTGGGAGAAATATTCCTACTATTTTGAAGCCCTTCGTTGATTACATGTATTTTTTCAAACCCACTAAAGCTCACAATATGGTTGCTCTTATGTTGGATCCTCAATTCAAAGATTTGAGCTTAGTGGTCAATTATGTTGGCCACTCTTCTACAATCAAGATTGTTATTACATATGACAAAGAGTTTTGATATAGATCCTACTTTGAAAACTTTGTATTAAAAGCACCATGGATGGTCCAATAGCTCTTCCATTGTTGTGCAAGAACCTATGCACAATCCTAATGTTGTTTTTGGATTGGGAGTGTCTAAGGAAGAGACTTGTTTTGAACAAATGTTACTTTTTTTACTTCTTTGGAAAACATTTTGAATTAATTTGTTCTTGTTTGGACACTTGAAATTAACTTTTGTTACAACTTATTTGTTTAAATTAAGTTCAGCAAGAGTTGTCATGTTCTTGGACATTTGATGTGCCTTTGGAAGAGGCAAAAGACCTTTTCTTTGGTAGTCAAAGCATGAAGAACAATTTCCAATAGTTGCCAAGTTGGTTAGAGCAATTCTAGTTGTCATACAAAGTAACCAAATTGAAATAGAGAAAGTATTTTCAATTGTAGGTATTCTCACATGTCTTTGCCATTGTCACCTTGGTCCAAAGAACTTAAATCTTTTGGTTCTTTTGATCAAGAATTGGCTTGATGATCCTACAATTGGATTTGAAACTATGGGAGGACCATTGAAAGATGTGGATGATTTTGGTGAGGTCGAAGAAAATATATTAAGTTTGATAGATGATGAATTTCCTAATGAGGTTGAAGGTTATGTGGAAGAATGTGTTCATAATTGGGACATGTTTCTATGATTTATGATAATGTTTAGTTCATTTCACACATTAAACCTTATTTGTTTTGTTTAAGTTCCTACCTCTTTTTGTGACATTTATTAAGGTGTTAAGTCTATGATCACATTAGGACATTGGATTCTTGTGATTTTTATCAAAGTTTGCATGATTTGACATTTTTTTTACATGAAATTCTAATTATTTCCTTAATGTTTTCATCTTTTGACATGGCTTAAAATTATTTACACAACCTTACACTTACACGTTTCAAATTTGCCAATCACATTTACAATTCAGTGGTTGCTACACTTCGACTTACATTTATTCCACGTGAAAAAAAAATTGGAAAAAAATTTACACTTACACAAAGTGTAAGTCTTAAGCTATATACACGCACAACATTGGTATTTTAAAAATTCGAAACATATTTATTTTGAACACTTGTTTTGCATACTCTTTGTTTTTTCTTTGTTGTTTTTGGCTTCCATAAAGTTTTTTTTTGCATACTTTTGGTTTTGTTGTTTTTACCTTCCACAAAGTTGTCCATCACATCAAAGTAAATGATGTCTACATCTTTTGACTTTTTTTGGTTGCTTGAGCTCTTTTTGTTTTTTGCTTAATAAGGTTCTAAAAGCTTTATGGATGTCATGGCAGCAATGAGCACATCATAATCATGTGTGTGCGTTTTTTTTAAATCTCAATTCTTTGTTATGTATTGATGCAAATGAGTGAATATTATGTTAGTTTTCTTTGTCATTTTATATATATTTTTAAAAACAAACATTAAGAGAAGAATAATAAAAATGTATGTTAAATTGCAATGTTGAATGTGATTGTATGAGCCAAAAAAAATGGAGGGCCCATTTAACATGAAAAGCATATGCATTATGGTTTTATGAACAAGGGCATGGTAAACCCAAAAAAAAAGGTATCAATGATATTTACAAATCTAATCCAAGATTAAATGGAAGAATAATACACACCAAAAGCATTGTAACCTATACAACCAATGATTATGTATGAATGTAACATATTAATTGGTGATAATTAATTAGTCCCCCATTACATAAAAATGACCACATGTGAAATATAAAAGATGAAGACATGGAAAAACCCATGTGAACATTAATAGATGATGAATATTCTGTGTTTGATGCAACAAACGAAAGGTAAAGTGTGCTAACGTACTATGTGAAGGTGAAAACATTAATTGAAATGATTTTTAATAATTTATTACATCTTCATTCATAACATCATATTTAAATTGGTTTTTAATGTTGATTTTTAATGTTTTGCATTTTAAAAAAATTCATATGACCAACAACCCATTTAACATTATAATTTTATATGCATTTTTGTTTGTTTTTTTCATTTTTTATGTTTGCATTTTCTTTCATAAGATAGTGAAAAAGATTAACAAAAGACCTATGTTTCATTTTATTAATATAAAACATTTGATTGAAAACATTACCAAAACAATCACATAATTAAAATTGAAGTTATAATTTTTTTGAGATTTTTTTTAATGATTTTTATTCCTTCTTCATTTTCATCAACATGATCGCATTGCACATGTAGAGAAATACATTTAAATGGTGTGTGCATTAACTTCAAACATTATGATGATTTTATCCAATGAAACCATGATAATCTTTCGCATTCTTCCCCCATTGACATAAATTAATCTCCTTCCTTTTATTAATGATTTTCATTTTAAAATAAATTTTATTTTTGACTTTGAAACATTTATTTTCATTTCATCATGTTTTTCATTTAATAATATTTTAAGTATGGTGTATAAGCTTTTATGTTGTCCTAAATAATTTTATGAGTGATTTTGAATTTTTTTTATAAATATGTGGGCACATTGCTCATGGTCATGTTCTCCCATTTGTATTACATTTTATTATGGCATCATGATTATTAATTTTGAAAATATAAATCAATGATAATCAACTCATTGTAATTAGAAAAGTGATGTATCAACTTATTATTCACACATCCGCCATTTTGTTTAAAAATACATTTACAAAACATTTTTGTCCTCACTAGTTTCATGTGAATACATGGGATAGGTGTAACACAATATTCCATTAAATTTTCACTATGTTGAATTTTCATTTAAATTGGGTAAACATCCAAAATGCTTTCAATTATATATCATATACAACATTTTATCAAAAGTTATGATTTCTTATCATTACCTTAAATAAATAAAAATTCTCATTTGTTTGACGATTTGTGCATGTTATTCACATTATATTTCTCACAATCTTTTTGACATAAGGACTTCATAATCATTTCATTTAAATTTAATACACAACAAGGGGATCATCTGGGTGGAACATAATTCACTTTAACACATTTTTGTATTTTCTCATTGTATTACAACAACCCACACTAATCATGTTTTTCCTTCATTTGTGAATGATATATAATTTATTAGTATTGTTTCAAACATGATTTTTAAAAATTTATAATTATAAGCAAAATTTGTAACATTAAAACTTATCATTCAATCAACAAAGTATGTAATTTGGTCACAAATAATTCTTATCCATATTACCTCCTCTAAATGTTTTAATACCAAACACATTTTTTATCTTATAATTACACTAATGGGTTCTATGTCATTTATTAAATGTTTTGTGATAGAGGCATTTCAAAAGGATCTCAACACCATAAATAATTTCCTTATGTTTAAACTAGTGGTAACCGGTGCCTGCAAGGCACGGCACGGCACGGCACTGATGAATCCGCCCGCCTGTGTTGGCCCACCTTCATTCAAAATCCGCTGCCACCATCCTGCCTACAACACTGAGTTCGCGGGAACACAAAACCCCCTTCCCAAGCCCTATCACAGACCAAGTGAATTAATATATATGATATTCATAAGTTACTTTTGCGATTTTTTATTTATTATGCCCATCACCAAAGTTATTTATTGTCTAGCGTATTTTTATTTTTAAGTATTTTATAACATTATGTTGAATTTGATTCACATAGCATATTTATGTTAGAAAAGTTATTAGGTGTAAAATCTTTCGACATTACAATGGGTCATTTAACTTATTGTTATGTCACTATACTTATTTTTTCAAAAGAGTTTGGGCTTATTTTAGTGGTTTGATTTGTTGTCTTTGCTTCTTGGAATGTTGGGTTTTAATCGTTTTTGCATTTGTCACTTATTTCTAATGGAATGATCACCCTATTTTTTTATGTGATGGCATAGGTTGAAACTATCATTTTTTGCTTATAATTAACACTACAAAATACTTAAATTATATTATCTCAACTTGTTCATTCTCATGTCCCCCCCTTTGAAAGTCTTGTGGTTTACATTTACATATTTTTGTGAAAACCATATATATGAACAAAAGTTTATCACATTTCTAATACATGCTCCACATAATTTTATGTGAACATATATTTAATCTTGTGCATGTGTAACTATGTGTTTGATTATTAACCTATTGTACCACATTTGCATTTCCTTTGTATGCAACTCACTTCTTTACAATGTTATGTATTCGCCTTAATTTAACACATCTTATAGTTACATATCTTTCATGTTGTTAGTGTGAACATATCATTATTGATTTGGATTTCCATTTCTTTCGATGTTCGTGCAAAAATGAAAACATTACAACCTACGATATTTTTAAAAATATTTTCACAACGTTTACTTTGGATATTAAAATACATGTACAATGAAAAGTTCTCACCTTTTCCCCCACCATATTTAGTAACTAGTTGATATTTCATCATTAAAAATCATTTTCAAATATTAGCCAACATTGTCATAATTAATCCAACACGCTTAAATATGGTCCAACTTGCATTATTCACAATAATGCATGCAACACAATTCTCGTTAATTAAAAAAACACAATCATACATGAAATGCACATTAAGAGACGATTTCATTCCCTTTACCATAAAAAAATTATGGTTATCTACATTTTTGTTTCGATTTTTTTTTTTCATTCTTATGTTCAGGCCATTATAGTTCATCACTAACAATCTAAGGTTTTTCCAATTTTCACAATGTTTATGTTTTATTATCAAAAACATGTGCACATAAACTTTCAACATGTGCAAGCCATTACAATTTTTCAACATGATTTCACACATGGGGGAAATATTTTTCATCTCCTCCACATTTATAACCAATGCATTTTATCATTAACTAATTTGTTGAAAACATCTTTTTAATTTATGATCTTTTATTTAATTACTACATTAATGGTGTTTTGGTTTTTAAATTATTTCGTTACATGTGTTTTCATGGTTTTATTAGCCTTATAATTTGAATGGGTTCCCATGTCACAAGCATGAGAATTAACGATAAAAGATTAGCTTAAATTTAAATCCAAACACGAAACATAGAAATCAAAACAAAAAACAAAATGTGTAGAACAAAATTACAAAAAAATATAATATATAATGTACAAAAATATAAACAAAAAAAAAAAAACAAACAAAACAAAACAAGGTTATAAAACAAAATCATATTTTAGATTAATGTTGATTAGATTAAAGGTAATGAGGGGTTTTACCTTTATTTATACCTCTTTGGATATTTAATTGAAAAAAACTTCCATGGGGGCCTCCACATGTTCATTGATTAAGGAAACATTTTAAAAAACTTTTTAATTATAAATGAATTACAAATGAATTAATATTTAATTTTAAAATAATTAATATTTAATTATCAATCAATTCAAAGTTAACTAAAATGAATTTTAAATGGATTGAGAATGAATTAAAATTGAATTGCAAGTTAATTAAATTTGAACTACGAATTAATTATGTATGAACTTAAAATTATCTATGATTCATGTTTTAACATCTATATGAATGGATTTCATTCATCATTTAAAAATGTTTTCAATGACATTCCATCCCTTTTTACATGTATATAAGGTTTCTTTTCATTTGGCAAATAGTGGTGAGTAATCTTTAACATTAACTCGCAACCTCACTTGGGATAACAAAAATCATGCCTTATAAAAGAAGGGCCATTATGCCCATTATTTGATGATAATGCAAAGGTCAAACAAGAATGTCTATAAACCACCTTTCAACCCCTTTATGAATCACCTTTTCGCATGACCCCATTATGAACCTTTGAACCACCCATAAACACCCATGGTTTTGTTGATGTTATGGCTAACATTATTTTAAAAGAGGTTGAAAGTCCTTGATGGGTAGGGGTATTTTTTCAACCCATAAAAGTTTAAGCACCAAAAGATCTTCAAATATGTTCATTCATAAATCTATGCACATATTATAAAATAAGGGAAATATAACATTGTAAAGAATAAGCTATAAATTTTTCAAAACATCTAATAAACATATAAGCAAAATAATCCATTTGAAATGGACTAATCTAAAAGGTGAAAGTTGTAGCTTGCTCAAAGTTATGGTAAAACTTTAAACACTTCCAAAAAATATTAAATAAAACATTATTTATGTAACCATGTTTCACAACAAAGGATTACATTTTAGTTATTCCATGCCTGAATTTCAATTTATGTGGGCTTAAAATGAAACATATTAATCATTTCCATTAAATGAATGTTGATGTAATTTAATGTTTGAAAAAAGGATATTGTGTTAAATAATAATGATCTAATGATCAACATCTAACCCATTATCATCCAACAAACATGATCAACAAAACACCACCTATTACATTGCACTAATGGGGCTTAGCTTGTGAAGGCTAATCAAGTGAGTTTTGACCCTTAGATGGCCTTTCTCACACATGGAAAAATTGCTACAATGGTTTTATTTGAAACCCCGCCCCCTTAAATTTACTTAGATGTGCAAATAGTCAGCACACCATTAGCAAAAAAATTCCTTTTGTGGATCCAATCAATTTTTATTTTTCCAAAAGCATTAAAATATGTATCTTCCAAATTAAAAACCATATATGGCTTTATGGGTATTTAGGGGGTTAATGAGATTCAATTGTTTTGTCTGCAACATGCCGCACAAAATGAAAAGATAAACATGAGGCAAAACATGGTGATGTAAAAAATTGCCAAACAAACTAAATGTTTTTGTTTTAAATATTATATAATAAGAAAAGAGTTTGTTGTTATTTGTGGTTATTGCATGTTATTCCACACTACATCCTTGGAACAAATTCACATACACAATTTATTTGGACTTCTACTAATGGTTGGGTAGGTATATTCTTTAACAAGTTTGGACCACTAATATAAGTTAATGTGAACCAAATTACAACCATGTATTTGAAAAAATAAAGAGATTAAAATTGAAGTTAATAATAAATTAATTATCAAAATTAATCTAGGTTAGTATGTCTAAGATGTGATCTGATTTTCAAAACATGATTTTTTTAAACCCTAAAAAACAATTAGACCTACATCACAAATTTTGAATATCACAAAATTTCAAAACAATATGTCTATGCAAAATTCATGTGCTTTAAAGTGTAGAAATGGCACAAATAAATTATATATATATAATGTGTTTTTTATACTTATGATTTGTTGATGTGAAATATGTACAATTTACATTCTAACTAAATATGTGTAATTATTGTGATGTAATTTTGCTTAAAATTATACGATTTTTGTACAAACCTATGAATACCAAATTTTGTAGATGATTTGCACAAACCTATGAAGTTGATAAGTTTGTAATGTGGAACCTAATTCTTGGTTTTACTTATGTTTTGAATTGGAACCTAAGCATTTTTAATTTTTACAAAAAATTAAAAACAAAGTTTCTTTGGACCCAACATTATTTATCATGTACAAAGTTGTGTGTTAAATGTTTTCCCCCTCCACCCCAAACCCATAAACATGAAAAATTAGGTAGTACAATTTGAAAAACTACTTAAATGCCCCAACATGACCTAATCATTATAATCAACTAATCGCAAAATCATTTTTAGAAATTTCACCTTGAGGTTGGATTTTTGTATCTGATGTAAATGTTAAAAGTCCAAATCCATTTTAACACTATTTGAAGGATGTATTTCATCCAAGCACAATGTACATGCCATTTCACTATTAATGAACCTACTATTTCAAGGATATTATAATGTGAAATAGGAGCCTGTGTCAACTCTGGAGCTGGTCAAAACTTAAGAGACATGAGATTAGTTGGTTTGATTTAGCACATTCGTGATCATGTGCATGCAGCATAGAAGAAACAAGATCAATGAGCGGCTGAAGAACTTGCAACTTCTAGTCCCAAATGGGGCTGAGGTGCTATATAGACTAAACTTCTAGTGTCATCTCCTATAGATCATTCATCATTCTTCCAAGAACAATATTAAATTGAAATGATATCCTGCCAATGCAAGCAATTTTCAAGAGGAGCATTATATATGGCTGACCATCTAGAGCTACTACGTACAAACCTCATGAAGTTGATTGCCCAAAGTCTTAACCAGCCTGCACAATAGATCCAATAATGTGTTTGAGGAAGGAACCTTAAGTACTGCACAAGACTGCATCATCAGAGTTTTAACAGATTACTTACTTTTCTTGAATTACTTGCAGGTTGATATAGTGACAATGCTCAAGGAAGCATTAGATTATGTCAAGTATTTAGAGAATCAAGAGAAGGTGCACATTATCTATCCTGCACATATTAACAACCACATCACATTAGCAATCATGGAACTTGCAAAACTAAATCACACTGTGTATGATCTCAAAAAACAGAAATTTCCTTGCAATAGTTTTCTTACAACTAGTTAGAGTTGAGCCTTCATATTTGGGGCTAGCAAAATAGGGATCGTGCAAGCTGTGATGTCACAGTTATATATGGGCAAGAAAAGAAACCCAATGCACAGAAACTTTGAAACCATATATTGTGATCACAGACTTGATTGACAACTGTGTTCAACTGTTCAGTATCTTCAAGCCCTAATAAATTCCAAGTCTGTAAGTCAGAAAGCTCAAAGCGCTGATCATACCTGGGATGTGGCGATGTTAACTCGTGCACTCCCCTATGATCGTTGCTGTTGCTGCAGTTGTTGAAAATGGATCAATGGATGTCTGGCACACCAATGACATCTCTGCCATTTAGTGGAGAATTCAGTTGCTCATGCCATTGAACATGCAGCTCAAAATGTTGCAGCCTGCAGACTAGGCACATGCCAGGTCTTTGGGTGAAATTTCCTGGGAACTCTCTAATTTAACACAGAAGGGAAAATTCAAGCAATATATGACCCAGTTCTAACTACAGAAACTACATGATTCATACTAAATAAGCCAGGACTCTGACAAAAAAACTTAACATGATGTTCAAGTTAGGCATAAAAGGATTTTAAAGTGATGTTCAAGCTTCTATTGAAGAGGAAGAACCAACCTACCTGGGGCTAAAATGTATTAGAACTTAGCAGCTCCAGTACACATTTCACCATATCTGCCTGGTATTGATAGCTTCAGCTTTAGACCTGACTTGAATGTGCACCAAGCCAATTAGGTCATGAATGTTGATGTCTCATGTACCTGTCAAAAGTGTGCATGAGAAGCTGAAGGCATCAAAACTGAAATTGAGCAGTGCCTCAAATGTATAGATTGTCAAACAGATTCAATTCAACTGGGAAGTCCTAGCTAGATACAGACAATTTCTTCTCATGCTCCAGAGAGGACAATAAATGTTTGACAGTCCCAGACTTCAGACTTCACAATTCAGATCAAAGTTTGCACAAACTAACTTCTATTACTGAAAGCCAGAGCATTGCCGACCCAGGATCAGAGAAGGTGGTATTTGTCACACTAGCAAGTGCAATATTTCTGTCATGTAAAATGTCCTATAGTGATAAGGTATCCATGTTTTCACTTTCCTTGTCACAGTTCGTTCAGGCTTCAGATCTCTCAGGTTGGCTACCATTCAGATGAAAGTGAAAAATGAACTCTAGCTCTAGTCAGATTAGATACATGGATCAGGAATTTACTGGCATCCAACAAAATTGGTTCTAATTCTTGGGAGTAACCAATAGCAGGAGCCAAACTCCGGTGAATCTTGGGACACAAACCTCCTGCAAAGAAACCTCAATTGCTCAGTGCACCAGATCAGAATGTTAGGGATGTTAGTAACAAACAGATAGAAAGAAAACATTCTGACTCTGTGCCTGATGATTTTATCATACCTCCCAAAAGCAAAGATTTGAAGTATGCCCTTAGTAACAATACACCATAAGACTCTATGACCATGCACTCACTTGGAGCTCTGGCTCATTCACCATTGGTAGCATATGTGACCTTCACATGGCGCCACTCTCCTGAAGCTCTCAACACACCTGAATGAACTGACTTCAATTTCACTACTAAAGAAAGACCACTTAGAGCAAAAAATGAAGAAATCACTGCATCAATCATCTTGACATTCAAGCCTGGCAGCTGCTGAATACACTTAATTTTTATTCCAAGCTTATGTACAGAAAAGTAGAAGTGCAGAAACTAAGTATAATCATTACATAGCTGGGCCAACCCTCCACTATTGCCTGGAGGTGTACCAATGTGGCAGCAATCAAAGGAATTTACATATGCACAGATGACACCAATAGTTGCAGGCAGGCAGTCCCTACTTGAATCAATATCTGCCCACCAAAATACGTCATGGTGTCAACAGCAGGTTGACAGTTTCTAAGATTTCTTTACATAATGTGAAACAACCCTTCAGATCCCTAGGACTGTCATGTGTACTCCTTACACATACAAGGCAATTGGGGACCAATCAGCAGAGGAAATATCACTTGAAGAGATAGTAGTGACTGGAACCTATTGATCTTTTACCTAGATAATATTTGAAAGTCTTGATCCTGTCAAAGAGCAGTCAATGTATGGAAGAAAGAGCAACATCAAGCCTCTTCCAGCATATGACACTGTCCAGCATGACTTGACTTAATGAGAGAGTTGACTTGGAAATGGAAGAGGCATTGTTAAGGCCAAATGTGGAAATACAAATCAATTTGTTGCACCCATTCTCTCCAAGACATCCAAGATGTGATGTCCATACATTATCAAAAACTTAATTGTAGAAAGATTATACTTGTGACTACAATTTTGAGGGGGGCTTAATGTGCTTTCACCCAACTGCAGAAATTGTCAAACAAATGATGCAATTGATATTTGGCTTTGTCTTTCAATTATGCACATACAATGGACATTCCCTTGTATTGGGGATAACAAAAGCTCCTCAAATTGAAATTGTGAGCAAGGACCAATGCTTCTAACTAAAAGGCAAACAACCATGGCTTTAAACTCATGATGGTTGGTCATCCTAGGTGCAAAGAACAATAATGCACTTTTTATGATTTAGTCCCACATTTCAGTCATGGAGATCTGTTGCATTTTAAGTTATTCGCAAGAGTCTCCATACCTACAAAAGTGTGATTGTAGGCCTTCCCATAACTTGCACACTACTTTGGATGTGATTGGTACTAGTACATGCCCCAATACTAGGTGCATGTGGATCTATTGTAACTTCTAAAAGCATCTCCAACGATGCTCATTATGTGACTTTAGACAGTAAAATTTATTGTCAAAAAGTCAAAGTGTGCCGGTTTAGTTCAAGAAATTGATTTTTCTGCACCAAATTCATGCAACTTGCCATTGTTAGTTAAAGGTGCAACACAATTGTGCACCTCCAAAAAAAAGTGTAATAAATTGGACCTAATTGTAGTTCAACATTTCTGATTGGTCAATCATAAGGATTAGTCTAGGTGGTTTGCTATTAGTAGTCCCACCATATATGTAAGTCCAATTACAATTTTATTGGTGGGGTTGCCCAATAAAAAAAATCTAAACTTGGACATTTAATTTTATTATCTAGAGCAACATATTGGACACTGGTGGAGATGCTTTAAAAGGAGAGTTTTAATAGTGGTGCACATGTAAAACATATAAAATGTGGGGGAAAAACTACAAATTGACTACTTCAGTGACAAAGACAAAAGACATATAAACCGTTGGATTAAGATTAATTTTGACTCAAAATGAACTTTGACTTCCAAAATGTTGTTGTGCAGATTTTTAAGTTTTTTACTTTTGTTTAGAATAACCAAAAGATGCCATCAAGATTTTTGCTTACTATGTACTATAATACTTATTATGCATCACCTCTTTTGAACAAAAATGGCTCACCCTCAGTGTGCTTTCACCCAACAAATCACTTTAAAATGATGTAATGCATAATTTGGCTCATAAATTGGTTCATGTCATAACCATGGGAACTGGTCATCATCACAGTGCATTAGTTGGGCACCAACTAAAACTTGAACTTGAAAGATAAATAACTATGGCATTGAAATAATCAAAGTCCCAAGGCCAACATAAATTTTTACATTATTATTAACTATACAATCATCTTATTTAAACACAAAAAATATATTGTCATGAATGGGGAACTTCTAAACAAAAAAATTAATTAAATTAGATTACCAAAAGAATAAGACTTGAGTTTAATACATAACTTCACGAGAGCACACTTGCAAGAAGGAGAGGAAATCGCCAAATTCCTATAGTTGGTATTTGATGTGTAGCCATAAATATAAAATATTGAACTAAAATTTCTGTACTTCATATATTGTTTATAACTAGATTTGGCTTAAATTTTTTTAAGGACAATTGTCATTTTTCTACATCTTCCTATGGATGATCACCAAGTAGGCTATAACATTGGTTCAAACCAATGTTGGCCAATTGTAGTATTTTAGACCAATATAGAGGATATGAAAAAGGTGTATTCGTTTTTAAAACTTAACAAAAGATATGCATATGGATATTTCAAAAAAAATGTTATAAGCATGGTTATGCACCCATTGGAATTTTTGAATTCATTGGTTATGTATTTGTCAGTTTTCAAATCAAGGTGACTTTTAGATATGCATACAAGTTATGTATACCTACTATTTATCAACTTTCAACTTTTCAAAATATTCAAATTCTTTAATCAATTCATAATTTTCTTCACCTAAAGCAACTTCAACTTTAATATGATCCTTAAAGTTTGCATTTGAGACTTTTCCATGGATTCTCCAACACCAAAATTTTTAACATCCTCTTCTTGAGTTTCAACAACTCCGTCAAGTTCATCACTAAACATTGCAAACATTGCCTAGACAATAGGGTTTAGTTGATCAAAATTTATCATCAAAAGAGGGATGACCTTTTTCACATCATATTTAATGGTGAGGTAGATTGCATTTCCATGCGCCCATAAATTGTTTCACAATCTAGAAGGATTTGAAACAAGGATCCAACAATAAGGCCAACATATTATGATTTTTTTAGGGGGTGAAAGCACACTAAAATACATAACACGTTTAAGCACATGTGAAAGTCCATACTTATTTAAATTAACATTGTGAAGCTAGTGTGAAGACATGATACTTTGAATCACACATGTCAATTTACTAATTATCATTAAAATTTTAATGTAAAAAAAATTCAACCCTAATTTACTTTATGGAGAACTTAAATTTGAAAGATGAATTTCTAAACTATTACTTTCCTTAAATAAAGGACTTAACAAAATAATAATAATAATTCAAGGTACATAGAAAATTTTGATCATCAAAATCTTTCCAAAAGTTCATCCTTGGTATCAATGTTACCACATCATATTACCATTAAATCCTTTATTCATTAAAAACCATTATATGAAGGTGCATGGAATCCATACTCATTGATTATGGATTATTACATGTTTTTTTGGTACTCCTTTGAAAGTCTATTATGTATGGCTATTAAAAAATTATCCATGAAATTCATACAATGTGATTATTTTATACATAACATTGTAGCTTTGAGTCCATTTTCATTTTAGTCAATTGTATTTAATCACATGATCAATTACAAATTCCAAAATCTTATAAAAACTACCTTGTGACAACATTTTATGGACAATGTGGTGTGTTTTCACCATAGGAATTAAAAGCTTTCAAGGATTCTAGAAAAAGTTTAATATCACCTTCACAACTTTGAACCACATATTTTTGTTCAAGAGATGGAATTCTATATCAAATTGATTGAATGTTTCACTCCCATCAACAATGGGATTTGTTTTAACATCCATGGCCATAATTAGGTTTATTATAGTAGCCAAAGCATTTAAAAGTAGCCAATGACCTTGAGATTAGTTGATCACACATGTAATCACCACAAGATTCAAGCACCAAATGATAACTTTTGCAATGGCCCAAACTTAGGGCTTTGGGACTCTTTGCTATAAAGCCAATGTTTTATACCTCCCATAGCACAATTGTATGATTTGTTTAAATTCTAAAGTCTTCTCAAACATAACAACTTTGTTGGAAAACCTTGTTTTGACAAGAGTTTTCAACCTCTGATGCCACATCCCACTTTCAATGTGTGCCTTTTTCCATTCATGTTTCCCTTTACTTGATATTTTTGTCCATGTAATTGTCTTCTACAAACTAACTTGAACATCTTTCACATTTACCAAATTCAAACCCACAAAACCCTTGTCATCGTTCATTGCATACAAACATGCTTTACACATCATGTGCCCAAAACAAATGTCTTCAAAAACTTGGAAAAGGTTCAAAGGTTCATAATCAACAATAGACCGGAACTCTACAACCATAGTTCCAAGTTTATTGCCTTCATCTTTCACAAAAACAAGCACATGGTGAATCAAGCCAAAAAATTTCAACAAAACTTGAAGTTGCAAAACCATGGCATTACTAATAGTTTCATGCACTTCAAACAACCCCACATTAGCATGCCTAGGTGTCCAACTCTCATCCAAATAGTTAATCATCAATGCAAATGTGTCCACCGCACCTTTAAACATCTAGAAATTAAAATTACAAGAAATAGTGGCTACAAATTCCAAAAATGACATCACATCCAAGTTCATGGTCTTTGTGACGATTGTAAGAAAAACTTGTTCATAATACATGAACAAGAAGGAAAAGTAATGTGGGGCCATTGGTGCAAGACTAACCTACATATCCAAATATTTTTACACAAGGATAAAGGCTTGTAACCTTTGCAATTATATAACACAAGGTCCTTGAAAAACATTTGTTATGCTTCATCATTGGACTTTTGTAAAGGGTTGTTGAGCCAAAATATCTAGTGATTGTAAACCCCATTGGACCATCCCTTTTCTTTCGTTGCTATAAACTATGACCTATTTGATTAGAAAGTCTAGCCATAGAATTATCAATTGGTTTTTTTGTAACTAAATAGAGATGTGCAAAATTCAATATGTGTTCCCATATGATTAATGATATTTGTTTTGGTATATTTGATGAACCCCTTCTTTATTATGGAATTAGGTTGGTTTAAAATGTTATAAACTGCTTGTTCAAATTCGAAATGATACATCACAACATTTGTGGGGTTTCCAAATCAATAAGTAAGTTGTCATTGATGGCAAGGAAGCCCGAAATCAAAGGGAAAAAAACCAAATTTAGGTATACAAATATAGAAAAGATTGTAATTTCATATTTTTATTTTTATTTCTTTAGATTTGAACATTCAATGAAACCATCATTAAAATTTTAAAATAATGAAAATTTGAATTAAACTAATTATTTGCTTTGTGTTTTTGTACTTTGTGCAGATTGGAACAAAACTTTTGAAGAATTGATTATTTGAGGTTTAAGAATTTCTTTATGTATGACAAGAACACTACTATTGAACTTGAGTAGATTGAAATTATCTTGAATAACTTTAAAGTTACCAAACAAGCATGACCTTCAATAAATTCCTAGGAAATTGATTTTTTTCATTATGTTATTTGGGCCTAATCCATATGTATTTGGAGGTTGATTTATACAAATATTGATCTTTTGTAATTCTTCGCCTCAACCAAATGTACATCCAAAATATTCGAGGTTGATTTTTTTAATGTTATATGATAGCAAATTTCAACATGAAACCAAAATGATAATCATACAAAATTTTTTAATAAAATTAACGTTTATATATCACATATGATTTATTATTTTAAACATAAAATTGTTCCATATTATGGGATATTTCTTAAGCCATAACATGGAAATTTGGTGATTTAAATTTTTTCCCTTTCAAAATCTAGCAAAGTTTTTTCATGTGTATTATTTATGGTCTTAATATAACATGTGTATTTGAATGGATTTTTTTTTTGTTTCCTATCATCTTGAAACAAAAACTTGAATGGCACATCTTCTAATATGATATTTCAAACCAGTTATCAAGTTTTAGCTAATTTTTTAATCAATTCTAGTCTAGGCTTCATAATATTAGGTTTAATTTTCAAAACCAAAACTAGACCTAGAACTCAATTCTAGATATTTGCACAACAACAAGAAATATAATTCATTTTTAAAAGCTAAATTATGAAAAGAAAAAACCACCCATTACCCACGGTTTTTTAAAACATTAAATTTCAGATTTAAAATAAACATTGTTACCAAACTAAAAAAACAATTCAAAAACAATTCAACGTTTACAAATTTTGGAAGAAAAAAGAAAAATATTTCAAAATAATATTTTGTTTAAAATAAAATGAAATAAAATATTAAAATAATTTTTTTTGAACCTATTTTGTTTCAATTATTGGCAAGTATCCCTAGGGAAATTTAACCAAATTTGACCATAAATAGTAAGTATAAGCGTTTGTAATCATTTGCATGACTATAAGACTCAAATTATGATTTCATGACTACCTATGAATACGACTACAACATAAGATGGTCCCCCAACAATATCTAATTAATTCAAACAACATATATAATATAAAAAACTTGGGTATCAATTAATTACACCAGGAAAGTTTAAATAGTACATAATCTTAAAGTTTAGGAATCCAATACTTAAATTGAATAAAAAAGAAAAAAATGGGAGGTTAAATATTATAATTATTATCTTCAAAACTTTTGTGAACTTTCATAGGCATAACCTTTCTTTCTAGAAACCCAACGACACAAAATTAATGCCAAATCAACACCATATGTGACCATAATGAAATTTCAAAATATATTTTTAAATTAAAAAAAATTGTGTCACATGACATCACGCCTTCATGTTGATATGGATGGATTCGTGTCATGACATGAATGATGTCACGTGACCTGACAATTTTCATAAAAAAATCCATTTTGGGAAAAAATTGTTTTTTTATTTTTTTTTCAAATTTATGACGTCATGTGACATCATTCACGTTGTGACATGAATATGTTGTGTATTCATGTCATTCATGTTGCGACTTGAATACATCATGTATGCATGTCATGACGTGAATGACGTCACATGACATCATTATTTTTTCAAAAAAACTTTGCAATTTTTTTCAAGAAACCTAAACTTTAACCTAGCTTTAAATACGTTTTTAAGATTTATATTTTAAAATTATTCATACCTATCAAAACATAATTATGAATTTTCCATTTAATCATTTATTGAATTCATAAAGTTAAGAATACCTAGTTATTCACAAAGGGTAATGAACCCTATATATTAAAATGTAAATGTGGAACATTTCCACTTTTGAATTGTGTGCTTTGAAATCAAAGGATGAAGATTGGTGTTGAGCACCTTTAGATATACAAAGTGATATATTTTGAAACAAGCATTTGAATATGAACATCAATATATTTTAATTTCAATATGAAACATTTATAATAATACATTTTGTTTCAAAGTCTTCCTAAAAAGGTTTATGAAAAGGCTTTATATGAAAAATTGACTACGAAAGGATCTAAAATGTATAGGTTTTCTAAATTACATATACAACAATCATTGTACAAAATATAAATTTCAAACGACGAAATAAATATTTTCAAAATAAAATGACACATATTTCAAAATAATTAAAAAAAGGAATATAAATAAATTCTCATTTCCTGAAAAATTATATATCAAAATATAATAATTTTATATAATGTGTAAGTGAATACATATACATTTCAATACATAATATTGAAACATAACACCTTTAGAAAGTTTCAACATTAATATTCATTTCAACATAAAATAATCATAGTCAGATAATATGATACAAACATTTCCTAAAAAGATCTATAAAAAATGTTTTAGGTCAAAGATTATCTACAAAGGATCTAAAGATGATAGGTTTTCTACACTATGTATACAAATAATTTCAGAAAGTATTATAATATATAATATATATGAAAAATATTTCATTTTAAAAAATAGATATATATTTTTCCTGCAATATGCATTTTTTAAAACAAACGCAAATGAATTTGAATTTTTTTGGGTGATGTATGTTATGATTTGTTTCGTAAATTATAAATTTAAATGTAACAATTACATATATTGTGTAAATAAATGTACATGCATTTCAATATAAAATATTTATGTATATTGATATATTTTAACATAAAATATCCTAAAAGGTTAAACCAAAGTTTGTAGATTAAAAGTTAACTACTAAAGGCTTTAAATAAGGATGATAGGTTCTCAAAACTACATCCAAAGGATAAATGACTTTAGAAAATTATATTACATTTAGACCAATAGTATATTAAGTGTGAGCTAATTTAATTTTCAACAATAAGTTTGAACATTGCTGGGTTTTGAATGTAGGATTTGAATCATTTGTGAACAATAAATTTCAATTACCTTAATGCCATATATCTATGTCACAAAAAAACTGCTAAAAATACAATGGCAATTAACATGTAGACTATTTGTTGTACTAATATTATTACAATTTCAACCATTATTCTATGAAAAAGGTATGAATCCTATGTATAAGTAAAAGCACAAATTATACAATATTGGTCAACAATGTCCAAACATTTCAAACAATAATGTGTGATAGTGCGTAAGAGAAAAAATCAAGCATTTGATGCACATATTTTACATATCTTGCATAAAAATTGTATTCCATAGACATTATATAAATTTGTGTCTTGCTTGCATGCCCAAAATCTCATTTGTTTTCATTGTTGTGAGCCAAAATTCTATAACACGTTCTTTTGTAACATTCGAGTATCAGAAAACCAACATCATTTTAACAATATGGATGCCATAGGCCTAATCATATATATAGAGAAAAACACAAAAATGATAGAGGTAAGATCATAAGTTTCTACCTCTTGAAACAAAAGCCATGCATGGTGCCACATGTTTGATTTTGATACACATTTGTTTTTAAGTCTGTCACATTACAAGCTAAAAACATATTGTAGGTGCCACCATAAAAAACACATTGTAGTGATCCTCATGAAACGCTTGTAATGGAAAGGAGAGGGTTGTCTAGAGGATGGTGCAAAACATAGATTAGACTTGGTTGATGTACACATGTTTGAAACAATTGTTATTGAATTTGATGCTAAGTGTCATAATTTTTTAGTAATTTTTTCTTGATTGTTATCATGTTTGGACAACTATCAATTCTACATGTAAAAGCTATTTGGGTTTCTCCTTTGTGAAACTTATGAATTTGATAAATTTGCAAACAAGGTTCACAAATTTCAATATAACGAGTCTTATATAGGTTGACTATTAATTATCAAAATCATGTAAATTCATCGATAAAATCATTGCTTATGTCTACTTCCTTGTCACATTTTCATGTACGTTTTCAAAAGGACCTTTTGAACATGTAAGTTTGGCAATGTTGCTTACATTATATTTTTTATTTTCCACAATTGTAGGGGCCCCAACTTTTATGCAACATGAAGAACCAAAGGCCAATGATGCCACCTTTAGACAAGGTTAACATTTATTTGGTTCTTATGGCCATGTACTATGGGTTCAAGTTTTGGATTTTTGCATACTGTCATTTTTTGTTGAATAACAAACCATGTTTTAACCCATAAATCCCTTGGGTGTCCTTGCAAAGACAACATTGCCCTTGACAACTCCAAATAACAATCAAGGAACTTATGATGGTGTAGAAGGGTACACCAATGATTTAAACCAAAGAAACAAACAATCTCGGTATTATTTTTAGAAAAGAAAAACCCCACATCCAATTCAAACTTAGCATGGAAAGAAAAGGTTATTGGCTAATCTTATGCAAGAAACCCCATTTAGTAAAGCTCTAGCTCTTAGTGAATCAATTCTTAAGATGGGAAAAGACACAGAAAGCTAAGGCTCTAAGTAGAAGCTTCCATGGCGTCCCAAGGCAAAACAACTTAAAAAAAGTTGGTGCAACGTTCTTGCTAAATCTATCTCAACTAGAAGGCAACTAGGGGTTATGAAGGGTGATGATTCATCTTTAGGTGACAATCAACAAAAATAGTTGTTGAATTTAAGGTTGTCAAAAATTGGTTGTAATTTCTTAGACTATTGCATGGTTATGCATATCTTTGTTCAAGTTCCATTCATTGGAGTAGTCTTGTTGGGTATTTAAGTTCCAAGAAATGTTCAGCTTGCAAAAATGAATAGCTTGAAATCTATGCAAACATGTCATTTTGTATCTCATGTGGATTTTGGGATTTGGCTTGTCCACTTAATCAATGGAGTCTTGGTCTAGATTCATCTTTTGTTGTTCATCCTTCATAATCAAAATTGAGCTCCTTGAATTCACCTCTCTCTTGATCCATATTGAACTTATAATAGAAACCCATTTTCGAAAGAACCAATACTTAACTCAAGCAAAATGTCATGAAATTATGTTACAAGTGTAACACCATCTTAATCCAAATTGTAGTTACTTTTCAAATAGTCTCTAGTGACAAACCACAAAGAGTGCAACTGCAAATGAATATATGGCAAGCCATCAACTAAAAACTTGATCCTTATTGTGTGAAAAATTAGGTGTTAAGCTATTGAAGGAAACTTGTACATATAGACCAATATGCAAACAATTTCCTTAGCACTCATTGGCATGCCTCATAAAACCTGGCAAATGCCAACTTTGCCAGAATTAAATTAATTTTGGCACATTTGTCGCCTTAATACTGGCACATCTGGCATATGTTTTATTTTCCATAACAGGCTTCCCCCTACTAGAAGATAAAATCAAAACAAACACTGCTACTACCATTCTCGCGGCCATCGCAAACGAAACACAACTAGGCAAAGAATATGTTGAATGGAATGGACATGGAGACAAACTCGCACTGTTATTCAAGCGAAAGATTGGCGCTTGATCATTTTGATTTGCTCTCAAAATGCTCGAACTGCTTCACGTGCATAATGCCCTCCCGCGAGGGACAAACTCATCAGGCTGCTACGGGAGTCGTTTTTCTCCCATTTAACTTTAGTGACTCCGCGGTGGGAAACCACAAAAATGACTGCACCCAAATCACTATTTTGGCCCTCAGAGGTTCAGACCGACTACCAAAAAATAATGATAGTGACCGTTTTAGTGACTTGTGGTGGGGATGCTCTCAATAATTGTATTACTTAATTATGGCACTTTGGCGAAATTAATTCTAGCAAAGTTGGCATCTAAAAATAGAATGTCAGGTTTTATGAGGCCTGCACTAAGGCCAAAGGAACAAATCATGTTTTGTAACCCCAATTAACCACAAAAAACATACTAGAAATATAAAAGGATGAAAAACTTAAAGGAATAGTGGGCCTAGAAAAGCCCTCACCTACAACAATGACACACTTCAAAATAAAGGTAGCTTGAGATTTTTACAAAGCTACTGACACCTTCTACAAATAGAATCACACAAAACAACCAAAGGAAGGCCATTGATGCCTTTTGCTAACCATGCCATGTTAACATATCAATGAAAAAAATCACCCACTTATTGGTGTAGGCAACCAAAAACTTTTATGGCAAGGTGAAAGAGATGCATCCACCAGCTGTTAATTATGATTAAAAAAAAAATTGTTCATGCACCACCATTGTGACCACCCCCTAATATGAAATAACATGAGGAACCAAATTTTCTCGAATGGTATTGGCAATGATAACATTGGCCAAGGTGTGGATGCCATAAGTTAATAACACGATGTCAACCCATCAACAAAAACATTAAAGGGAAGGTGGTGGAAGGACATGTGTTTGTTCATGCAAAACATGAAACTTTGTGTTTTTCATGATGGAACCAAAAACATCCCAAACGACATTGTGAAATCCAATTCATTCCCCACCATGGGGACAATGAAGAAGGTGAGTCCCCATTATATGTAGAGGTTGGCCACAAATGCAACAAGTCAACTTGAAAGTTAAGGGATGGGAAAGGCCCAACCCAAGGCATAATGCAAAGGAGAAAACATTTGAGGTTAAATGAAATTAAGGAATGGTCGTGTAATTTGTTTCAAATGATTTCTTGATGTCAATCTATTCGTCTTTCTACAAACTACCCAAAAGGGGAACACAAGACATCACATCCAAAGGAAGGAGCTTGCGTACCAACTTCAAATATGCTTAGAAAGGGAGTGAATTAAAACTATTGGCACTTATCACCTCCAATAAGACATGCGATGATCCAATTAATGGTGATGATAAATGCAACAAAGGCCATGTTCCCCAAATTTGTCATTTGTGCAATGAACTATGTGGAGATGAAGCCGATCCCCCCATGAGAAATGGGGAGAGAAGCTTATTGGCACACCAAGGGGGCCTATGAATAATCCAAAGAGCTTGGGTCTAAGAATCTCCCAAAAACATGCATGAAGGTCATGTTGAAAAAAGTGAATTAGTGTTAAAATATCAATAGTGGGAAATAATACATCAGGTAGGAAGGTTTCTATGAGAAACATTGAAAGAAGATCCCAAAAACTACTTGGATATCCCTTAACTTTGGAAATGCATCTACATGGCAAACAATTTCATCCAACGTGTACTATAGAAAATAAGAAATAAAAGAAGTAGATCCAAACATGATGCCCAAAACCATGATGAGATTCGAAGGGCAACAAAAATCGACAAAAGGAGGAAAAATGAAAGGCAAACTAGAAGGTGACCAACTTGTGCATGTGTGGGGTTGGACCACAAGCCCCACATAAGCCAATTGAGACACGAAATGTTCAAAAGCAAGAGGAATTACAACAAGGCAAATGAAAACACAAGAGGGGAAAACCCTAGTAGAACATCATAACACAAGAAAGTGGGCTAGTGTAAAAAGAGGTTCAACGAATGAATTTCCTTGGCGTGTGCCCACCAAAATATGGATGATGAATAATTATCCCAAAGAGGAATGGTTGTTGAGAAAAAGGGAACTTATTAGGCATAAAAGGACTAAACAAAGGGCAAAAACCGAGATAATTGATTTCTTGACATGTGAAGCTTTTAGAAGATGGTTCTCCAAAAGATGGTGTTTAAAACATTTGAGATGTCCATCTACAACATCACCCAATTGAGATGCACATCTAAAGCAACTAATATGGGCAACATGAACTATCTCTTCACACCCACCTTGGACCACCACACCAAACATAAAGCTTTGTTCATTAACTAGTATAAGACTAAGTTCATCGACTGTAATCAATTGAATTCTTCCAAAAGGCTTGGCTAAAGCCAACAACTTGGTAGTGCCAAAAGCTTGAGCAATGGACCTTGGGATATGACATGCAATTACATGGGAGCTCATTTCAAAAAAATATTTTAATTGTTTGTTCATCGACTTGTTAACCTTAGTGTCAAACCTACCAAGGTATTATGCTACCTCTTAACATTATTGTTCAAAATTACATAGAAAATTATTTAAGGTGAAAAAAGTTCACATTAAAGGCAATGGTTTTAACTATATATATATATATATATATGTAATTAATTTATAATTTGAAAAAAAGTTGTGTGGTTTGCAAAGTTTGGAGATTTATTATTTTGAAAAAAAAACAATTTGGGTCAAATTTACATTTTAAAAAACGAAAATTTCCGAATTATTTTCAATTTTCTTTGTTGCCAAGTGGCGAAAAATTCACAAAAATAAAAATAAAAATAATCACTGCTACGCTAGCAGTAGGTACAAGGTTTGAGTGAAATTAAATTGTCGAGGGCAAACTTTACAGATGAATGCAATCATGACTGAAATCATCCAAATGGACAGAAATTCACATTCATCCAATGTGCAAGAGTCGACAAAGAACGTCGAGCGAGAGGAGAGAGGGAAGGAGAGAGAGAGTGTGTGTCCGGTGTCGCAGTGCGGAGAAGAGGAAGGAGAAGAGATTGTGAAGGGAAAGTGCGCTTGCGGCTGTCGCGCACTCTGTTTTCCTTCTTCTTGTTGGCGCAGATCTCGCTCTTGTTTGCTACATCTATCTTCTGTGTCCTTCGCAAGAAACATCGGCCCTTGGAAATGGCTCTCGCTCAGCCGGCCGCAAAGAAGGACGACGATCGCGAGGATGACGGTGAAGTGACTCTCTTTGTTCCCGATCTATCTATCTATCTATCTACCTTCCTTCAACTTTTTGTGCAAGGATTCCTCAGAGTAAGAAGAGAGGTATAAAAGTCTGATAGATCTGTAGATCTGGAATGTAAGTGATCAGAAGAATATACGATCTCATGTGATGCTCACAAGAAGGACTGCCACTCCTCCTCTGTTCTTCGGATGTGCAGCGGAGTATTCACCATTTTACGGTATCGAGAAGGGAGCTGTTCTGCAGGAAGCGCGTGTGTTTAATGACTCGCAGCTTGATGCCAGGCGATGTGCTCAGGTATGTGGCATTGCGCGGTTTCTAATGAAGTGTGTTTTTAAAGACTCGATTAACAATTAATGTATAATAATGTCTTTTTCTTAGAAAGAAACCATTACCATATGAAAGAAGAAAACATTTTATAAGTGGTTTTGCATTTCTTTTTAATTTTCTTATGTTTGGCAATGTTTCATGAATCACAAACATGAAGCCGTATGCCTGTCAAAAATAAATAAATTATGTTTTATGTACATTAACTTTATCCAATCCTCTTCATCTAATCATTGGATCAAATTTAATTTTGACTCAAAATGAACTTCAAATTCCAAAATGTTGTCATGCAAATTCTAAAGTTTTTTATTTGTGTTTATTATAGCCAAAGGGTGTCATCAAGATTTCAACTTACTGTGTACCACGATACTTGTTACACATCATTTTTTTGAGTGAAAAGTGGCTTTCATCTTAATAATGACTGCCATGATATGTTTGACCAAATGTGATTAACAATATTAATTGTGAATATAATATATGTTTTTACCTCTCTTTTGGAACCTCATCCAAAAAGAATGACATGTTTATGTTTTTCAAACGCACATTTCAATTTTTTGGTTGACTTTGCTAAGCAACTTGATGAATTTAGATTGAAAAAAAAAAATGTTAAATAAAAAGGTATTGAAAATCTCATAAGTTGATATTATAGTAAATTTCTTTGGTTTTTTATCTCCAAGCCAAAAATGAATCTATTGAGAGATTGTATTTGCAATTTTGGTTGTGTATATATATATATAATATTCAAATAATCATGCAAGTTCAATGTTGAAAATGGATTAATATTTGAAATTAATTGCGATATGAAAAAACATTCATTATCTTCAAATGTAAGGAATTCAAAATATAATGTTGTACATAACATTACACAAATGTACGGCAAAAATTAAGTCACATAATGGAAATAGATGGAAATCAATGTTTATATGCATTATGAGTTTAATTGAAAAAAAATCAATAGTCACATTGTTTATTATGGATTACATGAGCATTAGGATCCATGACATGAAAGCATCAAGTTATTTTGAGCTTTGTTGTCATCCACAACTTGTTAAAACTTTGTTACATAAGTGATCTAGTTCACTTTTCTCTTATGGGAAGTTGTTGTATATTAAATAAAGGTAGAATTGAAGGTTGCAAAAGGAAAATGAAACATTGGAAATGATGAATGTACTTGTTTCACTAGCCAACATACCATTAAACCTTGTAATGGAAAAATATTTGATCAATTATCTTATTATTCTAACTAACATTTTAAAGATTATTTAGAATTCACAATGTTTAACCAAAGTTTGACTATCACATTAATTCATTCTTTATGAACACACAAAGTTAACCAACCATCATAACAATTTATACTTAATATCCATCTAGAAAAAAAATAGACTAAAATAGATTCTGAAATGTAATAGATATATAAAAATCCTTAAATGGTTAATCTAGTTTTTATAAAAAATAATTTGGCTAAAGGAATTTAAGTGGCCCATATCTTACTCAAAGCTCCAAATTTTAAACGTCAAGATAAATATTTAAAACCTCTTCAAATGTATTTAGTTCAAAATATTCATAAATCCACAATTAACACATCAATTTAAACCCACAACATCTTGGGTTGCACTTGACTAATCACCAAACCTTCTTTATATTGAAAATTAAGACATGAAGATACATTTTTTGATTTATTGGAAAGAACTTCAACCATTAATTATTAGCGTATTAATTTATTATATATTTACCATATATATATGACAATTTCAAGGTCTTGGTTTGAAGCCTTATCCTTGGAGCCCATGGTGGTACAATGGTTCTAACATCACAATTATCGATTGTTCCACCTTTTTTTTATCTAGGATCCAAGTTGGTTAATTCAACTTCAGCATTGCTATAATTATAAGGTATAGGAGATGAAAGTAAATGGTTACTTTCAATAGTTGACACATCCATGGAAAGACTTGAAATGCTAGTTTGATTTGGACTAGCTAAAATATCAGGCAAATCCATTTCACCTTGGAGCATACTCAACACTTGTGACATTATTGGACGTTTTGTTGTTTCTACTTGCACGCATAAAAGTGCCACATTGATCACACGTCGCATTTCGTTTTCCATAGTTGTGTTGTGTATTTTTTGGTCCACCAAGCTTATCAACATGTCTGTTTTGTGCAAAGACCATGCCTGCAATAATTTGACAATTTAAATTTATGAAATAATGTTATATATTTTATATTTTTGTCAACTATTACTTGTAGATTTTAGAGTGAAAAAATATAAACCCTAATTGTAAGAAATGTGTACACATGATTAATTCCACCATTGTCACCATTCATTTCCAACTTGATTTTATTCCTTTAGAATCTTATATATGTTTTCATTGCATGAATGAGATTTGATGTTAAAATTGTTGTTAAAATAAATTAAATGTATATATTTGAAAGGATTAAACACAAGATAATCAAATGTTCTTACCCATTCAACAAGGTACATGTTGCAAGTTGCAGTTTGAAGTATAGCCTTTCTTCCACTAATAATTTCAAGTAAAAGAACACCGAAGCTATACACATCAACCTTTGTGCTGAGTTGACCGAGTGTTGCATACTCCGGAGACATATATCCGCTATATAATAGAATATCACAATTCACATAATTTGACATTCAAACCAAATTGAGAATAATTAATCATTTTGTTCAAATTATGTTTTAGTAATGTTAAATTCAAATGTTGTAGCTACAATAGATTTTGATTTATACACACAATATTCTTTTAATACATGTTATATAAGTCAATGCTATTGCACTTACATGGTTCCAGCAACTTGTGTGAATAATTGACTTTGATCATCAGAGAATAATCGTGCCAAACCAAAATCGGCAATTTTTGCATTTAAGTTGTTGTCAAGAAGGATGTTGGATGCTTTTATGTCTCGATGTATAATGCATGGTTGCAAGTTTTCATGGAGGTATGCCAAGCCTCGAGCAATGCCCACAAATATATGAAATCGTGTTGGCCAATCCAAGAATATGTTATCTTCTAGCTTTGAACCTGCAAGCATAGAATATAAGGTCCTTGGTTGATCACGGATCAATTGATATAATACATGTGGATTTAAAATCATCATTTCTTTTTTACACATTATAGACAATGAAGGTGAAAAGTTAGTTGTATACCCCATAGAGCTTCTGCAAGATTTTTCTTTTCCACATATTCATACACAAGAAGACGTTGTGTATGATGTAAACAACACCCTTTCAACTTCACAAGGTTTTTGTGTCGAACACCAGTGATGGACACAACTTCATTCAAAAAATCATCAATGCCTTGGTGAGATTTTGTGGTTAATAATTTTATTGCCAATTTTGTCCCATCTGATAAAATTCCCTACAAAATACACAAAAAATGGAAAATTATCATAAAGCAAGTCAAAATCAAAATTTAAATTGGAATTCAAAAAAATACAAAAGATGTATAATGTTAAAATGGCAATATGTTAATATAATCACCTTGTAAACAACACCAAATCCACCTTCCCCAAGCTTGTTGTCTTGATGAAAATCTCTCGTGGCTTTACTTAGCACATTATAAGAGTATAATGTAGGTTGCACTTGTTGTTTAGCAAATTCTACAAGGAAGTGCAAGGTTTAATATTAACACACATTCACATTACCTTGAATAATTGAATAATAATGAGATTGATATTGGATCCTAATATTGTGTTTGAACAAACATACACAATGTGTCATATATGCTTAATCATTATTTTAGCCGGTGATAGTAATATTCAAAGCATGGTGACAAGAAATAAGTATATACACAATTGATACGAAAAAATAATAGGTGAATAAAAAGATACCTTGTTGGATTTCATGCAAAGCTAATGCATTTGCACGATATTTCCATAATACGATTGCACTAATAATTCCACCAAAAACAAGAATAATGGAAAGTGTTGTTGACAATATCAGAATTAGCTTCTTATTGGTCCTTTGAATCGTTACTATCCCAAGTGCAAAACAAATTTAGTATGTGTTAGTTTGGAACAAACCAAAACAAACATCAAACAAATAACTAGCTTACATTATTCTAACATGCCAACAATATTGACATTTCACAACTAAGAACTTTCCTTTGCATACCCTCACATTAACATCACAAGACTAAAAAAATTACTTATTTCCAACATTTGGAACTTTGTCGTAATCCAAATGCATCCCCCAAATTTTGAAAATATTTTTTCATTTTAATTTCCAAATTTAGTTCTAAAATGTGATATCTTAACCAAACAATCTTAATGGGCAATAATTGCACATGTTTCATGTGACATGTTGTAGATTGGGTGTATGATTCATATGAAACCCCTATTTAGTAGTTCAAGCCTTTCAATTTATAAAAATTAACTTCATTTATATAATAAATATCCATTTCTAATATTGACATTTGAGAGTGATACACATTTATAATTGCAACAACCAAGTATATGTTAAAATTATAAATGTTTTGTATACAAGTTTTTGTGTGTGTTAAGGATCTTATTTAATTAATAAAGTGATGATGGAAATAAATGTGAAATACAACCCTTCTATGGTAATTTAATGGGGACATGGAATTGTTGCAAATATTAGAATACCAACCTACTGTTGTGTTGAGCACAGTATTGTTGTTGTAGCGACAATTCAATAGTTGACGATGTGATATTTGAGGATTGGAACTGTATTGAAGGTTTTTGCAAATTGGATTTCCTCCAAGCCTACAAAGAATGTCCATCATCATCATTAATATATTGGAATATTGATATTCATTTTCAATTAAAAGTAAAAAAAATTCCAATTCTTATCATGTTTATTTGAATAAGGATATTTAACTCTAAAACTTGAAGTTAAACTATGATGAGAATGGTTTCCAAACTTGTAGGCTACAATTGCATATAAAAAACAATCAATTAAAAACTTACAAGAATTGAAAATAGGTCTTTGGGTCATCTTCCCAGCTTGGGTCAAGTGTGCTTATATCATTATACACCATGGAGATAAGTATTTCATATATGCAGTTTTCTTGATCCCAAGTAATCATATTCAAAGTCCCACTAAAGTTGTTATGATCCAAATTTCTGCATTGTAGCAAGTTGCAAGAATATAATGTTAGTTCAAATTGTGCACATTAATATTTATAATGGAATTTGATAAATGAAGTTATTATGTTTGTCCTTCACATCAATCCAAAATAAGGTATATGCTGACCTTTTGTTGAACTCTATTTTTTAATTTAATGAATGTTTCACATACATATATGTATTTTCCCATCTGAAATTTTCACTATGTATTAATTTGAGAAAATGCATCTTGATGTGTACTCACATTTCTTGTAAGGTTGAGTTTGAACAATTGAACAAATTAGAAGGAAATGAGCCACTCAAACTGTTGTTACCCAAGTTCCTGCAATGAACATTTGTACCCACATTCAAACTTTGAAAATAAACGAAGATTGGATGACATTTGCACATGTTGAAAGACTAAGATTATAATATCAAAAACTAGTTAATTATTTTCAAAACTTGAAAGTGGAAACATATATTGCATTAAAATAAAAAGAGAAATTTTTACTACACAATAAACAAATGTATATCATGGAGAATGAAAGTTGTGAACACTACTGACAAGCTAGTAAGACTCCGAAGCTTGCCGAAACCAGGAGAAATTGGGCCAGTTAAACCATATCCTGAGAGATTCCTGTTAAGCATCAAAACACAATGGCCCACTTTTGACGTTAGATTACATTATATACAACCTCTTATCATTGAAGAAGCTCATGAAGTCCAATCAATAGGTTGAAGGTAAGGTTATGAACTGTGCCCAAGCTCTAAGTATTGTGGATGACTATGACCTCTTTTGGAGTTATACATTTTGATTTCTCATACTTATTCAATGAGCAACCACACCCCATGGTTGATCAAGTTTAGATGACTAAATTTTGGCCAGGGATGGAACAAGCCAATAATATTGTTCGAAACACCCTTCATTTCCATAATACAAGAACAAAAACTTATGTTGTTACATCTCATTTACAACATGACAAAATTCAAGCACCTCACACCTCCTTATTTTGGAATTATCTCTTTCCCTAATCATATAAACTTGACCTAATGTTTTTTTGTATTTGCATATATTCTACATTTAACATAAGCTTCCCCCTAGCCTTGGAGGCACCTAATTACAAATCTAGAAGGTGCCTCCAAGGTGCCAGATACAATTAATGATGTCAATTTTTCACATTGAGTAAGGCAGGTTGGATTAGGGGTTATATTATCCTTGGCTACCTCCTTAAGTAGTGTTTAAAGGAAAACTAAAGCATTGAGACAAGAGGACGATAGCATCAGCCATTGTTTGATCTTCTGACCTTGCCAAAACACCCACTTGTTGTCCCACTAGAATGTTGTGCCCCAAACCCTTACATCATAGATAGGTTCCTTTCAAAATAGGAGTGCAAGTGAGGTGAGATAATCTCCTGTGCCACCCAAATCTAAAAAACTGAAGGAAAGCATCCAGTATTTCTAAGTTGGTGATTTTCAGTTACTGGGAGTTTGGCGAATTACTCACACTGCTATAATTGAAGAACTATCTTGATAAAAATTGACGTCTCTACATGTGACCCATGGATATGAATATGGATAACAAGGATCCCCAGTCCAAACGCCAAGGTTTCCATAACTGGACTTTATTTCCTCAATGGCAAGAACTGCACACCCCAGGTTAATTGCAGTCACACAATCTGAAACACTTCAAGATCGCCAACTTGGTTTGAGACTGTTTGGAGCTATGGGTTCAACCATTTTCTCAAATTAAACTAAATAAAATCGAAAATGAAATATGTATTGAAATTTGGGGGCGTTCTTGGTGTTCTAGGAAAGCCCTTGGCGAGTCAGATTTAACAGAGTTTATTTCACAAGTTTCAGAGCCAAGGTGTGGAAGATATTGATTTTTGAGTGGATTTTGTTGCTCAATCGAATTCAAACAAATTGCAAAAATTGGGTTTGTAAGGAAAAATTAGTTGAGCTCTCAATGTGTTCACACTTGGGCCAACGGCAAGGCTAGACTAGTAATGATTTAAGCATACTATCTTCATTTCTATTACATTTTTTCATCCCATTTACTAGCTAATCTGATATTCCTCACATCATTGGTAGATAGATGGTTGCAGGCAGCAAGGAAGGTAGGCCATAAATGCTAGCTCATTACTGCTATGATGTGGAAGTTGAAACATGAAACTTGAATTTTACTAGGGCTGGGTTGGTAACTTACAGTCCTGCTCGTTTGTCAATATAAAGGATTGGTTTTGTTCGAAAATCTCGAGGGCATTCACCAGGGGACCCAACGCAGTGGAAATAGATTGATTTTTAAACAGGCTGATGTTGGACACTGCGCCGAAATATTCAATATCTGTAACCCCACCCCAGCCGCCTCCATCGACAAGTGGATTCAGTACCCAGGTACTCCCACATACATACATACTCCCATAACCACATTCATAAGGTAGTTTCACATAGAATTCCCGTGAAGAGTTACTTGCATTCGGACTTAATTCAGCGAAGTAGAGTGACATGAGCCAAGTGTAATCGTTGATGAATGGGATGTTGATTCTCATGGTACCATTGGTTGTGAGTGCAGTGTTCATCACTGCCTCAGGGGGAAATGGTGCGTTCACTATGCCGGTTGCTGTTAATGCTTCAACTTGAGCGGTACTCTGTACATACGGCGAGTTCGACTTTATGGGAAACCAGTAGCGATCAACAATATCCTCAGGATATCTGTATATAATAGCAACAACAGGAAACGACGTCAAGCCAACAGAATGAACTTCCTTATAAGCGAATGATGTGGATATTGTTTGTAATCTCCTTGGATTAATGGACAAAACAACCCCTCGAAAGAAGACAGCCTCTATGGTTTTGGTCCTCTTAATTAATAGCAAGTTTTATGGAATTATCCTTCTAAATGCATTAGCAATTCTTGCCAGTCTCGCTAAGGCCCTCAATTGTGAAGTGCCTGGTGGTGCACACAACTGCACATCAAAACACTGTCCACGAAAAAGAAAGAAAGAAAGAAAAAAGAGACACGTCAAAATCATCCCCAGTGTCCATCATCATGTATGCAGTAATGGATGGTTTGGGTGATGGCAAATTGACCATGGAAAGAGGGAATGGTCACTTGGACAATGGGCATGCATCGAACATGGGTAACATAGACCATGAATCAGAGTAATGTGCAGCATCTGGAGCAGCAGGTGCCCCGCTAAGGGCACCACAATTGTGACAGGGGCTGGCACTGCGTTTAGGACCTTCACAAGAAACTTTTTCAAGGATTCCCTTCCTTCCGGACCATAAAAAAAAACTTGACTTTCCCTGATGAAAATATGAAATTTGGTTTACTTGAAAATGAAAAAAAACATTGATCCCTCTATTTCACAATGGGAAATTAAAATAAAACATTGAAATATTGGTCCCTTGGACAACTTTCCCTATGTTTTGTTAATTCAACTTTAATTCGATCAGAGGTTTCCACTCTTTTCCCTACATGGAATGCCAAAAAAGTTTCTTGCGCTTTTAATAAGCTGAGTTGAAGAAACTCGTCACAAATTGGTAAAGTAAATAACATGACAACAACGTCCATTTACTTGTATGGAACGAACATAATTTTGGCTGGTCACATACCTGATGATTCTATTTCCACCAAAGTTCCACCTTAATTGTGTCCAGTAATAATATCCCATATATAGATTGTCCTTCAAAACAGATGGTGCGGTAACGTTTCCGGTAATGTTTACTAAAGATATTGCTGAAATAAATGGATCCGAATCCGTGTAGTCTCGTACCAGGCAGAGAAAAGTCACGTTCCTCTGAGTCACATAAGTGATCTCCTGATACGCTAAAACATATGGTTCACTGATGATGTTGTAGACGTCGACTATAGTCCCGTCTACTCCCATCTGAAAATTGGGCACCGTCTCTTGATTATCATAGTTGCCATAGAAGAAAGTGCCCCTGATCTGGTAGGTCTCATTTGGCGTCACGGGAAAGCTGTAACAGTTCTGGCTGCGAGAATCAGGAAAGTATCTAAGGGTTGTCAATTCGGAAAAGTCTGGATAATATTGGGAGGCACTGGAGACGTTTGTGTTGACACCAGAGTTTTTGTCAATGAACTGATCGTCAGGCATCCATGTTATTCCGGTAACGTTATCCACATAACTGGCTGTTGAACCACAGTTCACGAAGAACGATCCTGTCGACACAGAAAAAGTTTGGACTCTTAGGATGGACCAGCTTGTGAAACGCCACTGCAAGGAGATTACAAAGAAACTCTGGACATAATTCACTTTTATCTTGGACAGAGCCTCTTGACAACTGATCCGTGAAGAAACGAGCTAGGCACATAAACTAAATCTCGACACTTAGTTTACTAACTGGTACATGCTAAAAAATTAGCAGTAGATTGGTACAAACCTGGTGGATTTTCAGCCAACACTCCGGGAACGAAGACGTTGCACAGCACTCCCAGTACTGCAATCAGCAACCGTGCGGTCGATACTCTCGTACATTTGTCCATGACTGAAGGAAGGAAGAGATCGCTTGCAAAGACGCTTGCTAGACGCAAGGATATGTGAATTCAGCTTTTGTCACTCACACAGAGTTCAGGCCTGCACCTCAATGACCCAACATTCTGCAGTCAGGGGTTTGATACTACCAAGTTCCAACTTTGGTTTGATGACGTATTCATTTAACGACGAAAAGTAGGAAGGACGTTGGAGCGATGCACTTTCAAACGGTCAAAAATATCCCCAGAAATTGAGGCACAACAGTCGGAGAAAGATACCTCAACACGGCTTTCCAAACTTTTCAACGACCCTACACCGTCGCCGAACCGGCACCTACACTGGTACCATGGTACAAACGTAAAGACCTAGCCGATATTTGCTTGTGTATTTGGAGGGTCCGTAATAAGCAGAATTTATCCTGCACCCATGCATGGTAGGAACATTTCATTTTGAAGGGGGGTTTGTCCATTTTGAAGAGTTTCTGCTGCAGTCTTTACATGAGGTAAAGCACTCAGGCAAGGGCATTACCAAAATGGGGCTCGCCCTTGAGTATCCCCCTGTGTGGGCTGTTATTTTACTCTTGCCCTTTTGCAATTAGTTAGTATATTTCTATTTACCTAGTTATGATTTTAGGAATTATTAGTTAGATTACATAGTTTTGTCACCATTTGAATTTGAATAAAACATAAATCTATTTTTATTTATGAATATCTTTTGGGAAGAGGAAGAGAAGAGAGTAGAACATTGAGTTTTGATGGAATATGAAACAAGAGCACTTTGTTTTCAAGAAAAACCTTCAATTCCATAGCCAAATTTGTTGTTTTGATGTTTTTCACATGCTTTCATTATTGGATTTTAATTCTAAAACTAGATTAAATGAATATATTTTATTAGTATTAGTTTTATGATATGTTTCAGTCCAAATTTAGATTAAAATATAGGATTAATTTTTTTTAAAAATTAAAAATATCTCAAATAAGAGTTAATTTATTATTCCCGTTGTTTGTGTTAGTTGGGTTAAAGTAAACTTTGATGTTGCTAATGCATCTAGTAATGTGTGAAAGAAGTTTTGGACATGGAAGAAATTATGTTTTTGATTTCTTAGAACCTTTTATATTTAAATTTCTCTCAATGGTGTTTAATCAATTTATACCAGTATAAATTATTTGTGTATATTTTTGGACATTGATGATCAATAAATTTTATTGTTGCATTTTAACCCTAATCCTTGGTGGCCACTAGGCATCCTCTTTTCTCATTCTTGGCATAGAACCCATAATTTATTAATGATTGTGTTATGTTTTTGTGTTTAATGAGGTGTATTATTTAATCAAATTTTTCCTCATAGGAGATTTTGTGTGCATTCTTGGATAGTTATAATTACTAATCTTTGTTGTTGTACCTACCCTAATCCTTAGTGGCCACCACTACTGTATTATTACTTGTTCATGGCATTGAATTAAATTTATGTATTTTGAATGTTTTCATTTTTCGGTTATTTTGTGTTTGATGTGGCATATTTTTAATGCAATGTTTCGATCCTTGAAACTTGTATGTGTATATCGTTAGATAGTCGTGGTTGATAGTCTTTTTCGTTTTACCTTAACCTTCATCCTGGGTGGCCACTAGTTGTTTGTTTCTTTCTTTCATGGCATAAAGTTCGCAAAATATAAAAGACTTGGTTTATGACAAAAAGAATTGTTTGTGTATATTCTTGAATGTTCACTATCAATAGTTTTATATTTTCGACCTTAACCCTAATCCCTGGTGGCCATTAAGTGTTTGCTATTTTCTTTCATGCCACTTGGAATTATTAATAATTTTGTTATTGCATGAGCAACAACTTTAGATCCATAAGCATTATTGTGATTTATGAATTAGTCCATGTTGTGTTTCGTTCTTTGTAATTTAGTAAATAGAATTTTTGTTTCTCATGGATAGGAGCATTAACTTCCAACATTAATAATGAATAACATATATTTTTCACTTGGTGGGCACAAGGCAAAAAAAAAATTTGAAACAATTTTTTTTTACATGGGTGTTATATTTTTGAACGATTGTTGTTTTTACTTGAATATAAGGTTACATTTGTTAAATTTGGTGGCCACCGTGTGAAGTTCATACTGTCCACCAAGTTGGGTAAAGTCTTAAATTAACAATTTAGTCTTAAATTAATTAAATATGTGTTCTTTAATAAAATTCTCCATCGTCCTTTTAACAAACCAAAACTTTTCTTTACACACATCTTGGTGTTGTTCTAAATGAAATTCCAATTGTATTCTTTTCTTGAAAAACCATCTTTTTGCCCTTCAAATGGTGAAAACATGAAGGGTTGTGGTGGGTATGATCCATTGCCCACCAAAGCATATGGAGCCAATCAATATAATTTTTCAAAAAGTTGTTTTTAATGGCTATTAGCTTGTAGAAATTCAGTAACAATAAACTAATTAAAAGATAAACCAATCCCAGACAAATCTACAATCATTTTCATACTATGTTCCAATAGTTAAATTAACACTTATTTCAATTGGGATAACGTTTTTCATTCTTGTGTCTTTTTTTTTCATGAATGGTGCAACTTTTGAACAAATGTATTGAAAAGTTTTTCTACTCATTTTCATTCAATTTTTGAAATCTTTATTACTTAAAAAACTCAATTATTGAGGAGGATATCAATGTAAAATCTCGACAACATGATATGTTAGGAGATGGTACATTCTTTATTCATTACAACAAAAGGTGTCCTTGTACGCCAAGTGATTTCATTAGATTTTGAGTGAATCCACTAGTTTTAGTAAATGGGGATTAGTTGGAAAGCAGTGAATTCATTGGTCTAGTGATTGGGAACTAATGAATTGCATTCACCTTTTGTAATAGTGATTAATGAACACAAAAACATTGTTTAAAAAGTTCAATTCACATGATTATACAAAACCATTCAACATAAAAATCACAAACATAACTTTTCACCATGGTGTTCCATTGATGAAGAAATATTTTCAAAATAAATGACAAAATATATATATAAACTAAGAACCTCAACTTTGGACAATTGTCTTTACAAAAATCTCAAGAATGGAAGAATTGGTAACGTGTCTTTTTGTGATAGGTTCATGTGTAGTTTACAAAAAGATGAAAAATCAATAGAGGTAACATAGAAATGAAGAATTAAATAATTAGGATTGAAATGGCCAAGGATATGTGGACAAAGGCATTGGACCTTTTGCTACTAGGTGTGTGGTGGCCAAGTGCGAAACACCACCTAGGTGGACCTATGATTGTTCTATGTTCCTAAGTAGTGGTTTTCAACTATCATTACGAATTGTGGCATGAGCCTAATGCATGCTAGCCAATATTTTCAAAAAGTCGTTTATTAAAAGTCATTTGATTGATTTGGAAAATTCAAAAACTTCTCCTAATTAGGCAATTCAATACCTCCAAAAGAAGCATAAAAGGAGATTAGTCATTCAATAATCTACCTAAGGGTTATGCCACCACAATTTCAAGGAACAAGACCTCCAACAACTAGAATGATGGAGTTGCGAATAACAATTATCATTTAATATTGTTACAATACAAAATATATGCCATAAACTAAAGTTTTACGTATTTAGCCAGAAAATTCTCCAAAATAAAAAACCAAGTTTGCAAAATAATTTTACATAGTTATAACTCAAAGCCGCAAGTGGAACAACTTTTACACTGTCAAACTAATTTTATTGATAGGTATACATATGTGAGATCTTCATTATCTCTAAATGTAATAACAAAGCATGGAAAAGCGTCATTCATATGTGTACAAGAGTTGAGGACCACCCCCCCCCCCCCCCCTTCCACCCTTTAATTTCAAATATAAAGGTCATATTTATTAAATAGTGTTATGTGGGCACTTGAAATGGCACCAAACCCACTCTGGTTCTTAGGGTGGTTCTCCACAAATCAAAGCACTGGTTCTGGTATACATGTACAATTTTCAAAATAGTAAAGAATATAACAAACGACCCTTCTTTAAATCAAGAGTTCATCCAATTCTATTATGAAAACTGCTGGTTCTTGGAGAGTTTCAAAATACCCAGAATGTACAAGGTTGCTCTGAACATACTATTATGAGATTTGCAACAACTCAGAGCCCATAGTTCTTTGAAGCTGTAACTCGTGGTTATTAACAAAATCAAAGACCCACTAGGTAACATTGGTTTCAACGTTGTATGTATCGATCCATTCATTCTCCCTATCTAGACTAGTGGGTACCCGTGGCGGTCGGACACAATCCGCCCGTGCCCAGCTCGCCCGTGCTCGTGCCAAGTGCCCAGTTCCCGCTCGTGCCCAGTTTCATGCCCAATTTGTGCTCATGCCCGTGCCCACTCCCCGTCCGTGTTCGTGTCCAGTTCTCGCTCGTGCTCGTTCCCAGTCTCGTGCCCAATTCGTGCTCGTGCTCGTGCCTAGTTTTCGTCCGTGCCCGTGCCCAGTCCCGTGCCCAATTCGTGCCCGTGCCCAGTCCCGTGCCCAATTCGTGCCCGTGCCCAGTTCCCGCTTGTGCTCGTGCCCAGTCAGGATCTGGGTTTCAAGATCTCGGCAGACGGACAGACGGGATTTGGGTTTCAAGACCTCGACAGAAGGACAGACGGGATCTGGGTTTCAGGACCTCGACAAACGCACGCACACATGCACTAAGTGAAATTATATATAAGATAAGGCTCCATGATCAAGATATCCGGAAGGCGTTTTCCGAAAATTACAAAAAGGAGGTTATTAGAAAACTTGCTGGCTACCTAAGGTGCGAAAACCATTCGACACGCATACACACCGTATAACAGGGTTAGTCTGTGACCAATGCAATGGCCCCCCGCGTCTGTACCTATTGTAGATAAAGTTAAGAATAGACTTTATGCTCAAGTCCACCTGAACTTCAAATATTGTTGGCCTCTTCTAATGGAGGTGTGGTCATGGGGCTGGGTTTACCTTCCCTCCTTGTACAGTATAGACCAGGGTTTTTTCTTTCAATTCTGTTGTATGAAAAATTTGGCGAACTTTCCCAAAAACCTACAAAAATTAGTCGAAGTTCACACTTGAAGAAACGCATTTTCTCCAAAAGTTTTTCCACTTTTTCTTTCGAAAAAATGACAAAATTTGTGGAACAAGAAATCGCTGCAATAGATCTACTACCGCCCACACTCACCAGTGATCTCTTAACTGATGTCGATAGAGTCACCAGAACTTTAGGTCCACCTTCCAATTCTACTCTGGTGTATTGGTTGGCTTCCTAAATTTAAGAAAAGTTTCACAGGTTTTCTTCATGGGTTGTGGGTTCCACTATTTTGCAAATATTTCTGCGGAGCTTTTCCAGTTTTCTCCTTTGTAGTCCTGGTTTTCAGGTGGGAGATCGTGTGATTCGAGTGGAACACAGCGGCTCCAAATCACGTCTCATTAGCTGGAGAATTTGGCGAACCCAAGAAGGGGAGTGGAAATTCCAGCAGGAGTTAACCGACGAACAAATATTTTCTACTGTCCCAACTGTTTTTCCACCATTGAAGCCAATCTATGAAGGAGCACAGGCTGAGTTCGATGTGTGAATTGGGGCGGCTGTCATTTTAGTTTCAAAGGCTAGAACTGAACCACCGGAAATAAAATTCCGGTTTGTTTTTTTTGCATCTATTTCCTTTTGTTTTTGAAGACCTGTGTATGAGGGAGCTCAGTCAGAATTCAGTGTCTAGTTCGACGTCTGTTTTTTGGGAAATCAGAATCAAGCAGTTTTTAAGTTTGTACATTTTTGTCTAAAGACTTTGTATCTGTAATCAGTCGTGCAATTTTCTCTGTCATCATTATGCATCTGCAGAATGACTAGTCCACAGGGTATGGACGAGCTGTTTTGGGGGCGCGAGCACAAAGACGTCAGTGATTGGGCTGAAAGGCTCACCATGGCCGCTGAGGTGCGAAACTTCAATGCGGACAAGCTTTTTAAAATTGCTAAGCTCAACTTGAGAGGACAGGCCCGAGAATGGCTCAGAAGGCTGCAACTGGCTCCGGCTGATTGGATTGAGCTAAGGACATTAATTTTGCAGAAGTATGGCAATGTGGACGACGATGACATCAGAGCAAAGCTCGATGCCATTAAGCAAGAACCCAGAGAGAGGGTTCAGAGGTATTTCGAGCAGTTGGACAGGTTTTCCGAAAAGGCAGAATATTAGATGACGAGCAAAAGAGGAGGTTTCTAGCCAAGTTGAGGCCTAAAATCCGAAAATTGTGTGTTGTTAGAAATTTTGCTGATATAGAGGAATTGTTGGGTGCAGCCAATGAGGTGGAGCGGGTGCTAGGTGAACTCAGGGAGACTCCTTTTGAGTCTCTCAAAGAAAAACAGGAAGAAAGAGTAGCTGAGACGTCCATGGAACATCAGGTTGCCACTTTGAATGATACACTGATCAACTTTTTCAAGGGAGGTGTGCTGAACTCTACACCATCTTCTTCTTCTACCCAGTTTAAAGAATGTCAAATCTATAAGGGGAAGGACCATATAGCCACGTCGTGTCCAAGGTCAAATGAGCCACGGCCAAAATGTGCCAAATGTGGCATGTCGCATAGGACCGAAAATTGTGGTGTAAAATGTTCTTTCTGTTCAGGTCTTGGGCACTCTGAAGACAAGTGCTGGAAGAAATCTAAAGACGGGAAATCATATTCTGGAGTGGCGATTTTCCTTGAGGTATTGTTGAATGATGAGGCAACGACGTTACAACAACTCAATGAATTGTGTGGGAATGAGAATGTATTCTCATACACTCGCATACCTAGGCGAAGGCTTCCGGTTGAATTGCCACCAACGGGTGTGGCACCACAAACTGAGGTTGCAGAAGACAGCATTGGGACGAATCGGGAGAGCTCCATTAGGTCAAAGATTCTTTCCCATTTCATAAAAGGGAAAATCTCCTTGACACCGATGGAGACAGAAATGATGATACCAGGCGAATTGGAACAACTGAAAAATTTGGTGAAAGTTGCTAGAAGGAAGAAGGATGCGGAGATTGAGGGTACTCAGGTGTCAATGGTGTCTGCAACTCCGACCTTGAGGAGGATCTGTGTCAACAAGACACACAGGAGTAAAACCTTGCATTTGTCTGTTGAGATAAATGGCTACCTGATTGAGGGACTTGTGGACACTGGCGCGTCCATGTCTGTCATGGCCGCTGCAGTGGTCAGAGAAATGGGTATGATGCATCTGGTCTCTGGATCAGAGACCTACAAGACTACATCTGGGATTGTTACACAAGCTATGGGAAAGATCGATGAAGTGTCGGTCAAAACCAGAGGTGTATAGTGTCTTATGACGTTTATGGTGGTGGATACTAATAGCTACGATGTGCTCCTAGGACTTGATTTCCTTATCAAGATAGGGGCGATTGTTGACGTGGAGCGTGGATTAATTCAGGTAAGACATGGTCCGGGGGCGGATGTTGAGGTATTGCCTCTGACCATGGTGAATATGTTGCAGGCATTGAATTCAGAGGCCTTGATGCCAATGGATTTACAAACTGCTGGGAAGTTTGACTTGGTCGTAGAACGCCCGTTTATGAATGCCAAAGTTGGGGACCAACGGCCGGATGTGCGAATGTCAGATTCGGACTCTGATGCATCTAAGAACTTTGAAGAAGAGCATCAATTACGTGAGCCAATCTGTGATGGGTCAGAATTCGAAGACACAGAACTTGAACAGTTGGTCATGAGGGAAGGACCTCAGCAAATACTGCAGCTGACTTTGCAAGAACAAACTAACCGCCTCATGAAGGAGGAAAGTGGAGAGTCTGATGACTATGCAGACTGGATCAAATGGATGGCTGATGAAGAACAAAAAAAGCGGGCTCCCTCTGGTGCAACCAATGTGGAGACACCTACACTATTGCAAGTTCAGCAACTGAATGATGTTGTTTCGTGCAAGAATATTGAGGACCAAATCACCACCAGGGAGGAATCTGATGTGGATTCAAGGTGGAAAGACATATGCCAGAAAATCAGGATTGATCCGGGCCTGGACGAACTGAAGAGGCCATTGTTGTGGAAGGTATTGGAAGGATACCAGGATGTGTTTGCTTGGAATAAGGGAAAGCTTGGCTGCTGTACGGTCGGAGAACACTCCATCGACATTCAGGGATTTGTACCATGTAGAGTAACTCCTGGACGATTGTCCTATTGGGAGGAAGCTGAAGTGAAGCGCCAGATTGAAGTATTAGTGGATCTGGGCAAAATGAGGCCTAGTGACTCAGAGTACGCCTGTAGAGTTACCCTGCCTATGAAGAAAGATGGAAGTATGAGATTCTGTGGGAACTACAGGCCACTCAATCTACAGACCAGGAGAGATTCGTTCCCTATGCCTTTAGTTGAGGATGTGATATCCCAATTGGGAAGATCTAATTGGTTCAGTGCATTAGACTTGCAGTCGGGATTTTGGCAGATTCGCATGGCTCCTGACGACATAAAGAAAACGGCATTGATCACCAAGACTGGTCTCTATGACTGGACTATTATGCCCTTTGGTCTCAAGAATGCAACGAGTACTTTTACCAAGACGATGTCTCTGGTTTTCAAAGAATTGGGAGATAAGTTTTTGAAGGTGTTTGTGGATGACCTCAATGTCCACAGTGAATGTTGGGAGGACCATCTCCAACACTTGGAAGCCATGCTTTCTAAACTAAGGGAAGTAAACTGAAAACTCAATCAAGGCAAATGTTGTTTTGCTGCCAGAAGCATTACTTTCCTAGGACATGTGGTCAACCGTGAGGGGACTAGACCAGACCCAAACAAAATTGCTGCTGTTGTCCATTTTCCAGTACCGAAGACTGCCACGAACGTGAGATCTTTTCTGGGACTAACTGGATACTACCGAAACTATGTCCGTGGGTACTCTCGATTGGTTGTTCCCTTGTTTGAATTGACAAGGAAAGATGTTGTTTTTGTGTGGGATTTGGGTTGTCAAAGTGCGTTTGAAGCCCTGAAGGGAGCACTTGTGGCTGCCCCTGTGCTCACTCGACCTGACTTCAAAAAGCCCTTTTGCCTCGATGTAGATTGGTCGCCGAAGGGTGTCGGTGCCATTCTATCCCAGAAGGAGGGCAGGATGGAGAGAGTTGTTGCATACGCCAGCAAAGGTCTGACGACTGTGCAGAAGAAATTCCATCCCATGGAAGGAGAGTGTTATGCGCTGATATGGGGTATCATGCATTTCAGGCAATACCTCCATAGGACACACTTTATTCTGAGGACTGATCACAAGCCACTTGAATGGTTGGCGACCGTCTCTGATGCGAATGGAAGGAGAGGACGTTGGATTGACATGCTGCAGGATTTCAGCTTCAAAATCTTGCATCAACCAGGAATGAAGCACACTAATGTGGATGCGCTAAGCCGAAACCTAGTCGGGGAGGCCAAGGATGATGACGATTTCTATGAGGAAATATGGGGCATTAGTGCTGGACAAGGTGACTCGGTTGCCATGGCAGGAGGTATGTTCTCTATCCAGTGTGGCAGGCAATCAGAATGGCTTGGTCTAAGGAGACAATCAAGAGGGATGAAGCAGCACTATGGATGCTGTTTTGGCATCAACCACTGGCGATGGTCAGAAACGCATCAACTGTGTATGCTTGAAGTGTTGACGGATGAGGAGGACGATTCACCTGAGGAGGGATCCGAAGCTGCAGGAGGGAATGAAGTCCAGAATTCAGAATCCTCCCGAGGCAAGCAGATCCTGAGGAGAGGTGGAACCAGATATTACGATAGGAAGCAGTAGCTTGAACTGGTTCTAGCTGCTCAAGGATTGTTGGATGATAATGCACATGAGATCAGTGAATCAAGGTCTGGGGGTGAAGAAGCTTATGCCGATAACTCGAGTCAAACTAACATCTGGGAAGATGCGGTTTGTATGGAATGGCTAAAAGAAGGTTTTATCTCTGAAGGAGTCGATCTTCAGGAGAGCAAGAGAGTGAAGAAATGGGCAAAGCAATATTGCTGGAAGGATGGGAAGCTCTACTTTAAAGGGTTGTATGTACCCAAACCTAAAGATAGGTTGAAGCTGGTGACCCAAATGCACGAGAACTTGGGACATTTTGGGGAATAGAGGACCTTTGATGCGCTCCTTGGTCTCGGGGTGAACCCACTCGAGGGTTCACCAAATGTCAAGTTGCGGAAGTTGGGATTGAAGGGCACGCTCCCGACTTCCAACTCTAGAAAGGGGTACAGGGTCGAGTTGGGAGCCAAGGGATTAGACTAGGAAGAGGGACTAGCTTAGTTCTCGTGAATCTGCATCCAAAAACCAACCACGGGAGGTTAGTTTAGCATTCGGGACACCCTTTGGTGTTGGGACTTGCCACGGGCACTTGGACACACAAGACTCACCACGGCCCAGACTTGGGAGTAAGCCACCACCTTACTCCCTATAGTATTCTCTGCACCTCTCCGCGGAGGAGGCATCCGAATGGCACAAATTCCCGGGACTCCCGAAATGGAGTCCCGAAATTGTCCCGACGAGACTCCCGGAACTTTGAACCGCCATAACTCCCGACTGCAGAGTTGGATCGCGACGAGGTCTGAACCAAAGTTGTAACCCTTGTTGAGATCTTTCCAACGGCGTATCGCACTCCTGAATCGGACATCGGGAAGAGGTCGATTCCCGACTTTTAGTGGTCGGGAGTCAAACTGCCAGTTTGACTCCCGGCCCTTCTTTTGCCCATAACTTGGGCTGCAGATGTCCTAATTGCCAATGCGAGGGCATTTTCGATATCTACGTTTCAAGAACTTTCCAATGACACCAAGAACACCCCAATTAGAGGTGTTTTGCACCTTGCTGTCGAGCTCTGAACATTCGGGAGTCCCGGAGGACTCCAAATCCCAAACTTTTCCAAGTGTTGGGCTTCACCCCCACACTTGGCCAAGTTAGGGTTGCGACAACCTTGGCAGAGATCTGCCAGAGGTACTTCTGGAACAATAGAACGAAGTGCGTGAAGGAAATGGTTAGAACGTGCTAGCAATTCCAGCTGGTGAGGAATGAGGGAAGCATCCGCTCTGGAGATGAACGTCTGAAGAGTATCCCGATTTGTGACTTGTTTCATCGAATTGCTCTGGACACAGCTGGTTCACTGCCTGAGACGAGGGCAAGCAATAAGTACATTTTGGTGGCCATCGACCACTATTCAAAGTGGTGCGAAGCCAAGGCGGTTGTTGATCACAAAGCCAAGACTACTGCCCGATTTCTGGAGGACGACCTGATCTGCAGGTACAGAGTCCCCAGGTTCGTACTGACTGATAATGGGGGGGAATGGGGTGCAGAATTTGAAACCATGTGCAGAGACTATGCCATTCACCACCAACGCACTACACCACAGTGGCCGCAGTGCAACGGAATGGCAGAACAAATGATCAAAACACTCAAGCATGGTATCACTGTTCTGGCTGCTAACCCTGCCAACATGAATTGCTGGGATGAGCACCTGGCCAAGGTTTTGTTTGGTTACCGATGTGGAGTGCAAGCAAGCACAAAGTTTTCACCTTACATGATCCTAACAGGTCGGTCGCCGCGCCTCAGGGCGGACAATTATCTGAACACTCTGACCGACGTGATTGATGACTCCTCCAATGTGGAAGACACGGCTGTGTAGTTCCTGGAGAAGGTCAAGCTAATTGCAAGCATACATGAGGATGTGTTGCTCAACGTTGAGCAGGCACAGAAGAAACAGAGGAACACGTATGCGCACCGGTCAGGTAAGCACCTGTTTGAAGGGTTGGTGGCTGGGGTCTCGATGGTGAAAATGAAGAAGCCAGGCAAAAGAAGGGCACTTAGTGCAAGTTGGGAAGGTCCTTACCAGTTTGTTGGGCATGCTGATGGCAAGGGCGATTTTGACATTGAAGAAGGTTGCCGAATCTGCATAGTCCGAGATGCTGATGGGCGGCAATGGGAGAGGTCTCGAAGAGATTTGCAGGTCTACTATGTTCCTCCAGATTGAGCTGAGGGACTCAACTTTCTCAAAAAGGGAGGGGTTACATATGTAGCCGAACAACGGGTGACCGAACTTGAGCTCCTTGGCTGTGTGGCTGGTGAAAAGACAGAAACGGAAACCAGAATCAATTTCGCCGCCTCCATTCATGAGTGGCGGCGGACTTTATTTCAATCTAAGAATCCAGACGGCCGGGTGTGCATGGGCTGCATGAAGAAAGGTTATCTGTCTGTGTAGGGAAGATCTTTGGAGATGACGGCGCTATTGATGGGATTAAGCGGCATTACATTCATGGAAGGAAGGAGGATTGCAAGGAAGGTGACTTCTAGAGGAAGCCAAAGGACGGAGGGAAGTTGAGCTAAGTAGATGAAGGCTGAGAAGAGGAAGGCATTAGAAGTTCTTGGAGAAGAACAGACAGGAGCTCAGTAAGGGATGTTTTGGCTAGTTGCTAGTTTTTCTTCCGCTGCGGTTAGCAATTAGCTAGGTCCAGCTTTTGATTTGAGGATGCTTGGTGAGAGTAGAGGACAGATGGCACCGAGTTAGCATGTTTTGTAAGAGAGGAGGTCTGGGAGCTTGTGCTGTCGAGGTTTGCATGTGAGATATAAAGCTATGGATTTTAGTCTGTGAGGTGTTCTCTGTGTCTGTCTTGTGGCATCTGCAGAACTTTGGCATGTTGAATCCCGCATCTGTGGTTTGAGACCACACTCAGAGGTCTGAGAACGAATCGTCTGCTGTATTGTGCCGATTGAACATGGGAGCTTGCACTGTCCGAGCGAGCGAGCCTGAGGGGTCTGGTAGGAGTGAGGAGTCTATGTGTCCATCTCGATCTACCTCTAGATGTCCCTCTCTCTTTTAGGTTACACTGTGATTATGTCCATTAGCTCTGTATGTTGTTGAGAATTAAATTGGTGTGAAGGTCTTCACTCCAAGTTACATAGTTGTTTTAACCAATTTAAAAATTGATCACGCTCCAATTCTAAATATGCTATGATTGGATTCAAAACAGGAACCGGTTCAGATTTGTAGTACCTAACAACTAATGTTAATTGAGATGGTATAATAACTCATGGAATGTAATAACTGGGTGTTGTAGACTACCACCTCTATGTTGCAAAGGTTATTTCATCAGCATGTCAAACAAGTGTGGTGTTTTGTCCACCTAGTTGTGCATTCAACCACTATTATTGGGATGATTGTTGAGGTGTCAAAAATCAATTGGTTGAAGGTATTTGTGCTTCCCTTCTTTCCTCTTGTTCTATTGGTATCTAATGAAGAGGTAAATTTGCCATAATGGGTTATTGAGGGTCATTGTTGAGAGCATCAATTAATTGAATTCCCTTGGTTTGAGAACATGGTTGTTCTTGTGAATGGGCTACTTCATGAATAGGTTGTTGTGGTATTCCTAATTTTGATTGCTTCTAAGGCCCATTGTGACTACTCTTGACATCTTTTATACTAACTTAAAATAATTTTTAATTCAAGTTTTTTTTATCAACATTTTGCTTGAGAAATTAGAACTCATCAATGCACAAAAAACTTTTAGAAAACTACTACAAATTCAATTTTTTTAATTTCAAAACAAAATAATCATTAAAAACTATAAAATGTAAATGTGATTGTTCACAATTTTGTTTCACTACATGGTCACCAAAATGTTAAGGGTTTTTGCTGTTCTACTTAAATTTAAGAATTTTTATCTTCCAAGTGTTGTAATTATGGTTAGATGATATCAACAAGTTGCTTCATATCAATAATTTTGGAAATTAAATATAGATATTTCTCCCAAATGCAAAAAAAAAAAAAAAAAAAAAAAAAAAAAAAAAAAAAAAAAAAAAAAAAAAAAAAAAAAAAAAACTCAATTTAATCTTTCATAGCAAGTTGAAGAAATAAAATATCAAAATTCTAAATGAACTTGTTCATAAACCAAAATATTAATAAGAAGTAATATCTAAAAAATAAATTAAGAAAGAGGTTCCAAAGGTTCAAAAGTTTACAAAAAGTTTCGAAAAGATTTCTATCTATCCTTCAATCCTCTATTTATACCAAATATAAGATTGTTTTAAATTAAACAATCAATAGCTAGTTAAACTTTAAATTTAAACTCCTACAACTACTGGTCACAATTTTAAACCAATTCGTTACTATCAACAACTAGTTATTGTAACAAATTGATTACCAATTTATTTAACCCATTGGTTACTTTATCACCTATTACTAGTTATTTCAATAGACTGGTTCACTTAAGGTCCTGTTACCAAGTAATAACTGAACTAAGTTTCAAGATCATATTGCTTCAATGGTTACCAATTGCTAACAACCAATTAGTATATGTGTAGTTGAAAATTTGGGTCAACATAGGTATTTCAATTTTCCACCCCTCCTAGCTGTTCCCACTTTTAATATTGTGTACCTAAATAATTTCAATATGAATTATGTACCTTTTAGAATTATTGAAATTGACAAAACATATTTATTCAAAGGAAAAAAAAAAATGAAATAAAATAAGGAGTGTTTTAATATGTACAAGAATATATATATTTTTAAGGAAATTTTCAAAATAAAATAATTATTAGACATTGAGATGTTGAACTTGCCATGATACTTAGTGTTTTATTTTTCAAGTTTTTGTTGGAGTGTTAATACTAGCTTGTGAACATCCCAAAGAAAAAATAAAAATAAATGATGACTTATTCCTAAAACCTTTCAAAAATAAAATAAATAGTCTATCTATTAACAATAACAAAAAATAAACATCAGGTGAACATTACCCAAAAAATCTCTTTTCTAATAGTTTTTCAAAAAAAACAAACAAAAATATTTTCAAGAAAAAATTCACAATAGTACAAAATTTCGTAGGCAGAAAAATTGTTGAAGGTACTTCTATATACAAGTCCCCTCCCACTCCAAGTTGATCTTTAGTACATATGGCTCAAGTTTGCCATTTCATTCTTGTAATGAAAGTCAATAACTAGAAAAAAATTGGAAGATGAATTACATTACAAATTGGCCCCGTTCCAAAAAGTGGATACATAAGTCAACTTGGGAATAATAACCTAGCACAACACAAGGTACATCATTTTTCAATTTCCAAATATCGATATCATAAATGTGGTGAAAGAAGGTGACATATACGAGGACTAGAAGGCCCCCTATGTATAGGATCAAAAGCAGATGTCATATGTAGGGATCTGACAAAATTATGATTTGTGCTAGCATTCACGATCTGAATTGGCTTTCCTTTTTTCTTTGCATGTGATGATGGCAATAAAGGGCGGTTTTTTTCCGAGGGGAAAGGGTGGAGCTAATCAAAGACCTGCTAAGGGTTCAATATTTGGTGGATTGCATGTGCTATTACTAAATTTTTATTCATCACTAACCCACCAAAAAGTGGTAGACGAGGTTAGGTAAGATTAATAACAAGGTCTTGAGCAACCTGGAGGTCATCATTTTATGGTGGGCCAAATGGAGACTCCTCAACAACTCCTCAACAGGATGTGCTCTGTTAGTTTGATTAATATGACTAGTGAAACTTTTCCCTCACACGGATCTCAGCATCCCTAGTTAAGGGTATTTGTTTACATGTTTGGGTTGATGTTTACGACTTGTGCATTAGTGCAAACTGCATTTTCTATTCCCATACTTATTTTTACTAGCATATGAATTTCCCAACTACATTGCAACACAAAAAGACCTAGTTAATGATAAACTCACCTATTGACATCAGATTTGATTTGGTTATTTTTAATTGTTTTCTCATTCCACAACATATTCCAATTTCTTCTGTTATTTTGTTACTTTTGCAACAGAGCCACCTAATTTGTTTTCTTATTTTCTTACCATAAAAAAAATCCAATTTACTTGCTCATTCCTTCGGTTATTTATTCATTGTTGGATCTGATTGCTTTTTACTTTCAAAGTCACAATAGATCCAATCACTTGCTTGTTGGCTTCACTTACTCATAGTAGATGTAATTGCCTCATACCTACCAAATGACTAGAGCAGTCCAAACTCTAGACATCAAACCCTCTTTCCTTTTGCAACTTAGTTTATTTGCTATAGCATATCAATTTTTTTCTAGAATTTTTTTCTTGTGAAGTTTTATTTTTTCAGATTTGTTTTTATGAGGGAACTATTTAATTATTAGAGTATTAACCATTGTCAGGAATCTCCACACAAATCTAGGTCACTAATGATAGTACCTTACCAATTAGCATAGTCTACCATATTAATTATTCCTCAAATGGTGTATAAGAAAAAGAGAAAACAACAGGAAAAGCTTCTCCAACTTCCCTTTCCCTTTGCACCGAGGAAATTGTCATAATGATTTCTTTAAATAATGGTGTTCCAAGGTTCTTAAGGTTTTGGTCTACAAATTAACATGTTTATGCTTTTTTAAGTATTTTATTTTATTTTTATGTTATATTGCAAATATCATAATCTCTTGAATCACCATTCAAGACGAGGTTTTTTCTTTTGCAATAGTAGTATATCACAAGGAATTATTATGATAATTAGAACCCTTTGACTAGGGAAAAAAACTTTGGATTGATCCAAGGTGATGTAATTTAATTGCACTTGTGATCATAATATTAACATGTTTAAGTGATTAATGCATTGTGTGGTTAATAATATTTCCATTTCCATTTCCACTAGTTTCAATAATTTAATTTAAATTTGTAATTATAATGAAATATCGTATCAATTTACATATTAAAGTGTCAAAGATGCCAAAATGTGACAATGGTTTAAATAAAATAAATATAAAAATGACATCCATGTACAATAAATTATGGAAGAAACAAGATCGATTGTTTTTATTATTTTAGTAGGTGATAAGTCATATTTGCATGAAGGACAAAAATTTATCAAATTTAAAAGACATACAAACCATTTGATTTCATCAAATAATTATGTTTGTTCTATAACAATATTTTCATCTTCTATCCTTTTTTACAATGTCAATAGTAATTTTTGAAAATTTCATAAGTTACAAATATATTTAAATTCCCACATACCCTTTGCAAAACAATGGTCATATGTTGAGTTCACCCTAAGACAACATATGCTCCGAGAGATATTGAATTTAAACAATTTTTGTCACTAAAATTGAACAAAAATCCAAAATATGAAAAAAAAAAGTTTTTCAAAGTTTGTCACATTAAGATATCTCAAAATTGTAAGGTTTCCAATTACACTCTTGGTATTCTTGGAAAGCCCTCAATGCATAGGGGTGCACACATTGGCTTTTGTGACATTTCATTAGAAGAAAAATTGTCATTTGCAATAAAAATAAATATTTGTAATTATACTAACAATTTTTAGTTGCAAAAATTGGTTACATTTACAACAATCTTTCTTCTAGTGTTTGGAAACATGTTACACAAGTTATTGAATATTGAACATTTTTCAATGACAATTGAATTAAATCAAAATGAAAAAAATAGAGGAATCTAGGTGCATTCTTGGTACTCTTGGAAAAATCTTAATGGACGAGGATTTGATGGAATTTGTTTCATAATTTTTAGACCTAGGGTGGATGAGGTATTTAATTTTGAATTATTTTTGTCATTGAAATTTCAAATATATTAGAAATTTTAGGTTTTGTAAAAAAAACAAAGTTCAATAATGTGTTCACACTTAGAGAAACATGTTTACCATGCAATTCCAGTAAGATTTCCTTTCACATTTGGATCTTCAAAAATTGAATATAGACCTTGCATAATAATGTTCATATGTTGAGTTCACCCTATATTTATGTAATGGGTTCACACTTGGACCAATCATGCATGCCAGACTATTTACCTCCCAAAAACAATGTTTATAGGTTGAGTTCACACCATGTTGGGAAAATATCCATTGGATTTAGTTTTCAAAATAGGTTTTTGAGAATTGAACTAGTTTTAAAATATTTTTAAAAGAAACCCATTTCAAATATCCGAAAAGGATATCAAATGCATTTAAAAAATATTTGACCAGTTTTTGAGAATGTTGAATATATAATCAAACAATATCTATCGAATATCCAAGTTAGTTTTCGTAATCCGCATTAACTTTTTTCCAAACCCAATTGAAAGCTTTCAAAACTTAGGATATTTAATCTAGGTGGCTTTAACATTCATTTTCTAGCCCTATCAACCACCCTACACCTTATACCTTACCCAAAACCTTTTCCTTTACCCCCATACCTAGTTGATATGGAGATCTAGGTAAGATTATGATATTCTTCCTAGGTAGGATTATGATATCCTATCTAGATGTCCAAATTTGAAATCTAGATACTACTCCGGATATCACAAGACCATAACCTTGAAATATTTCATCAAATATGATATCTCTGGACTATTGCCTTGTAGGTCACTTATTTTGAAAACGTCCCCACCCTAGGGCTTTACCCTACACATAATGACTTCTAAATCAGTGGAGCCCACAAATAATTGTATTTACTTGACCTCAATTCCTCTTATGTCCCAGAAGGATCAATCCTCAAAATGGTCCTCTTTTTTATTTTGCTAAATTCAAATTAGTTATATTATTAGCCAATCATACATTTACTCCATGTAAAATGAATCCCAAAAAAACAAACCCCCCATAATAGCCTTATTTCCAAAAAAAGGTCAAACCCAAAATTCCTCTTATTCCCCAAAACGATTTACCTTTGAAGTAATCTTAATTCTCTGAAAGAATTAACCCCAAATTAATCTTATTTCCTAGAAGGATTAACCCTCAAAGTAATCTTATTTCTCAAGATGAATTCACCCCAGATTGATCTTATTTCCCAAAAGGATTAACCCTCAAATTAGTTCCCAATAGTCAAAATAAATTTTATGAACACAAAATATATTTCAAGTAGAGAGAGAGAGAGAGAGAGAGAAGAACAAATCAGGTCTCAAGATCTCAAATTGGCAAGAGTTCGGTGGATTCACTAGCGTGTAGAATTTCTTGGAGGCGCCGTAGGCCTCCTGCACCAACACTGCTCACTAACTTTTGACCGGGTCACTCACTCACTAATTTTCAATCTGGACTGCGTCAGTAATGGGTTGGCTCGCAGTTGATTGCCAGTAACTTCGTACAGGTGAAAGTGCCTTGCGTGCTGTGCCCACCAACGCCTGCTTTTTCAACACAGCCACAAATTTCTTCTGTGTAAAGATTTGAGCCCAGGAAGCGCTCATTATTTCATTGCCCCCCCTCCCGCGTGTCTCTCGTGTCTACCGATATCAGTGTCGGGGGCAACACTTTGATTTTTACAAACAACTGCCTGGTTTTTCAAGCGTTTCAGATCCGGAGAACCGCCGGTTTCGAACATGTCAAAACCTTGAAAGAACTGCCAGGTTTCAGAGAAGAACCGATGGTTATTTGACTAATTCAAATTGTTTTTGTGGACCATGGGTTATACATGAAAAATGGGCATTTGATATTTCTGTGAATTGTGATTATGAACTTTAAAAAACGCCATGATACTCAGCAGGGGTTTGTGGAGTTCATAATACCCGCCCAACAATACTCTATATCCCTAGTGAGTCATATGTCGTCTCAGGACTCTACCAAGGCGTCATCGATATATTTACCTGCTAATTCATAGCGCGGCCAACCTTCAAGATTCGCAAATAACCAAAGTTGCAATAATTAGGAATAGGCTTATGAAGGTGGTAGCATCTATCCTGCGAGGTAGATTCACACATGTCAAACCCATGGTCCGATGCCCAACACCCACCTATGTATAACATGTCTACCTCTCTAGAATATAGTTTTTTCCACTCTGGATTTATTTGCTATCGACCAACCATGTAGCTTCCTTCTCCCTCAAAGGCTCAAGCTACTGTAATCATAGTCACTTGCCCATTTTTATCTTGTAAGTGTTTTAATTATGGATTAGATGACATCAACAAGTTGCTACATATCCAAGAAAACGTTTTTTCTTTTGCAATAGCAGTATTTCACAAAAAAATTATTATGATAATTAGAACCCTTTGACTGGGGAAAAAAAAGTTTTGGATTGATCCCAGGTGATGTAATTAGTTGCAGTTGTGATCATAATATTAATATGTTTAAATGATTGATGTGTTGTGTGGTTACTAATATTTCCATTTCCATTTCCACTAGTTTCAATAATTTAATTGAAATCTGTAATTATAATGGGATATCATATCAATTTACACATTAAAGTGTCAAAGATGCAAAAATGCGACAATGGTTCAAATAAAATAAATATAAATATCACATCCATGTACAATAAATTATGGAAGAAACAAGATCAAATTTTATTATTATTCTAGTAGGTGATAAGTCATATTTGAATGAAGGACAAAAATTATCAAATTTAAAAGACACACAAACCATTTGATTCCATCAATTAATTATGTTTGTTCTATAACAATATTTTCATCTTCTATCCTTTTTTACAATGTCAATAATAATTTTTGAAAATTTCATAAGTTACAAATATATTTAAATTCACATATACCCATTGCGAAACAATGGTCATATGTTGAGTTCACTTTATTTTGTAACGGGTTTAGCCTAAGACAACATATGCTCCACAAGATATTGAATTTAAACGATTTTTGTCACTAAATTTGAACAAAAATCCAACCTATGAAAAAAAAACAAAATTTCAAAGTTTGTCACATTAACATATCTCAAAATTGTAAAGTTTCCAATTACACACTTGGTATTCTTGGAAAGCCCTCAATGCATAGCAGTGCACACATTGGCTTTGTGGCATTTCACTAGAAGAAAAATTGTTATTTGCAATAAAAAAAATCATTAACAACTATACCAACAATTTTTATGGCAAAAATTGATTACATTTATAACAATCTTTCTTCTAGTGTTTGGAAACATGTTACACAAGTTATTGAATATTGAACATTTTTTCAATGACAATTGAGTTAAATCAAAATGAAAAAAATAGAGGAATCTAGGTGCATTCTTGGTACTATTGGAAAAGTCTTGAATGACTGGGATTTGATGGAATTTGTTTCATAATTTTTAGACCTAGGGTGCAAGAGGTATTTAATTTTGAATTATTTTTGTCATTGAAATTTCAAATAAATTAGAAAATTTAGGTTTTGAAAAAAAAACAAAGTTCAGTAATGTGTTCACACTTAGAGGAAACATGTTTACCATGCAATTCAAGTAAGATTTCCTTTCATATTTGGATTTTCAAAAATTGAATATATACCTTGCATAGTAATGTTCATATGTTGAATGCACCTTATATTTATGTAATGGGTTCACACTTGGACCAATCGTGCATGCCACACTATTTACCTTGCAAAACAATGTTTATAGGTTGAGTTCACACCATGTTGGGAAAATATCACATTAAAAGTAAATCCATTGGATCTAGTTTTCAAAATAGATTTTTGAGAATTGAACTAGTTATTCAATATTTTTTAAAGAAACCCCATTTCAAATATCCAAAAAGGATATCAAGTACATTTTTAAAATATTTCACCGATTTTTGAGAATGTCAAATATATAATCAAACAATATCAATTGGATATTCAAGCTAGTTTTCATAATCCGGATAAACTTTTCTCAAACCTTATTAAAAGTTTTCAGAAACTTAGGATACTTCATCTACCCACCTTTAAACATTCACTTTGTAGCCCTATCAACCACCCTACACCTTATACCCTATACATTACTCAAAACCTTTTCCCTTACCCTCATACCTACTTGATACCCACATCTAGGTGAGATTATGATATTCATGATATCTCACCTAGATTTCAAATTTTGAAATCTAGATTCTATTCTGAACATCACAAGACCATAACCTTGAGATAATTCATCAAATATGATATCTCCTAACTCTCACCTTGCCCTAGGTCCATTATTTTGAATATGTCCGCACCCTAGGGCTTTACCCTACACATAGTGAGTTCTAAATCAATTGAGCTGACAAATAATTGTATTTAGTTGACCAAAACTACTCTTGTTTCCCAAAAGGATCAATCTTCAAAATGGTCCTCCTTTTTATTTTGCTAAATTCAAATTAGTTATATTATTAGCCAATCATACATTTACTCCATGTAAAATGAATCCCAAAAGAACAAAACCCCCCATAATAGCCTTATTTCCAAAAAAAGGTCAATCCCAAAATTCCTCTTATTTCCCAAAACGATTTACCTTCGAAGTAATCTTATTTCTCAGACAGAATTAACCCCAAATTAATCTTATTTTCCCAGAAGGATTAACCCTCAAAGTAATCTTACTTCTCAAGATGAATTCACCCCAGATTGATCTTATTTCCCAAAAGGATAACCCTCAAATTAGTTCCCACTAGTCAAAATAAAATTTATGAACACAAAATATATTTCAAGTAGAGAGAGAGAGAGAGAGAGAGAGGCCACACATGAGAAAGCATAGATTGGGTGGAAGAGAGAAACAGACTCAGCAGGGAGCAAGGGAAAGAGAGAGAGAGAGAGAAAAGAACAAATCAGGTCTCAAGATCTGAAATTGCCAGGAGTTAGGTGGATTCAGTAGCGTCTAGAATTTCTTGCAGGCGCCGTAGGCCTCCTGCACCAACACTGCTCGCTAACGTTTGACCGGGTCACTGACTCCCTAATATTTAATATGGACTGCGTCAGCCATGGGTTGGGTCGCAGTTGATTGCCAGTAACTTCGTACAGGTGAAAGTGCCTTGCGTGTTGTGCCCACCAACGCCTGCTTTTTCAACACAGCCACAAATTTCTTCTGTGTAAAGATGTGAGCCCAGGAAGCGCTCAGTATTTCATTGCCCCCCCTCCCGCGTGTCTCTCGTGTCTACCGATATCAGTGTCGGGGGCAAATTTTGATTTTTACAAATAACTGCCTGGTTTTTCAAGCGTTTCAGATTCGGAGAACCGCCAGTTTTGAACGTATCAAAACCTTGAAAGAACTGCCAGGTTTCAAAGAAGAACCGGTGGTCATTTGACTAATTCAAATTGTTTTTGTGGACCATGGGTTATACCTGAAAAATGGGTATTTGAAATTTCTGAGAATTGTGATTATGAATTTAAAAACCCGCCATGATACCCAGCAAGGGTTTGTGGCGTTCATAATACCCGCCCAACAATAGTCTATATCCCTAGTGAGTCGTAGGTCGTCTCAGGACTCTACCAAGGCGTCATCGATATATTTACCTCCAAATTGGTAGGGCGGCCAACCTTCAAGATTTGCAAATTACCAAAGTTTGCAATAATTAGGAATAGGCTTCTGAAGCAGGTAGCATCTACCCTGCGAGGTAGATTCACACATGTCAAACCCGTGGTCCGATGACCAATACCCACCTATGTATGACATATCTACCTCTCTACAATATACTTTTTTCCACTCTGGATTTATTTGCTATTGACCAACCATGTAGCTTCCTTCTCCCTCAAAGTCTCGAGGTACTGTAATCACGGTCACCCATGTCACCAAGTAAAGATGACTTGCCCAACCATGTAGCTTCCTTCTCCCTCAAAGTCTCGAGGTACTGTAATCACGGTCACCCATGTCACCAAGTAAAGATGACTTGCCCAACATAAGCTCTGACATACGGCTAAACACGGACACTGGGTGAAATCAGCAAACAGGAAACATCCGGATGTAAAACAAGAATCGTGACAATAATGGAGCCTGGACGGAACCAATAAAACACGTCCACAGATCGACCTTACATTGCCAACTCTATCCTCAATTATGAGAAATCCACCACTTGTGTCCAGGACAAAGATGAAGGAATGGTTGAGTGCGCACAGAATCGGTAAACAGGTACCTGCAGTCAGTGGTGGCACAATCCTTCTAGGAAGATTTAGGGGAGGAGAAAACAAATAAGAAAGATACGTGAAAAGAAGAGTTTATGAAGAAAGGGGAGGAAAGCAGTAAGAGAAGAGTGTGGAAATTTCAGGGAGATCGTGCAGAGGAAACGCATCAATATGTTGAGAGAGACAGCTATAGGAAAGATCAGGTTTTGTGAATCTGTGTTGCGATGGAGACACTTTATAACATGTATGCTTTTGAGAGGGTAAAGAATTTCTACCAGGTTTTAGGAGAGCAGAAAGGGAAGAGAAGACATATATGAGAGGAGTTAATGAATGGAATTTGAGTGGTGGGAGATATGGAAAATTCATTCTCTCACCGTAAGAGAAAAGATGTTGATGTTTCACAAGGGCCACCCAAAAAAAGAAAAGGAGATGTTATGCAAATCCCTGGTGTGATCAACACACCTCCAGTCGTGGGTGAAAACGCTCCTTCAAGCTCTAGACAAGACACCCATGTGGTGCGTCGTCTTGATTTTATGATTGAACTTGTTTTGCACAACTCTTTTTCTTGGGTTTTCTAAAGCTACATGTTGAAATTTGATATTAGTTTATGAGCTTCCTTGTTGAGTATGGATAATTTTGCTTGTTTTTTCGTTGCATCATCTAAATCAACCGATAAGAAATGAAGTGATCAAAACAAACTCTTACATTTGGGATTCATTTTGCCATAACAAGTAAAATTGGTGAGAGGAAAATTTGTCAATTGGCATTGGCTATGTTCATATATAGAATGTGTAAGGAGATTGTGAGTAACTCCAAAGTGGTTTAAATCCAACAACATAATTATTTAAAAAATCTCTTGTACATTATTCTTGTGATTACTCCCAATCCCTTAGGAATCGCAACCCTTGGTGGCCAAAATTTGTGGAAACAGTAGTGAAATGAAAATGAAGTAAATAATTAGGTGGTTTTAATGAAAGAACCCAAAATTTGAAGATTTCAATTTTTCCTTAAATTTATTGGCTAATATTCCATCATACCATTATGTGATGATAGTCAATTATTGAATTATACTTTGAAACTTACTTTGCATGTAAATGATTTTCTTTTGGGATTGAGTTGACTTTTTGAAAGAAAATTAACAAGCTTCAAAAAATTGCAAATATGGGAATGGAATAAAAAATTTTAATTTAAATAATGTTGCAAGATGAATATGGTATTGTTTCATTCATAGATTATTGTCTTCTTCTACTTTACATTTTCAATTAACTATATGTATTTTGTCAAATATTGTGATTGTACACTTTAGGAACCTTGGATTTCTTTGATTTTATGCATAATTAAATTATTTTCAAGACTTATTTGATGAATTTTCTTCACATTTCTTTTTTTTCTTTTGCAGAGATACACGGTGCATGATTTAAATCCTAAATGTACTTCAAAAAACCCGAATTTGACCGTAATTTTTTTCCATGGGATTACTTATGGGATTGATGACAATTGGAAGCAAACATGGACAACATGCCCCATCCATGGTCAAGAAGATTGCATATGCTGGCCACAAATGTGGATCGCAGAGGACTTGAATTACAATGTCAAAATTTTGTCACTATCATATGATTCTAATGTTGTGGCAAGTGTCCACAATGATGTGATTGAAATTGGCCAAAACCTCGTTCAAAGCTTGGTTACAAATTCAAGGTGTGAAAATTTCCTTATTCATGGGCATCTTACTTTTCATTGTGTGTTTCAATTAAAGATAATTGATTGCGTTTTGACATCTTTGAATACATTGTTCATGTGGCACATTATTGTGGTACACATTAAATCTTGAACACTTTGGAACATTCAAATCCATTGAAGAAAACATGAAATGGGGTTTCGATGTTAATTCTCACATTCAAATGAATTATTAACAAAGTTTATGTTCACATTATCAAACCGTTGGAATCCAATTTATTTATAATGACAAATTGTGACAGGAGTTTTTTGAAGTTTCATCTTGGGCACCCAAACTAAATTCAATTACCTATATAATTTATTAAATTTGAATCCATTTTGTACCTATATTTAATTTAAAACAAATATATATCTTACTTCCAATTTCCTACATTCTATTATTTGAATTAAATTGTCAATGTAACACATAAAAGCTTATCTATACATTAACACTTGAAATTAAATGCTTACATTTTTGTGCATAATAACTTATTTACCCACATGTGGTTAGAACATTTTATAGGTAAATTTAAAAATGAACATGAAAAATGAAAAAAAAAACTTCCAAACAAATATGTTAAGGACTTATGGCTTAGGTTGTTGTGTTAATTGACAAATTGCACCATATGCAACATATGGTGTTGTGACTATTTGTACATGTACATTACCATTAAAAATGTTGTTGATGCATTTTTGGTGTATTTTGAAATATTTTGTAGGTATGAAACTCTTTGGGACGGACCAGTGGCAATGGTCGCTTATAGTTTCGGAGGTCTTGTCCTCAAAAGCTTGGTGGTTGAAATGCACAAACATGTGTATCAAAAGCAAATGAATAATTTGGATGTTAAAACACAAAATTGTTGTGATAAATTTTTGAAAAATCTTAAAGGTGTGGTATTTTACAGTGTACCACATGCCGGTGGTACCAAAGATCTATCAAAGTATTTCAAGTGGCAATGTCAACAAATCGCCAAGGATAAAACTCAATCAGGTTTTTTGAAAAATATAGAATCTTTTGATCGAAACATGGAGCAACTTTCAGTAGACTTTCACAAATCTATTCGCGAAGACATCAACATCTATGCATTTGTTGAAGGATTACCAATTGACAATAAATGGGTAAGATTTTCATCTAAACATATTGACTATCCCACTAGGTTCCATAGTTGAACATTTTTTATGTTATAGAAACTTGTGTTGGTTTAACTTTTGAAACTGCTAAGGTTAGTTATGAAATTGGTTTTATGTTTCCTTTCTTTGTCCACAAATCCATTGCAACATCTATTCATAGTAAAAATTGCGAATTCATTGTGAATAGAATGTCAATTGAAATCAACACCTTTGTAGTTTTATTTTAAATTCATTTGTAACACGGTTAAATGAGGATATAAATTTATTTGATTTATATAGTTTGAACATAAAATCTAAGTTATTGTTCCAATTATCATTTGGCTACTACATTACATTTGACAACTTGTATATTAACATAAATCTAATCACGTGAAGGGTTTCAACTAAATAACTTTTGCACATGTATAGGGAATTTTAGTGCCAACAGCTTCAGCTATTCGATTATCAGACAATAACAATTACAAAGTCGAAGATGCTAATCACTTGACAATTTGCAAGCCACCATCAAAAGATCATATAAGTTATTCCAAGTTATTGGAATGTTTGAAAATTTTTATGAAGGTAAATAACATTGTTTTAATTTTTGGAATTATGTATGTTCATCTAATTTCACTGCAAACATTACATCATTTCACTTATACTGTGTGCCATAATCTTTAGGGTATTATCCATTATTTGCAATAAAATTTATTTTTTGGGTGAACTTTGACAGGGAAAAAAAACCCAACTATGCCACCTTTGCCATGTTATGAGGCAGGGTTGGCTGATAAAGCAAATGCCATAAATAGTTTGTTACAAAAGGAATCTATTGTTGCATTGGTTGGAATGGGTGGGATTGGGAAGACCACTTTGAGTAAAAAAGTGTATCATTTGTTCCACAACCAATATGAAAAATCTAGCTTCTTGGAAGATGTGAAATCAAAAGACATCAAAGATGTAAAAAAAATAAAATTTCAAGATTTGTGTGGTAGAAAGTTACGCAAGGATGAAGATGTTGATGAATACCTTGATGAAATCAAACAATGCATGATATCAAAGAAAGTTTTAGTGGTTGTGGATGATGTTGATACGACGAGGAACCTTGGAGACTTGCAACTTCCTAATGGCAAGCATGCCATTAATGTAGATTACAAGAGCAAAATACTCGTAAATTGTCGAAATTGGCAAATATTGAAAAATCATGTAAAGGAGTCCGCAAAAGTAGACATGGCATTCTTGGACGAAGAACAAGCAAGGGAACTTTTCATGTTCCATGCATGCAAACATGCAAATCATCTAACAAATGATTTCAAAAACATTTCTATGGAGATTATAAAAGCTTGCGATGGCCTTCCTTTAAGCCTTGAAATATTGGGTTGTTACTTGTGTGGTATTTATGATTTGGAAATATGGAAAAATGCATTGCACGAGTTGAAAGCTGGGCGAAACATAATAGGGGACTCTAACAATGAAGGGCTTTGGAAAACTTTGCGAATTTCTTATGACCGCTTGATAAAAATAGAACAAGACATGTTTTTGGATATTGCTTGTTTTTTCACGGGTTTCAAAAAAAGTACATTTTGTTGAGTGTATTGTAATGTTGATGGTTTATCGAGCCCTATGCTTAGATTACAAAACTTGAAAGATAAATCTTTAATCAAATGGGGAGAAGATGGTATCTTGTACATGCATGAACAATTACGAGACATGGGTCAAAATATTGCAATGGAAGTTCCAATGAATCGATTTATATGGAAACCGAACATATCTTTGCAAAAGAATCAGGTATGGCTGACGTGTGCTAATTCAATCCTATGGTATATATATTTCATCAAAACTCCAAATGAAACCATAAGTTTTAGCTTTATCTAAGGAGACGTATATTTTTTCATTAAAAACATGGCATTAGAATGAATTTATTTTTATTGATGTTGACAATTATTTGTAACTTATTTGATGTGATAGGTGGACGTGGAAAATTTAGAAGGCATTTCTTTTTTAAAATGTGAAGTTTTGCCTTCAATTTTCCAAAATGGTTCAAAGGATTTTGACAAACTTAAGTTAATTGACCTAACAAACGCCTTGCCAAATACAGTGGAAAATTTCATCCAAGGTCAAGATTTGAATAACCTTCGATGGTTGTGTCTCCAAGATTGCATGATCCAAAAGTTGCCAAATAATTTGGTTAATTATTATGACTTACGAGTACTCCATTTAACGAATTGTAATCGTCTACAATTTTTTTTTGATATTATAAACCATGGCCTTAATACGTCAATATGTATTGATATGAAAGAATTATCTACATCTATTGGCAAATTGAATGCACTTTTAGAACTTAATCTATCGGGGTGTTCAAATTTGAAGGAATTACCTACATCTATTGGCCAATTGATTGCACTTCAAGAGCTTAATCTATCGGGGTGTTCAAATTTACAAAAATTGCCTACATCTATTAGCCAATTGATTACACTTCAAAAGCTTAATCTATCAGGTTGTTCAAATTTACAAAAATTGCCTACATCTATTGGCCAATTGAGTGCACTCCAAAACCTTAAATTGTCAAATTGTGAGGGTTTGCATGAATTACCTACATCTATTGGCCAATTGAATGCACTCCAAAAGCTTCATTTGTCGAGTTGCTGGAACTTACAAGAATTACCTACATCTATTGGCCAATTGAGTGCACTCCAAAACCTTAAATTGTCAAATTGTCACGATTTGCAAGAATTACCCACATCTATTGGCCAATTGACTTCACTTCAAAAGCTTAATCTAGTGGGGTGTTCAAGTTTACAAAAATTGCCTACATCTATTGGCCAATTGACTTCACTTCAAAAGCTTAATATATTGGGATGTTCAAGTTTACAAAAATTGCCTACATCTATTGGCCAACTAACTTCACTTCAAAAGCTTAATTTAGCGGGGTGTTCAAGTTTACAAAAATTACCTACATTTATTGGCCAATTAACTTCACTTCAAAAGCTTCGTCTATCAAGGTGTTCAAGTTTACAAAAATTGCCTATATCTATTGGCCAATTGAATGCACTGCAAGAGCTTCATTTGTCGCAATGTTTAGGCTTGCAAGAATTACTTATGTCTATTGGCCAATTGAGTACTGCACTCCAAAACCTTCGTTTGGTCTACTTGCAAGAATTATCTACGTCAATTGGCCAATTGACTACACTCCAAAAACTTCATTTGTGGAATTATGCAGGCTTGCAATAATTATTTACATCTATTGGCCAATTGAGTGCACTCCAAAACCTTAATTTATATAATTTTTCGAGGTTGCAAGAATTACTTACATCTATTGGCCAATTGACTACACTCCAAAAGCTTCATTTGTCGAGTTGCTCGAACTTACAAGAATTACCTACATCTATTGGCCAATTGAGTGCACTCCAAAACCTTGAATTGTCAAATTGTCACGGTTTGCAAGAATTACCTACATCTATTGGCGAATTGAGTGCACTCCAAAAGCTTCATTTGCCAGATTGCTCGAACTTACAAGAATTACCTTCATCTATTGGTCAATTGAGTGCACTCCAAAACCTTAATTTGTTTTATTGTTCAAGGTTGCAAGAATTACCTACATCTATTGGCCAATTGAGTGCACTCCAAAACCTTGATTTGTGGGCGTGTTCGAGCTTGCAAGAATTACCTACATCCATTGGCCAATTGAGTGCACTCCAAAACCTTAATCTAAGGGAATGTTCGAGGTTGCAAAAATTACCTACATCTATTGGCTAATTGAATGCACTACAAAAGCTTGATTTGTATTGTTGTTCAAGGTTGCAAGAATTACCTACATCTATTGGCCAATTGAGTGCACTCCAAAACCTTGATTTGTGGGCGTGTTCGAGCTTGCAAGAATTACCTACATCCATTGGCCAATTGAGTGCACTCCAAAACCTTAATCTAAGGGAATGTTCGAGGTTGCAAAAATTACCTACATCTATTGGCTAATTGAATGCACTACAAAAGCTTGATTTGTATTGTTGTTCAAGGTTGCAAGAATTACCTACATCTATTGGCTAATTGACATCACATCGAGAGCTTATTCTATTGTGTTGTTCAAGTTTACAAAAATTGCCTACATCTATTGGCAAATTGATTGCACTCCAAAAACTTGATTTAGAGGGGTGTTCGAGCTTGTAAGAATTACCCATGTATGTTGGTCAATTCAACGCATTCCAAACCTTCATTTGTCGAGGTGTTTGAATTAATGAAAATTACCTACATCTCTTAGGGAATTGAATGCATGCGAAAAGCTTAAATTGTTGACTAAATGTAGATTATAATGTGTAGGATTTTAAACAAAACTAAAATTATATATTGTGTTAATAAGATTTGATTCATACATACAACCTATGTGCATGTTGAGAAGGCTAGGGTAGGTAGGTTAGACTAAGGTAGTTAGGTTAAGATAGGTAGGTAGGGTTAGGTATGTTAGGCTAGCAACTACCTACTTAAATGCATTTTTTCGACCTACCTAAACCTATTTACTACCTACTTACCTACTTATGAATTTAAAAAATAATAATTCAAAAAATGATTTTAATTTAGGTGTAAAATTGACCCAATGAAATGGTTCGCTATCCATTAATCAAATAGTTTGTCAAATAGTTAATCATTTTGTTGGTCACTCCGCCAATCAAAATGACAAGGTGCAATTTGACCATCCAATTGTGTTGGACATGTACAAAATGACTTATCCATATTCACAAGGTGGTTTTTTTTACGCTTATCATTTTTGGGTATTTTTTTAGTAGAAAACCCAATCGAACAAACCATGATTTGTAGTATGAGAGTTCCATCCATCAGGTTAGTTCTATTGACATTTGTGTCAACATAATGGAGCATTAGTTGATCTTTCTTTTGTTTTCCAAATTAAGAATAATGGCAAAAAGGTTATTGAAATAAACTAACCTTTCCTGTTTTTAAATGATTTGCAAAATTGTTACAAACCTAGCATGGTACTCCTCCTTCATGCGAATGACGTTCCATTATTCTTTGTTGATAAACGCATCTAGTCCAACTATGTTTTTAAAAGCAACTTGGGCCTCTTTGACCAATGCATTTGTTGCATCAACCGTTGCTTCAACACTTATGTCAAATTGTTGAGCGATTAGCATTTGGTCAATGGTGATATTCTCACCACAAACAACTCTCCTAATGTGTCCATCCTTTGTGGACTCTTGGGTGTGGAATTTTTTTTCCAATAGGTTTGGTCATGGAACTATCTAATGAACAACAAACAAGCCACCCAAACCAACCTACGTTGCCCATTATCACTATATGGAGCCCATCCCAATCCATTATAACATTTTCTAATTTTATTTTGCTTAAGCATGTGCTCGCTTCCAAATCACTTTGGTAGCTGAACTACCCTCCTCCATTTGTTCCTTTCCCTTGCCCTCATCATGAATTTAGACCACGCCATGGTCGGTATAACAACCGATATGGTAGGAGAATCAATTTTTTGGTCAAAGAATCTTCCTTCAACCAATGCTGACAAAACATCTCATGGGTGTTCAACTTGAATAGGTTGTTTAACTTTTTATGTTTCCATAATCTTCTTTTCAACCTATTCTTCTTGATTAGAATCATTAATTATGACAAATGTAGGTTCAGGAGGTGAAAAATGCCTTCCAAGGCCTCACAATGTTTCTTCTAGTCCTTTTCCCGTAGTAACACATTTTAATGCTACATTCTACATCACTTCCTTCCCCAAAGCTCTCACTATTTTTTCAAAACATAAGAGGTGGCCTTGATGTAAGTAGTTCAATGTAAATTGCCTCGGTTATTCTAAAATATTTTTCTTTCACCTTCTATATTTCTTTTTCCTCCCCCTCTTTCTCTTCTATTTATTTTCCTAATTCTGCTTCTCTCTTCCTTGCTTCCTCTCTCAATTGTTCCAAGGCACTCATTGCTTCATTTTGTTGTAGCAAAAGGTATAAAGAAATCTAGAATGAAAAAAATGAAAAGATGTTTTAAAAGGTACACCAGTTCTTTGTACTGCCAACATAAAGTGAAAAGTGGCGAAGCTTGGGGAATGATGCAACTTTTAAGGCATCTTTTTTTAAAGAAGTTAACACTTGTAATTAGGTTTATTGAAACATCATTACTTCGCACGAAATTAAGGCTAACTGGTAGGTTCATAACCAGTAGGCTTTTCAATAGGTCATTAATACCCATTTCAACTAATTATGGATTAAACAAACTATTGTCTATTCTTCACTTAATCATGGTATCTATTGTCAAACATTTAATGTTAAATTGGACTAGTTTTTTATCGAACATGTTACCAAAATAGTTTGTCTCAATTGATTATTCATTGAATAGGTTATTAAATTAGGTTAATTGGTTGCTTAATGAACAAGTTATCAAAATGTGTTGCTTCAAATGGTTCCTTTGATAAAAAATCACTAGGCTTAGCTAAAACAGGTTGGAATTTATTATCCTTTGCAAACCTATAAGGTTCATACTTGTTAATGTTAACAAATATTAGATTAAGATCAAATTTATTAATAGTCAATAATAGTATTGTATTGTTTGGTAAACAATATTGCATCTTATGTGGTCCAAACCATTGTTTTTGAAATTTAGGGTTATGTGCTTTGATAGCCCTCGGAAACCATAACCAAAATTTCCAAATTCATATTTTGTTTCAATGTATCAATTTCAAAACCCCAACGATCGGTTCCACTAGTTAGAAGCTACAAGGTCTTGTGCTATTAACTGGTCCTCTTAGAGTTTCTATATTTTAGATAGTTGATTAGTAGGAACTATAACAAGTTTCGGATCATGATTTTGTCTTGGTTTGCATGGTAACAAATATTTTGGAGGTAGCAATGAGTGCAATCCATAAATGAGTTGGAATGACGTATGATCAGTTCCAACCTTTAAAACAGTTTTATAGGAAACTAAAATTGTGGACAAATGTTCATTTTAGTCATTTTGGTTTTCATTCACCAATTTTGTGAACAATGTATTGAAAACTTTGTCAGTAATTTATATAGCTTGTTCATTCCTTTATGGATAATAGATAGTAAAACTGTTATGTATTGGGATAAAATGATTAATTAAATAATGAATAACATCATTAATGAAATGTGTACCTTGATCAATAACAACAATCAATGGACACCCAAACCAAGTAAGAATGTGGTCATATATGATTTTTGTAGTAACAACAACTACGTTGGTGCGTAAAGCTTTCACCTCCACCCACTTGGTAAAATAATAAGTGACAACTAAAATGTATTAATTGCTAGAATAACGACTCATTAGTTTAATAAGTATGATAAAATCCAATTATGGTTGCAAAGCATGACAAAACTTGTTGTCTTGTCCAAATTTATAAAATATTCCATCTTGTAACACAAATGGCTTAACTTTCTAAACTAAATACTATTTATGTGAAATAGTAAATATTTCTGGCATTATCCCTACTAACAAGTAGTCATACATGTTCTGTAACCACTCTAGTTGTATTGCGAATAAGTGAACATTAGTGCTTCTGATCACGTACACCAACTAGTTCTACTTGGTTGGGTAATCTACTTAATGCATCTACCATTAAATGGGATCTACGAGGTTTATAAACAATTTTGAAGTCATACTCCAAAAATAACAATAACCACCTAACTATTTTGCTAAAAACTTGTGGCTTGTTAACTTAGTGCACAAGAGCCATGTGGTCAACATAAAATACAAATTGATTACCTAGTAAGGAATGTTTGAATTTTTGTAGGGCATAGACCATAGCTAAAACTTCCCTTTGAGTAATATTATAATTCCAGTCAGCTAAGTTTAGTAATCTAGAGGCGTACATAACTGGTTCATCAAATATATTAGTTGGCGTTCTGGGCAAGTATGGTCCCTATTACTAGGTGAGATGCACATGTGTGAACATAAAACTCAAGCTCTTAGTTTGGAATAATGAAGATAGGGTCTTGTACATACCGATTTTCAATCTCCTCCCAAGCTATTTGACATTCTTTAGTCCATTCAAAAACTTTAAACTTCTTGAGCAATCCGATAATTGGTGACATAATGAAGGCAATTTTTTTGATAAAACACCTATAAAACTATGCCATCCTGTTGAAAACTTGGATCTGCTAAGGGGTAGTAGGTATGGGCATGTTTACTAAGGCTTGAACCTTATTGGGATCCATAACTTTCCTTGTTTTGAATATTATAAAACCTAGGATAGTTCTTAAAAATACCATGAATGCACACTTGTTTGGGTTAAGTCTAATACCGAACTTTTTACACTTGAAAAAACATTTCGTGAGCTTCTCATGGTGCGTTGATAAGTCACTAAAAATTATAAAGTCATCAAGGAATATTTTAATGAATACATCAATGTATTCATGAAATGCTTGGGTTATTGCCTTTTGATAAGTAGGTGGTCCATTTGTGACACCAAACCACATCAAAACCCCCACAAAAAACCTTTCAATTAGTAACAAAGGCAGTTTTGTGTAAGTTTTTTGGTGCAATTAAAATATGATGATATTTTAAAAATCCATCCAAAAAGGTATAAACTTCTTGTCCAACAATTGTGTTAATAACCTCATCGATAAAAAGGCAACAAGTAAGGTTTTTTATTTGTTGTTGCATCGAGCTTCCTTAAATCCACATAGATTCTGAACTTCCCCTTTTTTTTTGGGAACAACTATTATTTGAGATAGCCAAAGCGCTTCCTCAACTGGTTTGATAAAATTAACAATAATTTGTTTATGTCTTGCTTAACAATCGCAACATAATTAAAATTCAATTTGTATCTTACTTGATGAACATGTGGTACTGTGGTATCTAATTCAATCCTATGCTGAACAATCTTTGGTGGAATACCTTTCAAGTCTTCGTATGTTTAGGCAAATACATTTTTGAACTCCTTTAGAAGGTCAATTAGTTGGTCTATGATAACCGATTCAAGTGTAAAGTTCACTTTCACCTGTTACACATTCTTTTTGGTACCCAAATTGATTTTGGTTAGTTGTTCCTCTTTAGTTACTTTCCAACCCACTATGGTTAGATCTTGTATTCATTCTTGAACAAGTGTCTCATCAACGATCATCTGTCCAACTTTTTGATAAAAAAAAACTTCAAGTAAATGTTGTTTTATAGTATCAGGGGTTATAACTAGGTTAATAATTAAAACACATACCGATTCAACAAGTTGTTTTGGAATTGGGTCTACTATACTAAGATTTGGTGTATGGATTGGTTTTGAAATTAATTTAGTGTGAGCAGGTACTTCTATGGTTCCAATTGAAAATAGGTCCAACTTTGTAGCAAACATAACATCCTCTTTTTCATCTAATATTCTAGAATGGAAATCATAACATACTAAAGGCTTTTGGTCTTTTGGTTTGAGCACCAAGTTTTTTGGCAATCAATGGCCATTTTTGCATAGGCACATTCAAGTTGAATAGGTTTAGGTTGTACCAACCAAACATGTTTAATTAGTTTTTAAATGTATCTTTTAATGTCTGGCACAATAGTTGTCCCAAGTTGATTACATACTTGGTCTCTAAAACTTGGGTGGAGATGTTTTTCAAAATCTCCTCCAAAGTCTTTTCTAATAAGGTAGTTTGTGTAGTCAATTGAACAAATCATTTGCTAATAATTGATTGATTCATTGGTTCTGGTAAACTTGCCTAATTTGAATGAAGTGGTTCATTAAACTGAATGATTTCTTGTGATATTGAATCACTCCCCTATATAGTGTGAATAAAATAATCATGCATTTATTCTTTAGTCTTCCAATTAACTATTGTTTTTGGTTTCACCGATTCATGTTCTTTATGCACCTATTGTTCTGGTACTTGACTATGCGTCATGATAGTAGCAACTACATTAACTAGTACATTATCAAGTATATAAGGGTTGGAACATTTTATAAGTAAAATTTAAAATGAAAATGAAATATTAAAAAAAACTTACAAACAAATATGTTATGGACTTTAGCTTAGGTTGTTGTGTTGATTGACAAATTGCACCATATACAATATATGATGTTTTGACTATTTGTACATGTACATTACCATTAAAAATGTTGTTGATGCATTTTTGGTGTATTTTGAAATATTTTGTAGGTATGAAACTCTTTGGAATGGACCAATGGCAATGGTCGCTTATAGTTTTGGAGGTCTTGTCTTCAAAAGCTTGGTGGTTGAAATGCACAAACATGTGTCTCAAAAGCAAATGACTAATTTGGATGTTAAAACACAAAATTGTTGGGAGAAAATTTTGAAAATTTTGAAAGGTGTGGTGTTTTATAATGTACCACATGTCCGTGGTACTGAAGATCTATCAAAGTATTTCAAGTGACAATCTTAACAAATTGCCAAGGATAAATCATGATTAGGTCTTTTGAAAACTATGAAATCTTTCAACTGAAAAATGGAATAGCTTTCAATAGACTTTAACAAATCTATTTGCAAAGACATCAAGATCTATGCATTTGCTAAGGGATCCCCTATTGACAATCAATGGGTAAGATTTTCACCTAAACATATTGACTATCCAACTATGTTCCATAGTTAAACACTTTTTATGTTATAAAAACTTGTGTTGGTTTAACTTTTGAAACTACTAGTGTTAATTGTGAAATTGGTCTTAAGTTTCCCTTATTTGTTGACAAATCCATTGCAACATGTATCCATAGTAGAGGGTTGAATGAAGTCATGTTACAAATTTATTTGATTTTTATAATTTGAACATAAAATATAAGTTATTGTTCCAATTATCATTTGGTTAGTACATTACATTTGATAACTTGTATATTAACCTAAATCCAATCATGTCAAGGGCTTCAACTAAAATAACTTTTGCACATGTATAGGGGATTTTTGTGCCAATGGCTTTAGCTATTTGATTATTGAACAATAACAATCACATAGTTGAAGATGTTAATCACTTGACAATTTGCAAGCCACCATCAAAAGACCATTTAAGTTATTCCAAGTTATTGGAATGTTTGAATTTTTTTATGAAGGTAAATAACATTGGTTTTAATTTTTGGAATTATGTATGTTCATCTAATTTGACTACAAACATTATATCATTTCACTTAAATTACGTGCCATAATTTTTAGGGTATTATCCATTAGTTGCAATAAATTTATGGTGAACTTTGACATGAAAAAAATACACCAATTGTGTCACCTTTACCATGTTATGAAGTGGTGTTGGAAGATAAAGCAAATGCCATATATAGTTTGTTACAATATGAATCTATTGTTGCATTGGTTGGAATGGGTGGGATTGGGAAGGCCATTTTGAGTAAAAAAATGTATGATTTGTTTCACAACCAATATGAAAAATCTAGCTTCTTAGAAGATGTGAAATCAAAAGACATCAACGATGTCAAAAAAAAAAATTTACAAGATTTGTTTGATAGAAAGTTATGCAAGGATGAAAATGTTGATGAGTATTTTGATGAAATCAAACAATGCATGATATCAAAGAAAGTTTTAGTGGTTGTGGATGATGTTGATACGACAAGGAACCTTGGAGACTTGCAACTTCTTAATGACAAGCATGCCATTAATGTAGATTATAAGAGCAAAGTACTCGTAAATTGTCGAAATTGGCAAATATTGAAAAATCATGTAAAGGAGTTCGCAAAAGTAAACATGGCATTCTTGGATGGAGAACAAGCAAGGGAACTTTTTATGTTCCATGCATTCAAACATGCAAATTGTGTGATAAATGATTTAAAAAACATTTCTATGGAGATTATAAAAGCTTGCGGTGGCCTTCCTTTAAACCTTGAAATACTAGTTGTTACTTGTGTGGTATTTGTGATTTGGAAATATGCAAAGATGCATTGCGTGAATTGAAAGGTTGGCAAAATATAACAAGGGGTTCTGATAATGAATTGTTTTGGAAACTTTTATGAATTTTTTATGAACATTTGAATAAAAAAAATTAAGACATGTATTTGGATATTGCTTTTTTTCATCGATTTGAAAAAAATATACATTTTGTTGAGTGCATTGGAATGGAGATGATTCATCAAGCCTTATGTTTAGATTACAAAACTTGAAAGATAGATCTTTAATCAAATGGGCGGAAAATGGCAACTTCTACATGCATGAACAATTACAAAACATGGGTAGAAATATCACAATGGAAGTTAAAATGAATCGATATATTTGGAAACCAAATATATCTTTACAAAATAATCAAGGTCAAGATTTAAATAACCTTCGATGGTTGTGTTTCCAAGAATGCATGATCCAAAAGTTGTCAAATAAGTTGTTTAATTGTTATCATTTACAAGTACTCCATTTAATGAAATGTGATCATTTACAATTTTCTTTTGATATTTTAAGCCATGGCCTTAATATGTCAATATCTATTATTATGAATGAATTATTTACATCTATTGGCAAATTGAATGCACTTTTAAAATTTAATTTATTAGGGTGTTCTAGCTTGCAATAATTACATGTTGATATGAAAGAATTATCTACATCTTTTGGCAAATTGAATGCATTCTTGAAACTTAATCTATCGACGTGTTCGAATTTGAAAGAATTACCTACATCTTTTGGCAAATTGAATGCATTCTTAGAACTTAATCTATCGAGGTGTTCGAATTTGAAAGAATTACCTACATCTTTTGGCAAATTGAATGCATTCTTAGAACTTAATCTATTGGGGTGTTCGAATTTGAAAGAATTACCTACATCTATTGGCCAATTGAATGCATTTCAAGAGCTTATTTTATCGATGTGTTCAAGTTTACAAAAATTACCTACATCTATTGGCCAAGTGAATGCACTTCAAGAGCTTATTTTATCGATGTGTTCAAGTTTACAAGAATTACTTACATCTATTGGCCAATTGAGTGCATTCCAAAACCTTGATTTGTCACATTGTTGGGGCTTACAAGAATTATTTACATCTATTGGTCAATTGAGTGTAGCCCAAAACTTTGATTTGAACTATTGTTTAAGCTTGCAAGAATTAACTACGTTTATTGGCCAATTAAGTGCACTTCAAAACCTTGATTTAAAGCATTGTTCGAGCTTGCAAGAATTAGCGACATCTATTAGCCAATTGAGTGCACTCCAAAACCTTGATTTGAAGCATTGTTTGAGCTTGCAAGAATTACAAACATTTATTGGCCAATTGAATGCACTCCAAAACCTTGATTTGAAGCATTGTTCGAGCTTCCAAGAATTATTGACATCTATTGGCCATTTGAGTGCACTCCAAAACCTTGATTTGAACAATTATTCTAGCTTGCAAGAATTATCGACATATATTAGCCAATTGAGTGCATTCCAAAACTTTGATTTGAACAATTGTTCAAGGTTGTAAGAATTACCTACATCAATTGGCGAATTGAGTGCACTCCAAAACCTTCATTTGTCAAATTGTTCAAGCTTGCAAGAATTACTAACATTTATTGGTGAATTGAGTGCACTCCAAAACCTTCATTTGTTAAATTGTTCAAACTTGTAAAAATTACTTACATATATTGGGCAATTGAGTGCAGTCGAAAACCTTCATTTGAATTATTGTTTGAAGTTGCAAAATTTTCTTAAGTGTATTGGCCAATTTAAAACACTCAAAAACCTTGATTTGTGAAATTGTTCAAGATTTCAAGAATTATCGACATATATTGGGCGATTGAATATAGTTGAAAACCTTCATTTGAATTATTGTTCGAAGTTGCAAAATTTACCTAGGTGTATTGGCTAATTTAAAACAATCCAAAACCTTGATTTGTGAAATTGTTCAAGATTTCAAGAATTATCGACATCTATTGGCAATTTGAGTGCACTCCAAAACCTTTTTTTGTCAAGGTGTTGGGGCTTGCAAGAATTACTTACGTTTATTGGCAATTTGAGTGCATTCCAAAACTTTCATTTATGGGAGTGTTCGAGGTTGCAAGAATTACCTACATCTATTGGCCAATTGAATGCACTTGAAAACCTTGATTTGTGAAAATGTTTGAGGTTGTAAAAATTACTTACATCTATTGGCCAATTGAATGCATTCCAAAACTTTGATTTGAATTATTGTTCAAGGTTGCAAAAATGACTTACATCTATTAAACGATTAAGTGCACTCCAAAACCTTCATTTGTTAAATTGTTCAAGGTTGCAAGAATTACCTACATCTATTGGGCAATTGAATGCACTCCAAAACGTTCATTTGTTAAATTGTTCAAGGTTGCAAAAATTACTTACATCTATTGGGCAATTGAGTGCACTCCAAAACCTTCTTTTGTCAAATTGTTTATAGCTTTAAAAAATTACATACGTCTATTGGGCAATCAAGTGCACTCCAAAACCTTCTTTTGTCAAATTATTGTAGCTTTAAAAAATTACATACGTCTATTGGGCAATCGAGTGCACTCCAAAACCTTCATTTGTCAAGTTTTTGGGGCTTGCAAAAGTTACCTACATCTATTGGGCAATTGAGTGCACTCCAAAACCTTCATTTGTTAAATTGTTCAAGGTTCCAAGAATTACCTACATCTATTGGGCAATTGAGTGCACTCCAAAACCTTCATTTGTTAAATTGTTCAAGGTTTTGCAAGAATTACCTACACCTATTGGGCAATTGAGTGCACTCCAAAACCTTCTTTTGTCAAATTGTTGCAGCTTAAAAAAATTACATACGTCTATTGACCAATTGAATGCACTCCAAAACCTTCGTTTGTCAAGTTGTTGGGGCTTGCAAGAGTTACCTAGATCTATTGGTCAATTGAATGCACTCCAAAACCTAAATTTGAACAATTGTTCAAGCTTGCAAAAATTACCTATATCTATTGGACAATTTAGTGCACTACAAAACCTTAATTTGAACAATTGTTCCAGCTTGCAAAAAATACCTACATCTACTGGCTAATTCAGTGCATTACAAAATCTTAATTTGCGCATGGTTTCAAGCTTACAATAATTATCTACATTTATTGGTTAATCAAATGCACTCCAAAACTTTCATTTGTTAGAATGTTCGAACTTGCAAAAATTACCCATGTATATTGGTCGTTTCAATGCATTTTGAACCTTAATTTGTCGAGGTGTTTGAATTAATGAAAGTTACTTACATCTCTTGGGAAATTGAATGCATGTTAAAAGCTTAAATTGTTGACTAAATGTAGATTATAATGTGTAGGATTTTAAGCAAAACTAAAATTATATATTGTGTCAATAAGATTTCATTCATTTTGAATTATTATACAAATCACATAGAAATGATTTAGGTTTGAAAACTATTTGAAAAAATCATGAATTTTTAACTGATTCAGAATTGCACTTTTATATTGTAATGTACACAAATAAATTATAAAGGTTAAAAAAAACCCTTGCATGACAACATTGTTTTAAATTATTTTTGAAAGTACAATTTATTGTTGTCAAATGCCAAAAATATATTTAGCCCAAGTCCATCGTTAATGAAAGAACATTTTATAATCTCAAAAATTCATAATCATCAACATTATCATAACATGATGTAATAATGAACAAAATTTTAAATTCATATGATTGATTTCCATGACTTCAAGAAATCTAAAAAGCTTTGATGGGGAAAATTGTTTTTAATGGTTGCTGTTTTATATGGGGAAAATTTCATGGACAAATTTTCATTAAAATTGGTACTTTGAAATTAATTTGTTATAATTACAATTATATTTGTTGAATGGTATTGGGGTTTAGAAAATATTGATTTAAAATTTTTGCATCCAAATGTAAACCTAAAATGCTTTAACCTTGACAAAAAACATTAGAATTCCAAGATGTGATTGATTTGTAAATATATAATAAAAAAATAAAATACAAATTAGAACAAATTAGTACATGGATGAAACATGAAATATTCATATTTGAAAAATGCATCAAAATTCAAACTTGAAAGAAATCATCAATCTTTTCCCTTTATAATATATTATTTGATTAGTGATTAAATTACATTGAAATGATAAATTATTTCAAAGTTTTGAAAGTTTTCAATTTGAACAATTATGAATCTAACAAAATTTTAAGCTCATTATTTAATTATATGAATTTCAATTAATTGAAGAATATTCAAAGATCTTGTGCGAGGCTTGATGTAAGTGCATGGTTGTTTCTTTGTCCAATGATCTTATTTTTGGGTTGGTTTTAAAATTTATTTTTCATTATGTTACATATTCAATTTGGTTTTTCCATCTTTTAACTTTTGGTTTGTGACATTGCATCTTGGGGACACTTAATACCAAGTATGTTATGTATTCAGTTTGGTTTTTTCATTTGTTAACCTTTGGTTTGTGACATTACATCTTGGTGGACATTTCATATAAAGTTTGGGATCTACATGTGTCAAACAACCATTTTTAGGGGTATTAGATAATTGTCCAACCTATTTTTTTATTATTTAATTTTGTACTATATACACATTAAAATCACTTTATATTAATTATTTCAAATTATTATATGTTTTATATTATAATTAAATTGATTATTTGAATTAATTAACTTGTAATTTTTACTCAACAACCCATATGTTGCACCTTATGTTTTAAGTAATGTATTATATTTATTTATACTAATGTTCCTTTCAAGCATTACATTTGTGACCAATTTTTGGATCTTATGGCGATCTACCTTTTTTTTATTGTGCCATTGTGAAAAAAAATGGCTTTTCATGATGCTATGTGAAGAAACAAACGAGTTCCTATGATGTTATGTGAAAATTCCTAGGACATGAGTCAATTCATCTTGTGCCATTTTCTCTCCCTTTGTTGGGTGCTTTGTTTTATTGACGTTTAGTAAGTTTTCATCATTCAAAAGCAAAGTTAAATTTAAAAAAAAAGACTTTTCAATGATGTAGCATATAATTTTGAGCATTGCACTGTTACACACTACCAACGACAATCCACTATTTAATTTTTTTCTTATGATTTTCAATAATTCATTATTATTTATTTCAATGTCAAAATTAATTTAAATTAATATACATTTCATGGACATGAAAAAATGCATGTTAATTTTTTTTTTCATATCTATGTTGGTGGACAAGGAGAAAAAACGAGTGAAATAGATATAAAATGGAAATAGTTATTAGGAAAGGTGGGAGATAGTTGTTAAATTTTAAAAAAAAATCATTATTAAAAGAAAAAAAGAAAAATTTAAGCTTAAAAATAAGAGAGTTATTTCTGAAATTGTCTTTGGAATGGTCCGTGGGTGACCATACAAAGAATTCCAAAAAAATCCCCATATACCAGTTTGGATTACTCATCACTGAAATTAATCCTTCTTGTGGATGGTCGCCAATGTGACTATATCACAAAATCCAAAGGAAAAAAAAACAAAACCTTGGTATAAACTTGAAATATAACAAAAACTTATTTTCTCTGAAAATTCAGTTCCCAAAAAATTTGTTGATTTTTGCTTCTTTAGAGACAAAAAATTACGAATGAATATTTGTTATTTGAAAAATTGAGGCCAAAAGATTGCGAAATCTCGCCACGAAAAAACGAAAAAAATAATCAGTTGCCGCCAACCCTTATAAACCCTAAAGTCATTGAGGTTTTCGAAGATTGGATACTAAAAGGATGGGGGAGCGCCGAATGCGGAATGCAGAAACCGCTACTGTGTTTTTTCTTGCCCACATTTGCACCACTAGAGCGAGAGAGAGCGAGAGGGCAACAGTTTGCATTTTGCATGATGCAGGAGTGATTGCACTACGGATCGGAGTTTCTCTCGTGGACGAGCTTCTGGATTTGCACCACTTAGTTCAATCGCTTCGGCCATTATCGACTCTGATTTCGCAGAGAATTAAATACAAGAGAATCGCCTCTCCTTGCGTGACCTCCTCTCCATTACTCTCCCTTTCTCCTCCTCATCCTTCCTTCTCCACAATACTGATTCGTTGCCATTAGCATCTTCTTCCAGTGATGCCGCAGAACAGACGTGTGTTGTTGATTCAGGGAGCCACCCGAAGCGTACAACTCAAGGATCTGCTGCTGCTGCTTTTCCTGTTGTTGAGTTCTGTAATTCTGCGAGGAAGAAGAAGAAGCAGAGACTAGGTTTGGAGTTGCTTCAGATTTCGAGGGAGCCGTGGTCGATCGTCGGTCGATTGCAGCTGTGGAATACGAGTACGAGTACAAGTAGTGTTGCGGATCTACAACGTGATCACCGCACAATCGATTGTTTGGCCCTAACTGATGGTGAGATCAGCATTTGTTGTTCTGTTGCCAGCCTTCACCCGCAGTTCCTCGGCCAGCTTGTGCAGGTTAGTATCCTCTGCCTTTTCTCACCAGCCTTTTAGGATTCCTTTGAGAATATGCGCAATGGAGGGCTCTGTGTCATGCCCAGAGCACATTCTCAACATGCGAGATTCGGAATTCTGGACATTGGATTTCAATTGCCTTGAAGCAATTCTGGTGCTGATGAATTGTGCAATGCCGCACAGATAACTTGTTGGACGTTTGTACCGAGGACAGCTTGTTCTGCAGTTCGCAGACATGCTGTTGTCAAGTGCAGCAGTGTTGTGGAATCAGCAGCTGCAGAAGGATCCAAGCAATTGTTCTCAAGCAGTGGCAACACAAATGTGTTTCAAAAGTATCTGGGAAAGGGCAAGATAGTGCATGGACCTTCCTGCAGTGGTGAGGACTATAAGAGCAGTTTGAGTGCTGGAGGATGCTTGGAGATTCACAATCTGAAGTTGCTGGCAGGGTCTTCTGCAGTTTCTTTGCAGGTTCATAAAACTTTGTGGAATTCACTGTCCTTTGCTGCTATTTGCAATATTGTTCAAACCACTTGAGAAGTTTTGGACATGTAAGGGTATGTGCACATCAGGTCTTGTATTTCGGAAACACAAAGTAATATCTATTTTCATCTCTCTGTAAACTTTATGTGACATAATGTCTCCTTTGACATTGTGTGCAGCTGCCAACCTTTCCCTCACTTTCTCTCAGTCCTACAGCTGCAGGCATTGGGAAGATTGTCTGTGAGAGCCCTCAACTGAAGAAATGACATAATTCACAGGTGGAGATATGGGGCTTGCTTCATTGCATCAGCCCTCCATTTGTGCTTCCTTCAAAGGCTTCTCCTGTAAGTGCAGCAGTTGCCAAATCTGCCAAAAGTCTTGCTTGGAATGGTACCAAAAAGACCGTCTTCAAACAGGAATCAGCAGGGCGGAGTATGTTGGGTTTTATTGTGGAGCTACGCATGTGTCCTCACATCCCTCACTGTGAGCATAATGCTCTACTGCCCGCTGTTGGCAAAGAATGTGTGCATGTCTACTTTTTGGGTTCAGTGGCTTCTTGGCGTCCAGTGTTGTCTGTGGTGATTGGGCAGTGTGTGACCATCACTGGGCTTCAAAGGAAATTGATCCTGGTAGGGCCTGAGAAAAATGAACACTTCCTTTTTGTGGCAACAAAGAGTAGCCTGGTGTCACAACTTTCTCCTTCAGGGTGTGTCCCCATGGATTGTGGGGGGAAAGAGCCTTGTTTTAGGGCAAGAGAAAGGGATCCAACCACTAGCCGACTCACAAGGGCAACTATTCACAAGGAATTAGCATGTGGCTCCAAAGAAGGTACATGTGTGGCAACAGCATTCTGGCAATCTTCATCCAGTCATATATTCAATGCAGGGTCTTAGGGCTAATGGATATTTTGAGTTTACATTGTCGATTCATTATTGATCACTCTGTCCACTGATTGGTATTGGTCAATTTGGTCTGTTCCTGCAGTTATGCTAGATTGGATTTCTTGATCTGAACAACCTCATACTTGCAGGTGCACAAATTGGGTCATACATCGGGATTGTTACAGATATTCCCATGCCGGGGCAGCTAGTCAACAAGCAAGCATGACTACTGCTAACACACTACAATGTCAGCCAATTGCACGGGCTTTGTGTTGGGGCTATGGTAAGCAAGAGTCTCTTCAAACTTTCTACTGAATTTGCAGTGCATGTAATCAGATCCATCATGGTGATAGCATGACCTGATCCATGATATCAATGTTCTGCAGGTAGCTGTAAGGCATGTGCACATCATGGTCCTTGACAGTGCAGGGGAGAAGGGGCTGCTGCTCAGTGCTTGCTTTCAGTCACATGTGTGTGTTGTTCTTTTCTCTGATTTGAATGTTATGTGAGTCAGCATCCACTCCAACAAGTCTTGTGAGGGCCATCTAGCTGAGCATGTGGTGTTTTTCCGTTTCTTGTAAAGCATATTGAGGTTTTTGATGGTTGTACAATACTGGGAAAGCATCTGTATTTGTGGAGCCCACTTCTGAAGGGGGCCATTACTCAGTAGGATACCCAGTAGTTCCTCTTATCTTAGAGAAGACATGCTCATTAGCACTGTGCTTTTCCTAGCCTGTTTCTTTCACATGTTCAATCTTGTGAAGAATGTTGGTGTAGTAGAGCTTCAATGGAGGTGTTCCTAAGAGCACAAATTGCATGTTTGAACAGGCCAGTGCCAGTTTTGCAGCAACCTTCATGAAATCATCTTAGCAAGCACATGGACACCTTCCTTTTGCTTCTGCTTTTTGGTAAGTTTGTTTCGGGCCACATATTGTATTCAGTGACAGTGCCTATAAGATAGTCTTCTGATATCCATTGTCTGATTGCTTTTTGAGTATTCTACAGGGTATTGCAAGTTATTGTGAGCCTAAGGTGCAAGTTTCAAGGAGTGTACACTCAGAAGCAGCTGATTGGATCAAAGAAGGTACTTGGCAACAACTTCACTTTGTTTTAATAAGCATTGTAGGAGGCTGCAGTAATTGTTATGCTTTGTCCTCTGCTTTTCTGTCCAAATTTTGCAGTTATTTGTATGTTGAAAGGCTTTTATTCTAGCCAATCTTATCAGATCATGATCTATTATATCAATGCATTATTGTCTAAGAGGAGGGGTCTTTTATTTTATTCCTCACTTCTCACATCTTTCTGATTGCCTGTATATGCCAGTCTCTGTGTGTGCAATAAGAATTTGAATAGCAGATAAGCAGATTCAGCAGTTCTGCTTGAAATAATCATGCTTTTAGAACATGCTATAATGTGTCTGATTTCACTTCTGGTTTCATTGTGCAAGGATTCTTCAGGGTGCTGGCATAATACAGGCATGTCTTCCCATCCTTCTGACCACACCTGTGACTCTGCACCCAGTAAGCACATTCTTTACTGGTGCTGTGATCTCATCTTTGTCCAGAGAACTCAGTTGGGAAGGAGGAAGGACAAAAAGTGGAGGGATGAGAGGATAAATTAGCAGTCTCTGATTATTTTGAGTATTTTTTGGTTGCCTTTTGTCAAAAACTGGTAGAGAAAGGGACCAACCATGGAAGTTTTCAGTGTCCACAGTTTTGATGTATGAGCTCAGGATGTGTTCGAGGAGATTTTTTGGCACAATTGTTTTTGCTGCTTGGGAGAAGATCTTCCTTCGAGACTATCAACAAAGATATTTTGTCTCATCTCCAGCAACTTTCTATGTTTTGACTATTAGTAAGTTGCTCAACACAATTCATGTGCTAGCTGTATTCTTGCAAGTGAGCAAGTCTGATCTTTACAAATAATGCTTGGAAATTTCTGTGGCAGGTTCCCCCCCTTTCAAATTTCTGTGACCATATTGAATCACTGTGGCGTGACCCACACTCTATTGTCTGGCAAGCAGGGAAAAAACATTGTGATTTTTTTGACACACACAGTGAATGGAGTCCCAGCCTCGGCTTGCAGACAGGTGAAAATAGTGCCCACTATGTACGGTGGATAATTTCCAGTGCAGAGCTTGGCCTTGTGCTGATAGGATCTTTAAGGGTTGGCTCCACTCACCTGAAGCATGTTAATGCAATGCTATGACTGAGTACATGAATGTTCATTCCAACTTTGGGGTGACCCACATCATAAAGAATGTTGGATGGATTGATGCATCAAAGGTGTTTTCAAAAAGCATTTGGAGGTGTGTTATGCATATTCACAAATTTTGTGTTGATGTCAGGTGTGCCAGAGTTCTGGGAAGTTACAGTTGGTGGATGCCACTGGAGCACTTGATGTGATAATCCCAGATCTTCAGTGTTTTGCAAACCTGTCATCAACATACCAGGTGGCTGTTTTCCAGGCTATTCTATTGTTTCCCTCTCTTTCTCTCTAAGGTTAGATCTGTTAGTTGTCTGCACGATGTGTGGGCTACAAAAATTCTACCTCTAAGTCTGAATGGGGTTCCAGATCACATCCTTCAGTTTGGTTGTAGAAGGCAAATGGAGGACTTCCACACAGTCTGCAGGAGCAAACTGTGGGAGACTGCCAAACTCTCTTGTGGCATGGTCTACACTACTCAAGGGGCTGGTCTTCAAGAAGGAGGCTTCAAATCTGCTTTCATACTATGTGCATTTCCAAATACAGCATGCTTCCTGCTTGAAAAACCTTGTATGGCCATCAAGGGAAACTTGTACAAGCAATCCTAGTTGGCTGAGAAAATTCAATCAAATAGAAGGTCATGATAACTCCTGGAAAGGAAGACAGTTTGAAATATTGATGGTTACACATAAGCATCCAGTCAGGCTCAAGGTACATTAAACTTCTTCCATTTCTCTTCCTCTTTCTTCAAGGTTGACATCACAAAATTTTCCTTCCCTCAGCATTGGCTTGAGTACTTCAATGTCATGTTTGGATGTCTGCAATGCAGCCTGGTGTTGAAGCTGGAGAGGACAATCAATGGACATTGTATGCTGAAGCTGTTTTGCTTCCCTTTTGCCTCTGCATTGTTGGAGAGAGCTCTGCACCAAATGAGTGCAGCTATCTGCCCATGGCCAACATACAGATGGATCTTAGGAATAGTAGAATGACCAACTTGAACAAGAGACCTGATGCAAAATACCAGAAGGAGGATTTGAGGTCTCAAATGCAGATCTTGATAATAGCACCCCTGGGAACAGAGTGGTTACAGGGTGCAGTATCCGATGCTCTATGTGTTTCCTACTGAATGAATATCCCGGAGGCAAGATGAAAGTTGAACAACATGCCCACACCTATTCATCTTCCCTGGATATTGAAGCTGCTTGAAGATGAAAGAAAAATTGGGAAGTGAAGCATTCTGTTGTCAAACTGAGGAGGAATGTTTGGGCCATATCATGGACTGTGAATTCAGGAAAGTTATACTTGAATTTGACCAGAGTGGAAGTGAGTACAGCCAGGTACACCACAGAACTTTATAGATTTTTTCTTTAGTTGTAATTCAGTTTGCCTTGCATCTAGTGTGTATGACTCACATTCCTTGCCATCTGGTAGTTTCTCAAGCTGAATAGCAAGTTGCTTCTTGCCTTTGGATCTGTGTATATGGTAATAACTAGCAATTTCTGTTGCAGATATTGCATACGGGACATTCCCTATCTTGCGAAGTGAGCCACCAACATGTACCAATCTGAAAAATTCCCTACAACTTGCAAAGTTTACTGTAGGAGCCAGCTGTCCTCTGTTGAGTCTCGCATGGAGTTTCACTGAAGATGGCCATCCCTCTAGGACAAATGCAGTTGCAACAGACAGTCTGGAGATAATTTCTGGTCAAAAATTGCCTAAGCTGTACTGCTTGCTGGAACAAGCAGATCAGAAACCTCCAGGCTACAATGACAATACAGGGACTGATATCTATGCCCATGGGAGATCTCCATCGGGCATAATTACTAGATGCAAATGCAACAGTGGAACAACAGTGCAGCAGTGCTTGGATATCAGGCACTTGAATGCATGCACTGCAGTCCTTGATGAGTACACGCAAGTCCAAGACGTGGTGCTAATGTTTGGGAAGACATCACAGAAGTATTTCAGAAACTTGCTAACTAAATTGAAAGCCCAGGCAGTTGCTCAGTTGTTGAGTCTGAGAGAGGCTCTCGATTGTGCTTCTCATCCTGCCAAGACTGTCAGTGACAGTCTGAGCAACCATGAAGAAGCATCAGAGAACAAATCTGATCCAGGGATTGGGGCAAATAGTGCTGGAATTTTTGCATTACAGGGAGCATTAGTCTCTGTCTGTGGGCAGGTGGAATCAGTTGAGCCCCTGGGTTCCTTTGCTTCATCAACAAGTGGTCACCAGTTGAAGCTCAAGCAGCCATTTCCAAGCTCAAGTTCCAATAATTTTATGGAGCATCAACCATTGGTGCTGAATGTACAGGATTTAAATGGATGTCAGATTGTATGTATAATTCTCCTATAATCTCATTCCTATGAACCCCTAAAAGCCAGAGAAAGTCCAAAGTACACTAAAAAACAGACCAAATTGGTCTGCCCTGAAGTTCAGCAGTTAATGTTCTGATTTGTTTCGTAGCTATTTCCATTCCTCAAGCCACCCTAGATTGTCTCTTTACCCTCTTTTGGTTGCTTTGTCCTTGTCTCAAAATCCCTGAGAACCTTCCGGAGGATCTTATACAGTACTTTTTCTCTCCTGTCTGAAATTGACACAGTGGATTCTCTTGATGGATTGGTGGCCTGTGTTGATCAGATCAAAGTTCACTGCAACTTTGAGAAGTATGTATGCGCTGTTGGTCTGGGACCGGGTGTCATTGCATGCTTCCGTCACATTCTTTTACAGCGGTGAGAGCTCATGTCATTGTTTTGAAATTTCCACCATAGTTAGGTCTGTTATCTTCTTGGCAGTGTGCTCAACAACTTAAGGAAGAGTTACCATGGATCTTTGATGCAGGAGTCCAAATGTACAGCTACAGAGTCTCCTCACAACATTGATAGAAGTACACAGCATTCGAGAAAGACTTCCTGTCTTTTCTCAGGGTGCAGAAATGAACGACCTGCTTACTGCATTGGCTAAACACCAAAGGAGACCTGTTGATTTGTTGGATTGTCCCAAAAAGTTGGACCTACTCTCAGACCTTGTCAATCCGACAGATATATCTGGCAGATATCTGAGGCTGCACTGCCAGGTAAAATTCTCTATTAAGCTCTATGAACAATGTTGTTCTGTGAAATATGATCTTGTTAGTTTAGGTGACTAGGTGTTTTATCTTGTTGCAAAGTGCATGATTGAGGGAGGTTTTCTTATTGCTTCATTTCACTTATTGAATTTGTTTCCAAGAGTATCTCATCAGTGTTCCATCTTGTGTACAGGTGGTTGGTGTTCAGAACCTTGACCTACAGTGGCAAGGCAGCCTGTCATTTCAATCTGCAGGGCTAGATTATGATTGGCTTTCTATGAATTACCGAGAGATGCTGCATTGTGTTTCTGTAACATTGGGTTGTTTCACAATAGGTCTGGACTTATTTTCACTTACCCTCTGTCTTGGTTGTAGGTCAAACACACCAGGGATTTCTCCATTTTTTGTATGTCCTGAACTGGCCACTTGGGTGTGGTGGAATTCTGGAACTTATATTATGTGATGACTTGGATAGCAGAACATGAAACTCACATAGAGTTGTTGTGAATGGTAGATGATGGCTCCTCAGTGGCAGACTGTTGGGCCACTGGACAAGTAGCCACAGAACTGCGTGGGTTTCCTTCACTGTTTGAAAAGACACAAGCACAGCTCCAAATACTAACAAGCAGGATCTTTCCTGTACTGAAACAGGGATCTGAAATGGAGGCCTCCCTGGACCAAGTTCTATGCATGTTGGTGCATTGTCATGGGCATATTACTGTGGAAACTGAAGGTTTGCAAGCAGAAACAGGGAACATGTCGTGGCTAGTGAAGGGGGCTGATGGTAATACTCTCCAGGAACGTGAGTACCAACATCAACCCTTGCACTAATCAATGGTTGACCCATGCAAACACAAGTGTGCAAGAGGATTCGGCTTTTTGCAAGATCAGTGGAGTCTGTGAACAGCTGGAGAGAGCTACAAAACATGAGTGAATAAGCAAAGTAGTCCTTGCAAAGAAACAGTATGGGCAATAATGTTGTCATGTTCAAGGAGCACATGGTAAAACAACAGCGATTAGACACGATCTCTCAACATGCAGCTTGTCAAAGATCAAACCATTGTCAGGGGGTGAGGAATCATGACAACCTTGCAAGTGATTGTGGATCAAATACCTTATTACTACACAATGCTAAATGTGACCTGTAATAGCCAACACAGATTTGAATGGGTGGGTGGATTAACTGTTATCCCAACAAATGTTAGTCAGAGGGGCAACAACTATGTGGCTGCCACCTGATACAACAGTGTTGGCCTTGTATTTGGTTGGCAGACTTCATTTCATTCTTGAATTGCAGTTGGTTACTAAATTTGTATCTTAGCTCGCCAACATCATGACCAATCCTTCCCCTGAATGGCAACAGAAACTTTGGGTCTGCCCAAAATTTTGAGCAGATAATCAAAAGATTGTACTTGCACCCATCATCAGGAGCTGGTGAAGTAAGTGAATGATCAACGCAGTTCGTCACTGTTTATGAGTCTCATTCTTTGAGGTTAAATTTATGACCAAACCCATTCTTATTATGTTAGCCTTGGTTTTGCTGGAGTTGACAGAATTCCTTCAAAGTGGGGAGTTTTTCCTCTGCTATTCCATAAATAAGTTGGTTTCTTGTTAAAACATCTTGGGCAAGACTGACAGTGTGATGCTTAAGAAGCCTCATTGATGAGGTGCTAACAACTTGAGTTTCCTCTAGTATCGAATTGGGCCTAGCTCATGGCTGGCCAATTTCCATCAGGCTCTATGTTTGCCAGATCAACAGATTTATGAACTCTGTTGCACCAAACTTCACAGGCTTGTCATTTTGTGCCGTGCATGGTTCATGTTCTGAATCATGCGGTTTATGTTATGAGATTCATGTTTTGTTGGCCTTGCTGACCAAGGCAAGGATATTGTGTTTAGATTCATTATAGAGTCCAGTAGCTTAAGGGATTTGGGTCCCTAGGTAATAGGTTTATTATTATATGAGGATTTTGGAAAGATGATATTTTGGCTTGTGTTGAAACTTGAGATTAGTTACAGAGTTATGATATCTTGAAGGATTTTGGTTTCTTTTAGCAGATTTTTTGAAGATTATATTTTTGCATTGTGAAATACTTGAGTTTCCAGAATTCTTCTTTTTGCCTTCAGCTACGATTTAATGTGAATGGCAAGACCATAGTGTGACACACCCCTTGTTGCTCTGTACATAAAGAAATTATACATGTTCTGCAATTTATCTTCTGATTTGAACCCACAATTGTAGGAGAGTAGGATCTAGTTATTGGTTATTACAGCTAGCCTACGTCCTACTGTTGAAAATAATTGCACGAGATATACCTATTTGTTTCTAAAATTTCAGATTTTAGTTAAACCTTGTGACAGAACCACATAAGGTACTGTAGGTGGCCTATTTTCTAACACCCTTAACAGAGTTCAATGGGTGTGTTTAACGTTCTTTTCTGATTCCACCAACTTGTAGCAAGTGCATAGGCGAGCTCACTAGTTGCCAAAATCAGCCCTACAAGTGAAGTGAGCTCGACCCACCGGCTCCTGGGAGCTACCCAAGGCTATCAGAAACTCAAAGGTACCTTGTACTTACTATGGAATAGGCCCGGTAGGACCCCACTGTCCACTTAACGATGCATAAAGTCTGGTAGGGGGCCCTATCGCATAGTACGAAACAACGCAAAGGAAGCTAAAGGACCATCCAGAACCACAGAAAACCTAAAAGCCTACTAGGTACCTAGTACCTACCATATGGAGCGAATCAAGCTAGAAGGAAAGCTTGGGTGGCGGAAGTACCACTTAAGGTTCCGTGTTGGTTGTTATGGTGGGGTTTCCGGTTTCCGCCCCCGACCAGCACCTTTGAATTCAGTCGTCAAATTTGTGGCCCCAAAGTAAGCAACATAAGCCTAGCCTAGAGAGCACCGGTTTTTTTTAAAAAAAGAATTTTTGTTTGTGGCCATAGTGGTCTATCATCCCTAGCAAGAAGTAGAAAAAGTGGCGATCATCTCTGGGAAGATTTAGCCAAATCTGGCTACAAACGAAATGTGGAGTATAAATACTTAACCGTGTTTCTTTATTTTGGCTACACCCTAAAAACTAAGTAAAGAAATACGGCGAATAGTTTTATTAATAAATAATATTCTGGCAATTCTCACTTCTGGCGATTGCAAAACTCCAAAATCACTTGATTTTCGATTTTCGAATTTTTTAATATCGCCAATAAAAGAAAAGGTTGCTAGTGGAGTTGGTAATCAAGGCACTCAAAGAAAAGGCTGGTTCTTGTTCTTCCTTGTTCTTCTTCACAGGTTTGATTGCCATTGTCATCATGCAAAACAGGACCCTTTTGCAAGCCAAAGTTGTATCGGCAGATCAGCTTTGTAGTATCCCACTTGCGCTCCCAGTGGAAGTCATCAGCAAATGAACCCCAGAACCTGGCTGGATCATTCATAGAAGGCTTGCACATTTCTTCATACTGTGTCAAACCCATCAATCAGCAGCATCCACCAAATTATGCTCTTCAATTAGCTTTAATTCACGATGGTGCCATTCTGCTTTGATAAAATACTAGTCAATTGTTTCCACAAATCCAAATGCACATTGGAATTGCTTCAACCAACACCACACCAAGATATGGCATCCATGACTGTTCCTTTTTGACTGGGTTATTTGCTGATGCCATTCCTAATCAAATCAGACCCATCATTTATGCCATTTCTAGTTGGGTAGGCCCAGTCATGGATGCCATGTTTTGGCATAGTGCAAATTTGTTTATAAATTGGCAGAAATTTGCAAGGTGGATCTAAAGCCTTAGAAAATGAGCTCCAACCGTACTGAAATTCACTATCACATTTTGGTCCACGATTCCCCAGGGAACAAATCATAGTCTAGAAAGAAAAGAATCACAATATTAGCATGTCGATTATCCAGCCCTCGAGCTTCAGCAACAAAAATTGGCAACCGACTACTAGATTCACTTCATGGAATTTTGAAGCAAACTCCAGCACGGAGTGGTACTGATATTCAACACACCAGCAATACATCCTTGACAAGTCCAGATATCCTAATAAATCTTCCTCTCAATTCCTTTGTGGCAAAAGAATTGCAATGAAAGAATTGAACTAGTTAAACTAGACTGGATCAAAATCGTTTTCTTCAAGCCTTCTTCTCTACTACATCGCCCTACCGGCTTAATGTGTTCCGTGCTTTGTGGCAACGCATAACGAGAATTGGATTCGAGCACCAGCCGGATATTAACCTTCTTCACCCGGATTAAAGCTGACTAGCACCTGTGACTGGAAAGTAACCGGAAGCAGACAGAAGTTGGTCATCATGCAGGAGTAAGGAACACGAAATCTAAGAACCATGCTAAAAGATTATAGAGCGTTTTTTCTCAAGTGACACAAGGAAGTTGAGAACCTACAGATGTAGCTAGTTGCTTTGCTCATCTCGGTTCAAGAATCTGCGATTTCGGTACTAGATTGGTGCAATGAAACGCGTCCGCAAACAAGAGAATCACGCGCGTACGCACGTACACTAAAAGAGCGCGCGTAATTGCTCGATTACGAACAACTTCTTGACGTCCCGCGTCAATGCTCAGCCATCGCTTCTTGCACGAAAAATATAGCTTGCCTACAAACTTATTAGAAAACCACAACAAAATTCCGAATCACTTGCTTGATAGCGCTATCAAGCCATTGTCGAAATTGACACATCCTTTCGCAATTCTACTACTGAATCCTTTCGAATATCCAGAAGCCAAAAAATAGCCTTCTTTTTATCTGAATTCAGGGAGCGACAGCAACACTGTGCGTCCATTTTACAAGAAATAGGCAAAAATCCAGTAGAACTTCCATACTACGCCCTCAACCTTAGGGGAAGATTAAAGAACAGATAAGAAAAATCTACACGTGTGGAAGCGAAAAAATACAAAAAAGAAACGACATACAAGAAAACACACGAAGATCGAGAGAGATCAAAAAATTTGCAGTACTCGCCTACTTTCTTGAAGACACCAAGGCCCAGGATATGAATTCCCTGGACGGAGACACCGGGAGTTTCAAATCCTCCGGATTCTCCTGGGTGGCGACTTCTTCGCGCTTGCCGAACGCCGATTGTTGCCGAAGCTTGACATCCATGGCAATAACCGACTTCTTCACATGCTTCAGAGTGGCACTGAAGCGCCTGTGCGTCGCATTCCTGTTGTCCACAGCGCAGCGTTACAGCAAGAGCATCCCCGCAACAACCAGGGCGCAAGGGAAGGAATGAAGGAACGAAAGAGGGAGAGAAAACAGACCCCACGGGGTTCAACCACCCGCTTCGTCTCAGTATCTAGGTCCCCAAATCACGTCCTCAAACCTGCAACATTGCAAAATCTTGCCATATCCAGGCAGGTCCCAAACCATATCCTGAAATCTATCGCGTCCCAAAATCCCGCCATGTCCCACGCTCTAAAGTGCGAACCCGGTGATGACATTTCAACAAATGCCCTTTTCACATGTGGAAATTGTGCAACGTTTTTCTTTTTACCACACATGGATGGGTCTTGCTATATTAAATCAAATTAAATTAAGATTGTGGCCTATTTTAATTGGGAGGACAATCTTATATATTAATTCATTTGGTTTATCAATCGGTTAGTGACAGGGCTTGGGAAGGGGGTTTTGTGTTCCCACGAGCTCAACGCTGTAGGCAGGACGGTGGTAGCAGATTCTGAATGAAGATTTTCGGGTGGGCCGACACGGGCGGGCTAGGCACGAAAGAGGGGCGGGCCAGGGAGATCAGGTTTTGACCGGGGGCTCTGGTTGTTGAGAGCTTTCCAATTAGGTATATCGTAGAAATGTTGTCAAAATGTTGGTTTTTTTAGTGAATTTGGGAAAGTAGCGTTTCAAAGCTTAATATTTTGTCTACAAAGAGATGAGTGTTTTTTTTAAAGTGATAATTTTTTTTTTTGGAAATGTTTACCTCTCTTTTCTTTTCTTTTTTTCCATTTTCTCTCATGATAATACCTCACGAGTATCACAAATTAAAACCAACCCCCCCAAAAAAAGAGGTTTCTCATAGCCTTTTATATTTTATAACACCCCCTCGCAAGGATCACTTACTTCAAGAATGCCCCCATTCTAAGGGCATTAACCCTAAAAAAAAAACACAAGAAGAAGCCCTATGGTTTGGGAAGGTTAAGGTGTGGTCACAAACAAGAAAAAAATAAGGGTGTTTGTCTGTGTGTGTGTTCGTCACAGACATTCGCGGATTGCAGCCAGGGTAGCCGCTGCAGGGGGCTGGGTGAGGTGCCACGGCCTTTTACAAATCCAGTGTGGATACGTGATGCAATTTGGGGCCAAACGGTGCGCTCAACGGGCCAGACGAGGGTGCACAGGGCACGATGGGCAGGCCAAACCAGCCTGGGCAGCGTGCATAAGACCTGCAGGGGCGCCTCACAGTGTCTGAAGGTCACAGGTACCCACTAGTACTTGGGTAAAATACATACTTTCCTCAATAAGCCTTTGCTTCAATATGAAGTATGTATTGAAGATCAATTTGTGTGGTCTCAACGTTGATAAAATTTTATTCATCGAATGTGTGTTGAAAAAATGTAAAACATGTCAAAATAATCCCAATGTTAACTCAATACATATTGTTATAATGCCATCAACATATTGTATCAATGACCATATTGGCATTGAATCTTCAACATATAGTCATTAGTTTGATGACTTATTAGTGTATGTTGTGCCAATGTTGGTCATATCTTTTTCATTGATTCAATATTGATAAGATGTTGAATGTTTTAGTATTATATCAATGCCATTTGAAGACATGGTGTTACAATGTCACCTTAACATCATATAAATGAACGTATCAATAATTGAACATTGAACACATTGTTAAGGTGTTATAAAAGCACTCATACAAAAAGGGTGCACTAAATATTAAATTATTTAAAAAAACTTATTGTCCTCCTTTAGCATTCGAATGCATGCATCTACCAACCTTGTGAAGTTGGTAATAAACCGGCCCAAGGCCTTCAGTCCCATCCATCGAGCCAACTCTTCATCATGAGTGACATTTCTTAATTCTGGCATGGCCTTATGCACATTCGAGGGGTTGCGACGCCAAATGGCCCAAAGAAGAATCCAATATTGTTCATCCCGGATTTGACCCAGGCAATCAACACCGTACCTTCCTTCGTGCAATAGGACATTGCCCAACGCCTCCCCATTGTGCAAAAGGTGGCACTTGGGACAACTGTCAAGTGACCGAAGAATGGAATTACGGCAATCCAACCTAAGATGCGGTCCCAAACATTTGAAGCATTGACTACCATCTAGCAACAACGGACAATTTTGACTGGGGTGACGCACATTTCTATCATCGTCGTAAATGCAACATAAGAGACAATTGGGTTCATCAGGAGCAGCAAATCGACAAAAATTCGTCAGGGATGTACGATCCTCGTTCAAAAAAGAGGTGAGCACCGTCGCCCGCACCCCAAGCATCGGCAATGGAAGGGGGGGTTGTAATGATAGCGCTCATGATTGTCGTAAACAATTGTTGCAAGGTTGTGCAGTTGGAATTAGACTACACCGTTGGGATTGACCATCCACAACCAAATGAAGGTTGTGTTGTTGACAGTTCTCCGTGTCTGTGATCCAAGCATTGGGTTCGGCGAAGGACGAATTGATGTGCAAAGCTTCAGCTCTAGATTTCGCACTGGAAATCACTCTGTTGATACTTGGTTGACTATCGTGAGCGAGTCGGCCCAACTCTTGGTGTAGAGTAGCAAAAAATCGAAAAGATCCACGATGAATGATGAGCGTAACGGACGGATAGTTGTACCCACATTCGATGACCCCATGGCCACCATGACGCACGCTTCGCCCGAGAGCCATGACCGTAACTGTGCCTTCTTAGCGTGTTCATCGAGATGGGCATGAAGATGAACAATCCGGACACATGCCACATTATTGGCGACGGAGGCCACTCGCTCGACATATTGTCGTGTCAAGCAATATACAATTGCCCTGTCCGTCTCGAAAGACACGTCGCAATCCCATTTGATGAGCTGTCGAACGATTTCATCATCCACATCAGCCACTTCATCGACCACATACCCAATCAAGGGGCGCACCATGGACATTCGAATGACGGTGAATGTCGTGGACATCACAATCTTAAGGTCCGTCTCTTGAGATGGGGACAAAGAGGCCGTCAACATGACTAGTTGGCATCCCACGGCCCACAAGGGCAACATGCGTTTCATGACCGGTCTGAAATCCGACAAGAGCAGATGCACTTCATCCACAACAATACAATGGAGCTTTTGGAGATGGTTCAATGTGTGTGCAAATTCCACGAACCTGGGAGTTGCTGCACGTTCCATCGATACGAACAAGATGGAGGGAGGATCATGAAACGTGATCGTGTTCGTGCCAAAGGTTGCATATTGTAAGCCGGCTCGACTCGCATCAACTTCATGTCCGCTGATGAGGATGGTGAGGGGTACCACCATGATGACGGTGCAACCAATGACCATTGGTGGAATCATGAACACGGCCGATTTGCCATGTCTAGTGGGCATGGCCACCAATAAATCAAGTCTATTTTCCAATATTAATGTCACTGCCAAGCCCTATTCCTTGCATGTCCATTGCTCATGGCCCAATCGACAAAGAACTCATAGAGAACGAATTTCATGCGGTGGATCTAGAGGGGGGGGTGGGAGGCCCAGTTGAGGGGGAGTCTGTGTGATCGAATACATGAGCGACGCAAAGAGAGACGCGCACTAAGATTGCAACGGACAATGGTCGTTGGGTTGGACAATAGTTGTGGGAACCTCAACGGTGGAAGCACCTGATGGAGGTTTAACGGTAGGGTTCCCGTGGAGTTGTAACAAGCGATGCCATGCTTCACTAGCCAATTTGTATGTGTACATTTCTTGATCGCCCATGAATCTGTGGTCATTTGAACAATTGGCATAATGTCATGCAGCCGTAGCCGAAGAATGCCCGGAGGTCTCATCGATGGGAAATTCCATGCAATAACTTTGTTTGATGGCGCCGCCAAAATAAGCAACAAGATGACGATAATCTGTAATCCCCAGATCAAGATTTGCATAATCAAGGAAACCAGCGGCCACCAAACGGGAAATATCTCTACCGTCCATGGCTGCGTCTCGTTGAATGGCCCAAATGTTCATGTATTTTCGGGCAACGTCGGCATGTCCACACAAACTGGCGATGAACGACTACATTGGCCTCACAAGCAACATATATTCAATGAACAACAAATTCAGTTCCGGAGGTAGAAAACAGGGTATCAATTTGACCGCCGGCCTTGTGTTGGCGTCCTTGTGGTATCTTCGGAAAGTCATTATGGTCCTGGCGGACCAATAGAAGGTCCTATCGGAATGCTCCGTGTTGCAAATGAGATAGCTTTTGTACTCTTCCCCGCGAGGAGGACCGCATGCAATGAGGTGCATTAGTAAAAATAACAACGCATGCATATGGTCGGCCGCTCTTGCCCACATTGCCAAGGCATTCTCATTCCATACGATGGATCAATTGTCGTTCGTACCTTTGATAAAAAGACTCCTGGTATGCCAATCGCTAAAAAGGTGGATGGCAAGATCCTGTTCGTGACGATGAAATTCATTGAGGGCATCTGATAAGAAAGAATATCCAACTTTGTCTTCGTTCACCCTGTCGGCAATGTTGCCTTCAACTATCACCCGATCGATCTAGGCCGTCTGGAGTCCGAGTAGCAATTGGTTGCTCATGATTTTATTTGCTTCATCGAGTAGCTTGCCAACCAGGTTTCATAACGTGTCAATTGTCACAATTTGACCATTGATTGTGCACGCCAAAGGACCGATTTGAACCAATCGAGGGACGTCCGGGCCATTGCCCAACACCGTGCAGGCGAGTGGCATGGTCTCCCGAAGTCTGTTGAATGGTGTGTCCTTAGCATTATCACAAATGCAAGCAAGCCACTCATGAGCTTCACCTTAGGGGATGGTGGGGTGATTAGGCTACCACATTAGACGCACAAGTTGCATGAGGATTATACATCTCCACCAATATTCGAGAATGGCTATGGGACTTGTCACATGTCGAACATGTTCGAAGGCAAGGTTGTTGGATGAAGGGTCCAACTTCAAGCTGTTCACAATTAGGAACCTCATTATTGGACAACTGGTTTGTAGCCCGTGCGGAACAATCGCATGCGTTGGTGGTCAACAAATGTGCAGCAACACCGTGTGGATGTGAAGAAGATCTTCATCGTCTTTGTTTGCGTCTTGTCGACCCTGGACATAGGAAATGAGATTGTCCAATGCATTTGCAAGGTCCGAATGCAAATTGTCGAAAACATTAACGAATGGCTTATCATTCAACGGGCTGCCTTCTCTAGATCAGACCATCATGATGAAAAGCTTGGTCATCAACATACAATACTTGCTCATTGTGGACGGCACCCAGAGCTGGTTGAGCCCCATAATGGGCACAGGGGAATCTTCGACAGAAACGACTAGTCACCTGAGATGATATGGTGCACGACCGATCACAGTCTTTGCATCCTCCAAATAGGCTAGGACCATCAAGGGCAAACAATCCAAGTTGAATTCCCTACAGATGGGGGTCAGGAGCACGCTTGCTTGCTGGATGTGGTCCAATGGCGTACCTGCTAGGATGATGTGGTTGACAGCTAGCTCGTGCCAATGAGACATTCTTAGCCATGGACTCAACTCACAAATTGCTGGGTTTGGTGCCAGGTTCGACATTGAACGTTGGTGGGCCTTCAACAAAGCACGTATTTGCTCCTTAAGTTGGAGCCCCATCGAGTCACCCATGAGCTCCATATTTTTATGGTCAACACCAAAATACACGGTGTACCCGACCTTTCTTAAAAGGCGCTGCACTTGGCACGGTTGACTACTGGCATGAACTGGTAAGAAAAAATGGTTGGCCAAACGATGATTGGCGATAGTCTTCTTAGAAACGCAGTAGTACGCACATCCATCTGCCTTGCATCGATATACATTGACGATCGTGATCCCCGGGACCACCGGCAAGAGCTCTTGCAACGGAGATGTGGTATACTTTTCCAAGCGTGGGTCTTGCAATTGGGTGAACTCAATCTCATCAAACAACAATGCGAAGTCCGAAATAAGTGGGATCGTAGTCACACGATGTTGGCAACATCCCCTCAATATGAAAATGTTTAAATTCATGCATATATCAAAGATGTTTGGTACATGTGCTTACTTGGTCATGTTGTTGGAACAAGTTCGCACATATATGGAGTTGAACTTGCCCAGGTGATCCAACTATGGTGCTCCCTCTGCCTCCTAACTCCTGCAAAATAGTGCAGTGCAGGAGTTGAAAGATGAAAACAACATGGGTTCCATGTGTACAACAAACTCCAAATGCACACACTTCAAATGTTTTGGAGCTGTGCAAACCAATATACCTTGAACTAATGTTTGCACTCTATGGTAATTTGGTGTTGTGTTGACAAACATTCATTTCGCCAACACAGATAACGACTTTGAACCATCAAAAAATACTACAAATATATCAAGGGGAGTCATACAAATTTTGTTGCGATCTCATAGTCAAAACCAGTTAGAATTTGCAACATGCTACATGATTCACAAAAGAACTTTCTATTCCTAATGATTTTTCATTGCACTTGAAAACCACAATGACAATGACAACAGACGAAATTTTGGGAGGGAAACAAATGCAAATGCTGGTATAGATTGAGGCTTTGATACCTCCACTTGCTCATTATGCTCAAACAAGCTGGCATGTGTGTGGAGTTGAACGTGTGTCGTTTGTGCTGCAATGCCCCCCGCGAACATAACATGTGCAGATAATGATAATCCAAAAGTTTATAATTTGAATGACGAACCAACCTTGCGTAAAAGATTTTAAGATACATCTCTGAAATTTACGTGGAGCTATATGTTAGGTTGTTCACCTTAGGAACAAGAGCCTGGTGATGTGAAATGTTATATTGCACATACAAAATAACTTCTAGTTTTCCAAATCATGAGATTTCACAAGACAAATTCTTGTTATGCACTAGAAAATTCGAAAAAATAAATCTCCAACCTCATATGTTTATTCTGTGCCCCATTCTAATTTCATTTTGTTTGAAGGAATTGATAAATGACGTGGTTAAATGTACTTTGGCCTTCCTAGTACGTTGCGCAGCCTTTTATTGCCATCCATGCATATATGTTATTTATCTTGATAAATGAAATCCAATTTTATGAAAAAGTAAATTACTTTGTGTTGGATTTGATACGATTATGTATTCATTATAATATGGGTGCGAACTCTTTTAATATGATTAGAAAAATGTTGAACATAATTTCAAGTACTTAATGCCATAGTAGTGACATACCCTCAATTCGATTCAAACATACACGTATTATACGTTTTTTTGGGCTTTTTAAAAATACTTGAAAATACTTGAAAATACTTGATCATCGTTGTCTTTGTTCACTGTTTCGAAAGTAGTTGTAAAATTGTGTCAAATGTTTTCGATCATTTTTTAAACCAATTGCAAGTTCGACAAGGACCAGGCCCTAAAACTAATGTGCAATTTTATTCAAAGTATGCCTATGCTCAAGCTGGTTAAAAAGGGTTTGGGCACAACTTAAGCTCAGCTTGCTTAGCGTTTTGCTCATCATATTCACATATTTCACGTATTCACATTTTCAAATTTTAAAATACTTGAAAATACTTCTTTTTTGGGCACCTTCAAAAAATACACGTATTTCATATGTCACTACTATGCTTAATGCAGGCTGTACAAAAATCTCATGTACCATATATGTCGCATATTTTATAATTTTCACATGTTGCATAGATTGACCCATATAACATTTCCCCTTGGTGCTATCACATGTCATTTTTTTATATCAGGGCATATCACACATTATTTAAAATATATTTTTTTTTATGGCAAACAGTCAGCAAATTTGGGCTTGAAATTTGGTCTTCCTACCATTCCACTAAATTCTTCAAGAAATTTTCCAGGCTAGCTCATCCGATGCCTCATTGAGTGGCTCCCCTTTCTTTCTTTTTCACTATACTTAATTATGGTGTACCATGGTTTGCATTGTTTCATGTTTTTTGTACATAGTTTAAATAGTTATGTTGGCACTATATTTGGCTTTTGACTACCCGTCAAAATGTCACCATTGAAGCAATTTTGTAGAATCCTTTTTTAAACAAACCTTGAACTAAAGAGCTTACAAGGGCCGTTAGGCAAGGTAAGGGAACAGATGGAAATTTAGGGGCGGGGGGGAATGTGGTGGCCTCGTGAACATTATTTATAAATGTTTAAGGAAAGTGTTATAAGAAGAGGATCCATCAAATATGCAATCACATAACATTTACGGACATGTTTGATTCATGGCCAATTTATCTTTCGTATATTTAGTGAGAAATAGATCAGATTCTTCTTCCCATCCTTCAATAAACATTAATTCATCCTCCATCCCAACAAATCTTACGTGTGGAGTTGAACATGTGATGTTTGTGATGCAATGCCCCCTCCCAACATACCATATGCAAAAAATGACAATTTAAATGTTCACGGTTCGGATGATGGGCCAACCATGTGTAAAAGATTCTAAAATGGATCAGTGAATTTTACACAGAAATATATGTTGCGTTACTCAATTGAAGAACAAGAGCTTGGTGCTATGCACCGCTACACTGCACATACACAACACCTTTTGGTTTTCCAAATCATGGGATTTTGCATGACATATTCCTTTTGCACGCACAAGAAAATTGGAAAGAAATGAATATCTAACCCTCACATACAGAATAGCTTTTGGTTTTCTAAATCACCGGATTTTGCATGACATATTCCTCTTGCACATATAAAAAAATTGGAAAAAAAAAAAATCTAACCCCCCCATGTTTGTCACGTATCCTATTCCAATTTCGTTATGTTTGAGGAAATTGATAAATCATGCAATTAAATGTACTTTAACCTTTGCATCACGTTGCACAACCTTTTCATTGCCATCCATGCATATATGTTATCTTTTTTGGGTAAATGGAATCTGATTTTGTAAAAAGGTAGATTACTTTGTGTTGGATTTGATAAGATCATGTATTCATTGCAATATGGGTGCAACCTCTTTGAATACACTTGGGAAAATGTTGAACATAGTTTTAGGTATTTAATGTGGCTTGTACAAAAATCTTGTGCACCATATATGAATCATATTTTATAATTTTTACATGTTACATAAACTGACCCATATAACGTTTCCGCACGGTGCTATCACATGTCATTTTTTTTGTATCATGTCATATCACACATTATAATTAAAAAAGATTTTTTTTAATGGCAAAAAGTCATGAAATTTTTAATTCAATTTGGGTCTTCCTACCACTCCACTAAATTTTGAAAGAAACTCTCAATGCAAGCTCACTCGGTGGCTCACTAATCGACTTCCTTTTCCTCTTTTTTTTCGTTGTACTCAATTATAGTATAACTTTTCATAACGTCGTTCGAATTATTTTACGTTTTTGTATGTGGTTTAAATAGTTATGTTGGCATTATATTTAGCTTTTGACTACCCATCAAAATGTCACCATTGATACAATTTTAACAAATATTATACATTAAAAAAATAACAAACTAAAAGGCTTACAAGGGCCATTGGGAGAGGTTAAAAAAACATATGGAAATTGTTTTGGGGGGGGGAGGGGGGTTCAAAATCGTGGGCCATCACATAACATTTATGGACATGTATGATTCATGGCCAATTTATTTTTTGTATATTTGGAGGGAAATAGATTTGATTCTTGTTCTCATTGTTTAATAAACATTTAATTCATCCTCCATCCCAACAAAGTTTTGTTACAATCAATGTTTAGAAATTAAAAGGATATGTGATATATTAAACTTTGTGCAAGTGTGAATTTTTTGTATAGTTTACCAAAAATGTCCTAAGATATTTACTAATTAAAATTAACCACAACTCGCCATGATGACATACTTTAGATATGCCATACGACATTGCCATAATGTTCCTTTTTTGCAAAACAACCCTAGTTATTATTTGGTCGTCATAAAAAATAATTCTTGATTTATTTTGTGATACGGCTTAGGTTGTTCCATACAAATTCATATTAAATACCTCTTTGATGGTAAAGATTCTTAATTCAACAAGTATAATTTATCCATTTTCTTCGAGCGATTTTTTAATTTCCCTAGGAGAAAAGTTTGTCAACCCTAAACCCTAAAACGAGATTTGTGGATGGTGCATTGGCGGGTGTTGGGTCATTCAAGCCTGGGAAAAAAGAAAGGAAAATTTTTTGGCACGAAATTGTTTTCCCGTTTAATCAAGCAATGAACAGCGTTGGAGGGCACAAGTCTTACAATATTCCTAATCTAAAAAAATGCAAATGATTACGATCCCGAAACGAAATACGTCCTTACACAACAATAAATATTTATACCCTATTAAATATATTCATAAAACATAAACAGACAAAAAAATCTTTGGGTGGTTCCCATGTATTTCCCAAACATTTGAGGGGTCTAATAAAACGGACTTTTGGCTCTCCACGTTTACATTCGTTTATGGAGGGAAAAAGTTCAACAATTTCAACCACTGGGAAAAAGAGACATCTAGACAAAATGAACAATTCGACCAATTGGAAGTCTAATAAGAAGAGGGCGAAAACGAATGAAGCTTGACAAAAAATAACAAAAGGTAACTAATTGCAAGTAGGAGAGGGAGGGGGGGGGGCGCGGTAGGGGGACAGGTTGATTAGCGAACCAGAGCTCAGACAAGAGTATGAGGACCGGGGGTGCAGGGAATCGAACCTTCCTCACCGAGTTTCGGCAATCCAGGTTGAACCATTGATGTGAGGACCCATATTACGGTTTAGTTCGTTCCCAGTTGTGCAACCGAGAAGTTTTACAAGGACTCAAACATCGGCTACCCATTTTGTTGGACCCTCCTATGCGAAAATTTAAGTAATTCTTTAAGGAAATTAATTTAACATCAATTTAAGTAAATATTCTTCAAGTAGATATCAATTTTCCCCCGCTCTGTTACCAATAATTTAATATTAATTTTCATTCTCGCGACCGATGGTTGTATTGTAAACCAATACCTTGCACATCAAATCTTCATTCATGGGACCAATTGCATTTTACGGGTTCAATTTCATCCACGACACAATTCGACCAATGTTTATCCAAACGACACATGTTCATTGTCACTAACAAACAAAACATGACAGGCACGACATGCGTCACAGTGGCCCTGCCATTTACGTTAAGAAAAAAACATCTTAAAGGGGAAGGACAAATTATCAAAAGTTAATTGCGTCACGATGCAAAAATCTACTCTTCAAAAAATCCTCGAAAATAAACCAAAATCCTTCCATCCATTATAACTCGACAATTAATCTCAAATTCCAACGCAAGCCAAAATCTCACCTTCCAAACATCTTCACATAGAAATAAACCTGGTATCACCTATGGACCAGAATGACATAGGTCATGTACCTTGTAACGAATCCAAACACAATATCTAGGGCTACCAAGGCATGGCCAATAAATTACCCTTCATGTGTAAGACCTTATCATTGAAGGAGGAGAAATCTTGTTTGGGTCGGGTACTTGACTTCTTCATGACCACTTAAATAATCTCTTTTAAAAACCCGATTCCAAATAATGGTCGGGCGTGGGTAGTTTGAAAAATCGGGGTCACAAGCCCCATAATCCCAGATCCTCCTAAATATAGACCTCAAAGACCCAGTGGTTCTTATTAATTTTTTCAAACAAAACCGTTGAGTCTTTGTTTTTGTATCCATGGCAAAAGAAACTACTTCACTTTTCATGTGGTTTGAAAATATTTGCACATTTTTCCCTCTTCCACATTTTAGACATCCAGAAGTTAGGTTGAAATTGCTTTCTCAAAGGATGGGTTCTTAAACTTTACAAACACGGTGAGTGCCATCTCCATACGAATGGGAGGGATTATGCATTATAGTGGTGGGAGGCAAATTATGTAAGAGCCTGCGAGTGCCAGCCCCCGTTTGAACCTTTGTCTATAAGCTTTCAGCATATTAAAGGCATAATGTTAATTCGAATGTTGGGATAGTACAATGATTTTTCATACCCTTGGGGTAAAGGTATGTATGATTAGAAATAAAAGAACTCTCAAGGTAAGGGGTATATATGACATTCAAAGAAAAAATACCCTCGCATTACAAGATGTATAGGATTTGGGTCCCGCAAACCTTAGGGCAAGGTGTTTGGTGTCAAACATCACTCAAGGGTAAAGGTTTAATAATTTTATCTGATGAATACCCTAGGACAACCACGGATGGCAGGTAGATATTGTTCAATTTTTTTTGCAAATGACAATAAAAATAAACTAGATTAATGTCGATCCAACTTAGGGATTGCAACAGTTTACCACTTCATCCAAAATATGGTGAATGTGCCATTCTATTACTGCCATTGGGCGCGCTCTAAGAAATAATTTCCCTCCCACTCTTAAGGAGTGAATATAAGTGGACATGGCTTGTAATCCATATACATGTTCAAGTTCATGGTAACATTCGTCTCCCACCGGTGCACCATGAAGGATGGATGGTAAATGTACTTTGGAACAGGCCTGTTCCACCCAGGAACGTATCACGTGAGATTCGAGTCAGTAGTAATAGGTTTTTTGGAGGCCTATTCCAGACCGGAACCAAATTCTCACCTCCAACTCACATTTCAAGTACCTTTCTTATTTGACAATCAACATTAAAATTGATATCCATAGTACCAAAAGTAAAGCTCGTCTCGTCCAGGAAAACACATGCAAAAGTGCTTGAATAAGACATAAAAACCGGTTACATATGCAATGTCGTGGATCGATGGTGTAGGATATCGATTATGTGTAGGGCAATATTAGCCCGAGTTGGGGAATTCCCAAAATAATGGGCCTTTGTGGTTAGAAGCACAAGGCCTGCGATTTCATGAACGCCCCAACCTGAAGGCATCGCACAGCAGAAAGCCCGCTCCATGAAGCAAGTGAAGTGCACAACGAAAGTTAAAAAAAAACATGCAATCCTTGATGAAAAAACATAATTTTTTAATTTTCCATCATGTCTAAGTTGGATTGGTCTCAAGACCATTAGCTATCACATTGTGGACTTGACCTTCCAATTCTGAAATTATAGTACTCTTGATAACAAAAGAAGATAAAGGGTCTTGTTTTTGGTGAGGTGAACTTCCAACTCTGGAGTAGTGCTCTTAGTACCAAAACAAGATAGAAGGGTCTTGTTTCTGTTGACATGAACTTCCAATTCTGAAACAGACTCGCTCTTTGTAACAAAAGATGATAAGTAGAAATTATGTGACAAATGTACATTATGGGGTTGCCCTACTATTTACTTTCATGAAAGACAACTCTTGTATACACTTGATCGGCGTTCTGAGATGCTTACCTTTCTTTCTTGGTTCCCAGCTAAGGTTTACTCCTCTTTTTGCATTTGGTGTATTTTCCATGGCTGTGTATATAGTGGTTTAAAGGAGGACACACACAAACATCTGCTACAATGCACTGGATGAGCATGTCTTAGAAGGACGTGGCAATTGTACTGCATTCTTGTGGGATGGAAATGATGTTGGCAATCATAAACGCATCACCTATGGTGATATGCTCAAGTAGACTTGTTAGGTGAAATTATAATGCAATAACCTTTGATAGTTTTAGAGAAGTGCTAATCAGCAATTGGTTTGTTTATGTGGGATTACAATGTAAAGAATCCAGTCAATTTGAGAAAGCATGTGCGCTTAAAAGTTGTGTGTTTGGTGAATCAAGTGGAAATCTTATCTTATGGGTTCAAACTTGTTAAGTCAGATAATATTTGCTTGCAATTGGCAAACTTGTTAAATCACACAGTGTTTACCTACAACTAGCAAACTATTTGCGACAAAAGGGAGTGGAAAAAGGTGATAGAGTTTACATCTACATGCTAATGGTGCCAGAGCTTCCAATTGCAATGCTTGCATGTGCTAAGATTGGGGCTATTCATTCAGTATGCCCTTCACCTTGTATTTCTTACAGTCCCCTTGATTTTGAATTTTTATGGTGTCATATTGCAAATGAAGTTCCAGGAGTTTTTGTCAGATATGACGATCTTGATAAAGCATGGCTGGAACTTCAAAAGCTTTGGTATAAAGGAGTTTCAAAGAACCTGTGAAACGCCTTGTCTTGAGAAAAAAATTAGGATGCAAACTAACACAAGTTACAACAAAAAATAAGATCTAGCAGTAAATCTATTCTTCAGGGTGCCCATGATAGAGACAACACATCATAACATCTTCTCACAGGATATGGATATCCTAGGAGCATTCTCACCTGTGCATAATTTGAGTAGATTCCACCCAATAAAAAGCATAGCGAAGTACATTGAACCCATGGCAAAAACAAAATGGAAGAAGCCATAGCTTTAACACACTTTATCATCTGGCACATTCCCTTCATCCTTTGAGAACTGCAATTCAAAAGTGCCCAAATTTCCACATCATATATATTTTTGCTTTGATATTTGGAAGGTCACAACCAACTAGAATCTTTTCATCAAAACGTTTTCAACCCCATAGCAGACATAAGTTGCATACTAGGAGATTACCCATGCAATAAAGTCTGCAAATATCTTTCAAGATTGATCAGAAATACCAAAAAATCTTACTATACAACGTATTTCACTGTGCTATTGATGTGATGACTTATCACACTGATACATGCATATGAGCACAAAATTGTGTGTGTGTGTGTGGGTGTGAAAAGGAAGAGAGAGAGAGAGAGAGAGAGAGAACAATACTGAGAATGGCGCAGAATCCAATCCAATAGTGAATGTTGCAAAAATTATTGCAGAAAACGTGATCAGAAAACTCTACAATATAGTTACCAATGTGTGACATTAGAACATGCAAATTGTTCGAGCAAAATTTCAATTGAGGCAAAACATCCTAGTGAAGGATTTAACTAGGAGCATAACACCAAAAGACTAGTATGTGATTTAACCCACATTCCAACTCCACCATGTACGCAAGAAGTCCAATGATGTTTTGTTCTCAACACCGTTTAATGCAAGAAGTGCACAACCCTCTAGAAATTACAGTACAATTCACACCCTTTACAACTGAGCAAAAGCTGAGAATCAAGCCAGTTTTTATGTCTTACATGTTATACTACTGGTTGTACTCCAAACCATGCCATGCTACTTCATATACAGCTCTCCTTACATTCAAATGGTGAAAAGCACTTACGATAACAGTGAGCCAATCACCTTTTCCAGTTTGGCATGGGTGTGTGTTGCAAGTTGCTGATAGTGGCTCACTGCACACCCAGTTACAGCAAGCCCTTAATCCGCTGTCAGTAGTCAAATTTCACAGGAACCCAGGGCACACCACACACGCTGAAATCACCCCTCAGGGAATCATGGTCAATGTACTTGCCAAACATCCCCAAGAAAATCATCATAATATTCAGAACTCTCCATATTGACAATTGGAGTCAACCTGAATAAAAACTGTCAAACTAACTAACAATAGGTTAGAGAAATTTCAGACCAAATATTAACAAACCACATTTTACAACAGGAGACAGAGTAGTCTCTTGCATGTTCAATGATCATCAATAGTAACATATATGGTAGTGACTAGGTACTATGATAGGATCCCTACTCATTGCATCAGTTCCCACCATTTTGTCAGGATCAAGAACTATCTATCAAAATGCCTACACAAAAGATCAAAACATGAAGCTTCCACTACTTTGAAACTGTGAAGAGACTCCATTCACCTAGAGCTCATCCTTGAGCACTCAAGTCTTTTAACCAAAGATATCTAAAGTTAGGGCTGTCTTTTGAAGCATAAAAATTGAAGTGACAAAAATGTTTGTTATTTGTGAACCTAGGTTTGTTGTAGTTTTTGTTATTATGAGACTTCCCAACTGCACAAAGAAAGGTTGCATGTTGAAAGTAGCAGCACTAACAAAACTCAGCAGACTTAGAACACAAGATTCAAATGAGCTTGATTTCACATACGTGCCTTTGACAATATTAATCTCACTATTGCCAATAATTCTTTCATGCTCAAGAGTGCAGTGTGGCAACAAACTTTTGCCTTTGAAAAAAATTGTTGATGATGCTCTCTAACTTTGCATTCATAAAGGAAACTTCTGACTTGGTGTTCATGGTTTTTGCCTTAGTCAAACAAAATTACTTTTATAAAAACTTATGGTCAGCAACAAAAAGGAATGGGGTATGTGGTGGGACACTTGTCCTGCTTTGTATACTTCAACGAGAAAAACACACAAGAAAATCTTAAACCTTGGAGCATTGAGACACTAGAAGAGAGCTTTTCTTCACGATCAGGAAAGAAGGACTTGAAGCAAGAGACATCCAGAAAAGAAGAGGAAAACTGTAAACTGCCACAAAAAGAAACAGGAAACGGTTGCATTTCTGTTTATAAAACAAAGGAGGGTTTAGGAGCCCCCCCTATATTATTTGTCCCAAAATTTTGTTAATTTTCTCAAAAAAAAATAGTTTTGTCAAATTTAATTTATTTTAGGTTAGTTTAAATTAATTTAGTCGAGTTGAATTTAACTAAGCAAGTTTAGGTTAGTTTAATTAAGTTTATTTTATTTTAGCTCAGATCTAATTAATTAAACCAACCCTACCCAAACCCCCCCCCTCCCCGCCATGAGCTTGTTAAAAAAAAAACCCCCTCCCATCCCTTTTTAACCTAAAAAAAAAACCCCCTCCCATCCCTTTTTAACCTAAAAAAAAAACCCCCTCCCATCCCTTTTTAACCTAAAAAAAAAACCCCCCTCCCATCCCCCTTCAACATATCAAAAAAAAATCCCTGACCCCTATCCCTAGCCACTCAACAATGGAAAAAAAAAAAAATTAAGAAAAAAAAAAACCCTTTTCCACATGTCAAATGAAGGGGGAAAAAAAACATTAACCACCACCCCCCTCCCCTTCAACAATGAAAAAAAGAAAAAAAAAATCAAAGCGCACCCACTCCCCTTAAACAATGAATAAATATAATTAAATAATACCCTAGCCCTTCTCAACAGTAAAAAATAATTTATAAAAGTTACAAGCAGTAAAAAAGTAACAAAAAGTAACAAATAGTGAACCTTGAATAGTAAAAAAAGTAATTTACAAAAGTTACAAGCAATAAAAAAAGTAACAAAAAATAACAAAAAATGAAAAAAGTTAACAAAAACAACCTGCCACTACGGTGTTTTTTTTGTGGTCAAACAGCCTCCAACCTGTGTCCTTACAGGCGTAGTGGGGAAATCATATGTATAGGCTTTCTTTGTTCTTATATCTAGGGTAATGTCCTGGCACCTGTCGTAATGAATGAATTGTCCTGAATTAGCAGGCCCTCACATTCATATGGTGTCATACTTGCATCCACCTGGTGTGGTGGAGTTTTGCACAAGGCAATGCCTGCTCCTTGGTTCATTATGCTACCATTTAAACCTGGGATGTGGAGAAAATATGGCTGATGGGCTTGATCTGGATTTTTGGTTGTAGATAAATGAAAGGTGTCCAGATTTTATACATAAGAAGACATGGGAAGCATTCTGGCTTGAGGACTGATGAAACTTCTGATGGGTGGAGGTAGAGATGGCTGCAATGGCACCAGGCACAGTCCAATTGAACATTTTTCCATGAAATTGTAAGCTTACAAAATATGTGAAGGATGGTGAACCTGAGAAGGTGGCTTTCCCAACAAATGTGACAAGAAGGAATGAGTCATGACAAATTCATGTTTGTTCAGGTGATTAACACATGTGCTGGTTTAGGAACACTTGCAGAAGGCAGGATTGTTTGTGAACAGCTCATTCAAAGTGGTTGTGAGTTTGATGTCTTTGTGGGGAGTAGCTTGCTTGACATTTATGCAAAATGTGGGAGCATGGAGGATGCTTGGAGAGTGTTCAACAAGATGCCATCTCAAAATGTGATTACTTGGACGGCCATGATATTGGGACATGTGAATTGTGGGCAGAAGGGATTGGAACTATTTCAACAAATGCAACAAGGTGTGCTCCCAATCTCTATTACTTTTATGGGGGTGCTGAATGCATGTGCCACCATAAGTGTGCTTGAAGAGGGCAGATGTGTTCATGAGTGGATCAATCCTAGTGATTGTGAGCCTGATGTCTTTGTGGGGAAAAGTTGGTTGGCATGTATTTTTACCACAGAGGATGCTTGGAGAGTGTTCAACAAGACATCATCTTGAGATTTGGTCAGTTGAACTGCTATACTTAGAGGATGTGCCATGGATGGGGCAAAATGTTCTTAAACATTTTGAATGGATGTGTGAAGGTGTCCAGCCAGATGATATCACTTTTGTTCATCTTGTATTCTATTAGCTTGTAGCCATGCAAGTTTGGTGGAGAAAGCATGTGCTGATATGCTTCAATGATCACAGTGTATATAATTTCTTCAAAATTGAAAAATTATACTTGCATGATTGACCTTCTTGGCTGTGTTGGCCATCGAAAGGTGGAGAATATGAACAACACACTGCCCTGGAAACCACACGTGGCTCTGTGGATGTCTTTGCTCAGCGCTTGCAGAATTCATGGTAATGTAGAGATTGGAGAACGCATTGCTAAATGAATTCTTGAATTGGCTGAAAATGCTTCTCATTATGTGCTGCTATTAAGTATCTATACTGCTGGTGGCAATTGGCATCTCTGTGAGAATGTTGAATAGCAAAGGAAGGCAAGAGGTGTGAAGAAACATCCAGGTCAAACCTAGATTGATGCGAAGAATGAGGTGCATATGTTTGTAGTAGATGAGCAGGACCATCCTCAGATATTGAAATCTGTGCAGAAAGGCAGAGATTGTCAGGCTTACAGCATGATGCAGTGTATGTGCCTTATACTAATTTTTTTCTACATGATCTGGAGGCCAAAGAAAAGGTGTTTGATTTGTGTCACCATAGCAAGAAACTGGCTATTGCATTTGGGCTCATCAACACAGCTCCTGGTACTCCTCTTCCAATAAGAGAAAATCTGTGAGTTCATGAGGATTGCCACATTTCCACAAAGTTCATCTCAAAAAATAGTTGGTAGAGCAATCATGGTGAGGGATTCAAATTTCTTTCATCACTTCGAGGGCAGCATGGACTTGTGGTGATGCCGGTAGGCTTGTCTTGTCAATCACAATAACAAGTTTTTTGTTTGTAGCATATCTAGTGGTATTGTAACTCAGTCAAAGTGCAACAGCCCTATCAGTTCTGGTGCCACTGAAAAGATGGCCATGGAGCCAACCTGGAGTTTTGGGTTGATGCCTCTGCCATTTGTAGCACTTAGCTCTGGTGCCTCTTTGCTGTACTGACTATTTGGTAGAGAGTTTTTTGGGGATACTGAGTGGAAGTTGAGACTTTATGCTGTTACAATTGATGACCAGTTTTAAGAAAAAAAATTGTTACCAGAACCACTGCTTCTTTAAGGATTCTGGGAAAGTGGCCTTGGTGGCTCTACTGTGTGCCTCAGCTGGCAAACCAGGTGGGTGAAAGCAAGACCAAGACCAAGCCTGCCAGGCTCTGGTACCATGGAAGAAACCCTTAAAAAAATCTGGTTGCTTCTAAATACTATAAATTCATCACCCTAAGTCATGGGTCTTTGAATTCAAACTTAACATTCCCTGGGTTAAATTAGGTTATGAAAACAGTTGTATCAGGTTGATGTTTTCAGTCTGCTAGTTCAAGCTCAAAACGTCAAAAACCCTAGTCTGCGTTTTCTTTCTTCCATTTGCAAATCGAGCTTTTGACAGGTAAGTAAGCGAGGTGCATGGCCTTTCGTTTTGCCATGTGGAGAGTGACGAGAACATTGCGTCATTGGCTGAGAATTCGTCTCAATCTTCATGCTTCGTAGGAAATACACTTCCTTAACGCAAAATCTCGCTCCCCCTAGTGTTTCACTATCTACACAACGAAGGAGTCGAATCTCTCGCACAACGCATGCAGGTTGAAGTGGATGCAATAGGCTTCCAGTCGGCTTCCAGTGCAATAAAAACCCGAAACTCGTTACCGCTAGAACTGGCGATAGCTGGCTGGGTACCCGGTTGTGTTGCAGCGGCTTTCTCCTCTTTGTGTCCTCCTTAAGTCCATTGATATCGCATCTCTCGGAACTGCGGAGGTCAAGGCGCACGCAGTTTCACCACATGCATAGGTTCGCGAGGAATTAATTAGTCCTAGAGACACAGAGACACATAGAGAGGGATTGTCGGTGCGTACTCTAGAGAAGCGACATGCGGCTACGTGGTTATTTCACTCCAATTGTGCAATATGCTCGGACTCTGCGGGCAATTTCACCAGTCGGTACACTTCCAATCCATACCGTTCCTTATCCATTTCTTGCACTTCATTTTTCTTCTGCGGAACATGTCTGAAATCAGACCCTCGGAGTGTCGTCACGGTGTGTCTTCCAATCAATGTCTGTTATGCCAATTTGATTCCGCATCCCCAAGTTGCTCTCCCGGATACCGAGCTGAATGAAGTCAAACTCACTCACAAATGCTTTTTCGAGGAGCACTGAGTATGGGTAAGATCTCCGATGGATTAGGGTTTCTCAGCAGCTTCTATGTCGCATGAGGATCTGCGAGAATTGACTGACCAGAGATTCAAGATCTCAAAACGAGGATTTTTGTCAAAAATATAGTCTATGTCGTTGATGCTTTCAATGATCGTCAATCAGACGACTGCTGCAGCCTCAATAGAGTGAAAACATGGTCATGTTAGGTCTGAAATCCTTATACAGAGATTGTGATTGAACTAATGGCTTCAGCTGTCTGACAGTTGTGGACTTGAATTGGGCTTCAATCTGACATTACAAGTGAATTTTGATTTCACAATGCAGCACAACAGCGACTTGAAGGTAGTACTATGTTCACAGACACCTCCCTTGGTCAACAATTAAGTTCTCAATGTCGCAGAAGCATTCCATGGCAGAGGGCTACTCCACTGATTTTCTCTCAGCACCAATGTTCAGCTTTTCACCATCACTCAGTTGCCAGAGACTTGGCAGCCAAGAGGCAGGAGTTAGCTCATTCAATTCATACTTGTCGATGCCTGAACCAGGAGATGGGAACTGTAGAGGGCACACTGCAAGGAAGAATTCTGAAAGGAAAGGAGTACACTTGCATTCAAGCTGAGCTTCTGGAAGGGGGAGCTATTGGGTTGATCACTCTTGATAGACCTAAAGCTCTCAATGCACTCTCTGAGGCTCTAATGAAAGAGGTGCTGGATGCTCTCCAAACATATGATGCAGACCCACTGGTATTTGCCTCTTTTTCTCCTCTTTTAGTAGATTGGTATTGTGTTGTGACCATCCCACTGTAGGTTCAATCACATCTGATGAGTGTTGGTGATGTTCAGAAGCCTGCTTTTCCATTGCTGGTCCTAGTATATGATGGTGGAGAGATCTGGTGCTGGTGGCAGGTAGGGGCAATAGTAATAACAGGGAAAGACAAGGCATTTGCAGCAGGAGCTGACATAAAGGAAATGAGGGACAAGCGATTTGTGGATGCATACGCATCACGATTTGTGTTTCATTGGAATTCTATATCTGCCATCCGCAAGCCCATCATTGCTGCTGTGAATGGGTGATCCCTTTGATTCTTCACAAAAACATCAAGTTGCTGTCAGCTTCTCTCTTATGATGCACCAGTTTGTTGTTTGTTGCAGTTTCAGCTTGATCTTTCTTTTGGAATGCATGTACAGATTCAATTATGTATGGTTGATTGTCTGGTGGTTCATGAGCCAATCACAGTATAATAACAGAAAAGGTGGGGGGAAGGGGAGGGATTTCAGGTATGCACTGGGAGGGGGCTGTGAATTAGCCATGCTGTGTGACATTGTGCTTGCCGGAGAGAAAGCTATGTTTGGACAGCCAGAGTTAAACTTGGGGACAATCCCAGGCATTGGAGGTACACAACGGCTCATCCGAGAAGTGGGAAAGTCACGAGCAATGGAGATGATCCTCACAGGGAAACACTTCATGGATGCTGAAGAAGCAGCACAAAAAGGACTAGTCAGTCGTGTGGTAAGTTTCCCTGTTGTGAGTATGCATGCCAGCATGCTGATGATTGTTTTCTCTATGCTTTAACTGATTCTCTGTCATGTGGATATGATTAAATCAAGAACATATTTGGGTTTTGTGCTCAGGTTCCTGGATCAAATGATGCATTGTTGGCTGAGGCAATTTCAGTGGGCAAGCAAATTGCACAGCAATCAAAACCAGTGGTTGCACTTGCAAAGGAATGTGTGAATGCAGCATATGAAATTGGTCTACAAGAGGGTATCAAGAAAGAACAATCCCTGTTCTATGCCACATTTGCTCTCGAGGACCAGAAAGAAGGCATGCAGGCTTTTATTGAGAAACGGAAACCAGATTTTAAGCACAAATAGGTACCTCTTCCTTCATGCCTAAAAACAGCTGGTTTATTGTTCTGTATGTGCAAGCAAAATATTCACAATGAGTGCACTGCCTTTTGCATGCATACAGAGCTTGGTCTTGACCAACATCTTTCAAGACTTGTCAAGAACACTAATTGTCAGATGACGTTTTTGAGAGGTCACCATTGGGACCACAACTTTTTTGTATAATACAAGTCTCAGCATCTTGTGTGAATGATGAATGATGTTGTGTGTTCAGCAGCATTTGAATACAGAAATGGCAGGTGGGTGGGTGGGTGTAGAGATATGTAATCTTGGCAGACCCTCATTGTGTGGTGTACATCATTTAACCAAATGACCTGCCCAGTGAAGGTTGCCTTACTTTATTGATTGCTTGCTGGTATATGAAACATGGCATTATGTAGGATATATTGCAAACATGAAGGAAAAATGCCCAGCAATAACTTCGTCTTAAAAGTCAAATTGCAGTTATCTTGGCAATGCAGAAGGAAATTCACATGTCATTGATGGAAGGATTTACCTACTGAATTGCATTAGAACCATGAGAATGGCAAGGAACAAAAAAACTCAACTGAATCAAGATTCATTCATGGAACAGGAAATATCCAACAGTATGATTTTCCTGTGTCCAGGAATCTGTAGGACACACATTTGCAAGTAGGAAACATATCACCGTTCACAGTACATAAAAAGATATGAGCAACTGCTTCAGATAGAACAACTGAAACCCTTTTTTTGACCTCATACTGGATTGGTGTCTGATGGATGCGAATATAGGCATGTAAATCTTTACATGAAAAGCTCTAGTCAGTAATCTTGGTGGATGGCAACAGTGCATTAGTTTAAGAATCTCTTTGTAAAATCCTCAGAGTTTAGGCATTCTATGAACTGAACCCATTTGATTCAAATCAAACACTGTCAGTAATCTAATCCTATCCCATCTTCATGGGAAAATCATTTTTACCAAAGTATAATTTGCATAATAATTTTTTTGATATACATTTGTCCATACTGTCCAAACATACCTCTTCCAAGCCTACCTACCTCATTCCTTTTCCCTACCCAACATCTATATGAAAATGCAAATTTACATGTTCCTTTTCTTATCCATGTTATGTATGTAAAATTACCTACCTCTTCAAAGTCTAACTAACTCACTCCTTTTGCCTACCCCCTACATGCATATGGAAAGTCAAATTAACATGTGCATTTTCATGGCCATGTTGTCTATAATACATTATATGTAATAAGCTACCTCTTTCAAGTCTATCTACTTTCAAGTTCTTGCATTTCTTTATTAATTGAAGAGGCTGGGTTTGAGGCCAGCACCATTCCAAAACAAGGGGACTCACTTCAAATGACCATCAATCAGTTCTACACAAGGCAAGCTAGGTACATGCTTTGTTCAATGTCTAAGACAAAAAGCCAACCAGGGAAATTGCATGGGAGATGGTGGTGGTAATGGTGATGGTGGCCATTACATTGATGGAATGGTATGTTGGAGGGAAAGCTGCCTCATATGTAAACTAGTGGATTCCTTCATTCAATAGATGAGCTCTTGCTATAGTTTGTCATACCGATGCTTTCTGATTGCTTGCCCCTGTGCACTAATAAGCCTTGTCACATTCACTGCTGTCATGGTGGCTGCTGATAAAAGAGCATCTTAAGGTGTTCTCATAAAGTGTGGTTGGGCTCTGAATTGATTAGATCCCATGAGGTACCTCTTTCTGTGTCTAGAGGTTGATCAGTTCTTTGTTTCTGAAGGGTATCAACAAGTCTCCTACTCTTGCTGTAGCAGACATGGGTATGGCAATTGGGGTAGGAACAATTGTAGCTATTGCAGCACAAGATATTGTTGTACTGTATAGCTTGGAGGCCGTCATCACTGACATTGACCTCTCAAAAGACATTCCAGGGGACTTTCAGGAGCTTACACATCTATAACATATATAATGTCACTTAGTCCCTGACGCGGTTGGCCGCCTTTGCTGGCTCCGCGACGGCCTGACACGTAGGAGCAGTGAAAGTCTATGTTAGCAGCACTGGAGACGCTCAGGCAAAAAGGAAAGAGGGGATGAGACCAGGCCGGTTGTAATGGGATTGGGAAGAAACCAGATGTAAACTGAGGGTTGAAAACCCCGCTATCAAACTACCTGGCAGTTCAAAGAGGGAAGGCGGTTAGAAACCATGTACAGAAGTGGGTGGGACAGGATGAAAGTTATGGCAAAAAAATTGAAACTAAAATATATGGTGAAGTGGATGAAAAGAAAGTCAGATCCAACATGAGGGTTCGTTAAAATACTTGCGGCAAAAAATAAAATAAAATAAAATAAAAAATCCAAAGGAGGAAAAAACAAGGGGTAAGTACAGCCGAAGTGGATGGAGAAGGATTTAGGATTGAGAATGGATGAAAATTTGGGAAATTGGATGAAAAATAGACACAACTAAACTGGATTGAGCATAAAGAAGAATCCGCAAAGCATTCATGAAAAGACTGGAAATTAGATGAAAAGCGTATGAGATGGATGAAAGATAGGTAGTAGACAAAAAAATTCACTGATCTGATGGATGAACAGCAAAATCAGCAAAGGATGGATGAAAAAATAGAATACGGATGAAAGATAGACCACATTAAAAGATTAGCTGAGCTGATTGGATGAGCAGAAGAAGAATCAGCAAAGGATGGATGACATAATAAAAAATGGATGAAAATAATGGGAGGTAGATGAAAGACAGAGACTGATCAACTACTGTAAAGATGGATGAACAGGAGGAGGAGACCAAGCCGAGGATGGATGAAAGTGAAGAATGAAAGAAATGGAAGGAAGATGGATGAAAGATACACACATAAATCAAATGTACAGCTGGATGTTCATTCATGGGTGACAACGCACCCGGGTCAGACATTCTGGTGTTTTTTAACACACCTGTGCATTACGCACAGGGTACCCACTAGTTATATTGGGTTGACGCTCATACATTACAATAGAAGCCTCCAGGAACTTTTGGGTTGTTGGAATTTGTAAGATTTAGCATTTGGAATCAGAATTGGAAGTCCCAACTTAGAGCGCCTTAGAAATTGCCCTCGTGTATTTGGAGGGAACCTTATGTCTGCGAATATCCCTACTAGGGAAAGGAAGGATATTTTGCCTACTCTTCTAGAGTGGGAGAGATCTTACAGTTATAAAGTAGTCATAAGAACCTTTCCCTCATATGCCTCTTGGTCTAAGTACGTTTAGGTTCATTGTAATGCTAGTCAATTTTGGTTTTTGGTCCAGTTTGGGTCTAAGAACCAGACGTTAAGTGTCTACATGGGGCAAGACTTGTTTCAAGACTTCATTTCATTTTGAAGTTAGAGATCTCTCAAAGTGCAAAATTCTATTGTTTCAACTGTGGTTGCCATAATTCATCCCTTATTGTTCCAAAATGTGGCTAAAATCCAACTGAATTATTGTTTAACCACAACCCAATAGATTTATATTGGACAAGTTACCAACCAATAAACAAGCACTAAATTAGTCTAAACATGTTTGCACTTGACAAGTAGATCTTAAGTATCTTATATATAAAAGCTAACATGATGTGTCTGTGTGTCACACGACGTTCTGCGTTTTAACATGCGGGCGAAACCGACGACAGTTAGGAATCCCATAACCAAAAAAAAAAAATCCCAACAAGGGGGCCAGCAGAGGGGGAAGGACCGGGCGAGGGGGGAATGGGTGAGGAAGGACCGGGTGGGGGGGGCAGCTCGACGGGTGCATTATGCACCGGGTTCACACTAGTAGAACCCTAGTTTGATGTTAATATCATGTCATACAACTGGCCTTGAACCCGACCCTGGAATTGTCTTGACATTTAAGTTGAAATCAATGTCATGTTGAACTTGAAATTGCAGGTTATAAAAGTCTGACCCATTGAACTGAAACCCATTGCTCAAAAGCATTTGACCCAATCTTAAAACTGATGGGTTTTAAAAATATAATATTGCTTTAACTTAAAACCAAAAAGTCTTCCATTTTATTAAAAACTTAGACCCAGACCTGATAGTTCTTCAAAGTAATCATGAATCAAGCAACAATGGTTCATTGGACAAGCACTGTGGTTAACCTACATGCTACCAAGCAACTAGACCCCTTCTTTTTGCACCTTCATCTTGTAGATGGGCATTGACCAACCCTTCTCCCCAATTGCCTTTGGCAACCCTTAACACCCACAACAAGCTATCAAAGGATTTGCCTCATCACCTTGTATTTTGTTGTGTTATTATATCTCGCAAAGGAGTGGGAGAAAAGTTTTAGTGTATCTGGAGGGCAGCTTACCCAGTCAAATTTCTCATTGGCAAAGCACTGGGCATTTTGAAAAACAAAATTCTTGCTCTGCTTCTTTAATTTTTTCCTCAAGGATAACCGTATGAAATCACAGGAATTTTCTTTTGAAAATAATTTTCTGTTGGTGCTTTATGTCAGGTGACAGCTGAGGAGCAGGGCATTCAGACTAAAATAAATCCCCATTGGTTCCACCTTGAGTGAGTGCTTATTTTGGTAATGCCTTGCTTGTTGACAACTACTCTATACTATTTTAATGCTCACAGCACCAATGGAGCATTGCAGTGTTGGGCATGTATATTGTTTAGACATTTGCTCCATGTATGTGTAAATTTTTCATCCACATTTGGGGCAAGTGTAAGTATAAATGCCTAACCTTGGATGTGTACGTGTCAAATCATGTAAATCTATTTTAAGTTGTGTAAAATTATATGTGTAAATAATTTATAATTATCCATCATATAAATAAGTGTAAATTTGAATTTTTTTCTTGAAAATAAATATTTGTACACCCCAACATGGGTGCCAGTGAACAAAGCATTCTGTATTAATGGGCCAATCCAATGACTCATTGTCCCCCCCCCCCCTTCCCCCAACAACAAACTAAACAACCTTTAGGATTAATATGAATCACAATAGATATCCAAGCTCATATCAAAGCCTAGGCCAAAATTCTTGATGAATAAAGTTAAGACTGAAAATTAAACTCAAACAGTAAGGTGATAGCAACATGCCCCCAATATGCCTCTCAAAACGTGCACCCAAAATATTCTCCTATAGTTTGTCCCATATCCTTTGCTCAAAAGTGTGAGCTTAGAACATCTCCAGCTGTGCTCAGTATGTGATCCTGCCAGTAGCATTAGATGAAGAAAAGTAAAATAATGCCGGTTTGGGTGAGGAAAATAGTCTTGGCTCAGCATAATGGCACAGTTTCTAGTGGCTGACCAACCCTAAAAGCTGCACCAACGGTCTGCAAGTGTGTAATAAAATGATCTCACTGCTGCTAAGTGATTCTGATCGGCCCCTCATAATAATTGGTCCAGGTGGTTTGCTATTACTAGTCCCTCACCTATTTGCTATCCCAGTTTCACTTTTATGGGACGGGTTACAAAAAAGTAAATAACTAAACTTGGATGTGAAAAATATTTTTGCAAAGGTCACACATACTGAGCACCACTGGACATGCTCTTATATATATATATATATCAGCAGTGATAGTATTAGAAATTTTTGTGAGGGCCAACCAAAGTGGCTGATTAAAAAAGAAATTGAGTTTTGGGATGCACTCACAATTAATTAATGTAAGTTGTAAATAGGTGTATTCTCTAAGGGTATATGATGTATATACTTACCCTGTCAAAACTATTTACACAAGGTTGTGCAAGTGCAATTGATATTTTAATACTTCCACTGTGTAAGTGTAAAAAAATAATATACCATGCCAGGCAGGGTAAGTGTTCCTTGGCAATAATGGTGCATTGTACAACAAGTTTTGGAAGAACAGTAAAAACTCTCTCGAGTCTGGGTTAGGAAAATGGCTTCGGGACAGGAAAGATTATTGGCCTTGAGGTGTAAGGTGGGCATGGGAAACGGTACGCGAGCCATCTTGGATGTGAGATTTTCTCTTGGAGGCCCAAATACCTAGTATGGGTGGAGCTACTATTTCATATCTCTGTTGTGCTCGATTGTGACCGGCAAGTATGCTGAGGCACATAATCGGACACTGTGGTGAAGAATTTGGAGATTGAAGATTTTGGTTGCAGAAAGTGCAAAGGACGTTTGAGAAAGAAGGCTGAGGTGGGGACTGAACGTGGCTGAAGCTGACTTGTCTTTTCTGCTGATGAAGATTGGCGGCTTTGGAGGCGAACTGAAGGTGCAACGTTCCAGAGTGCTATGATTTTGGTTGTTTGCAATCTGCAGAAAGTTGGTAGTTCTGTTTTGTTGTGTTTATGAAAGTTCGACGAAGTGTTCGGCTTAGATTCTGGAAGCTCTTTGCGACATTATTGTTGCTGGTGCTTGTGTGGAAGTTCTCCATGGGTTTGAGAGGTAAAAACGACTCTTACTTTTTATGGAGACTGAGTAGATAAGTTTCTGAGTTGTGAGAAAGGGATGGGTTGTGTTATCCGCGATGGCTCCGTGGAGGTGAAGCGAAGCAAAGTTGTTTGTTTTTTTAGCATTTTTGTGGTTGTCTGCAAGGTGAAATCGAGGTTTAGCTTTTCTTTTTTATGGAGACTGAATAGATAAGTTTCTGAGTTTTGAGAAAGGGATGGATTGAATTTTCCGCGATTGCTGGGTGGAGGTGATGCGAAGCAAAGTTGTTTGTCTTTTTTGTATTTATGTGGTTGTGAGCATGGCGAAGCAGACGTCTACTGCGCGGGATGAGATGGTTTTTAGGGAGCTGCTACGGAAATTGCGAAGGCAGAAGAAATCTCGACTGTAGATGGAGTGAAGTGTGCGAGGTTTTTGAGTTTTTGTTCTAGGAAGCATCTGGCTTTGAAGTCTTCGTGAGGCATGTGAGCAGCTGTTGATGGGTAGGACTGTGAGGGGGTTGGCAAGGTTCTGATATGCATCAAACTAATCTGCTTGTATTACTCGATGCGTACAACAATTGTCAGGTGGCTGTATTGACAATCTGTGCTTCTTCGGAAAGTACATGACATGTTTGGGTCTTGCAACAGGAGTGGCACGGTGTGTGAGTAAGTTCTTTTTTGGGGTTGTGCAAGATGTAATCCAGTTGCTGATTCGAGGATCAGCAAATAAGAAAGTGACAACTGAACAGGCGAGCAGTCACTTTTTGGTTTGCTAATCCTAGAATTAGCAATTGGATTACATCTTGCTCTCTATGAACCTTCAACCTCCGTTAGATTTCCCACATATGCTCGATTCTTGCCATCCACATCCTGATGCAGTACCTGTTTCTCTGATAGATCTTCCACACAGGCTCGCTTCATGCCATGGACATCCCAATGCAGTATCTGTTTCACAGCCATTACCCATTGGGTTATGCTGAACCCAAGTGCAAATGCCAGGCTTAAGGATGGCAGGGGAAGCTATGCATTTCGTGTCCATGGTTTTGTGCATCTTTGAACTCATTTCAAGGAGTCGGTGCAATTTGTTCATCTTGTAGCTATAATTGCAAATTGGAAGTGTTTTCTCTTTTTGGTTTCTTTCAAGTCATGGCAGAGGTAGGGGAAGGTGCCTTTGGGTGCTGGCAGAGCAATGAGGTGAGACTTGGAGCTCTGAGCAGACAATGGAACTACTGAGAATTATATGGATTATATGTACCGCAACAGGGTCTGTGCTTGGGCACAATCTTTAATGCAAGTCTTGATTTTTGGTCAATGTTTGTTTCATTTTGAACCTGTCTCCATAGCTCTGCAGTTTTGTTGCTCAAGCTAATACATTCTGAAGTTGGGTTTCCTCATCTTCAGAAATGATATGTGGTATGCTCTATGGAAAGAGGATAGTTCCAAATTCCTCTGTATGCAGGGAGTTTAAAACTCCTGTTTTACAAGTATTCACAGGTCAAAATTGATAACATTGTCTAGGCAACTGAATGGAATCTTGTAGCTTGTTAGAGAACCTCAAGGGACTATGGAGGAGAAATGTGGAGAAGATGTATTGTGCAACCAATGGAAAAACACCTAAACTGACATTTGTTGCAAAACATATTCTTCCCTATCTTCCCTAGAGCACACTAATGAATAGGTTCTTCCTCATTCCCTACAAGATATTGTTGGTAGTACCCTTTCTCAAATCCCCTACAAGGTATTGGTGGTACTGTCACTGATACAATTGCTTATACAATACCCTTGCAGTATTCTTACTGCACTGTGCCATCCTCCATGCATACATTGCTCGCTCCAATCGTTTGCAAATTGCAGTAAGACCTTTCTTTGTCCTGTGTCCCCATTTCCTCCCTCCCCTTTAACCCTGCATGTCACTTCTTGGGTGTATTATTTATTACCTCAAGTTACAGGCTTTCAACCTCCCTTGGCATATTCAATATCAGTTAACTTCATCACAATTTTTGTTTATTACTTTAATGCAGCTAAAACAAATAAAGCATTCACTCAACTGTGTTTTACATAATCAATACAAATATTGTATGCTTGTAGCACAGATGTTTATCCCTCAAAAGCAGTAGTTGGACAGAAAGGCAAATTTTAACTCCAGAGACAAAGGAGCAGTTGAACAGAGAAATAAACTTCTGTAAATAACCACTTTCAAATTCAGAGGTAAAAAGGCCTGGCAGAAGAAGGACAAGTATGTTGAAATTAGAAAATGTTTTTTAGGCTGATAACTGAACACTGACACCATGTACTTCTATTCCCGCTATCTTCCTCACTTTTTGTCCATGCTGCTGTGGGTTGTGGTACATCGAGGTGAACTGTTCAGAGTCCTTTTCAACTACGGAGGCAGAGGAGTAACATCTTATGAGTTGAAGTGTCTGCTCAAGAGACCTACCCTAACTTAACATTGCAAATAATTTCCAACTGATTTGAAATGTTGCTAACCATCGTTTGTGTGTTTGTAAAACAACAATATTCTCTTCCATTTGTTGTAACTACAATCATAAAGTTTTACATATTGAACTAAACTTGACCATATGAGAAAAGAAAAAGAATCCCACTCAAAATGAAATTAGAGAAATTTTGATATAAAGAAATTTGTTCATTCAGATCTTAAAAATTGATAATATAAGCAAACTCAACATGAAAAAGAACTGTATCCAAAAAAGAACTGATTAGCAGACCACAAATCAATGTAAAATGATAAAATATTTCTTTCACTCACCACTCTACTTGTGAGCAGCCAAAACATGCATATAATGTGTACACCACCTATGACCTGCACTGCATGTTCCAACTTTCAAAACACTATCTCTCACTCAGAATATGCACATAGACATCCGACTACCTCAAACAATTCACCAGACCATATGTACATGTTTGCCAATGCCAATCATGATCAGAATGTGGAATAGGCACTAACCTTCAAAATACTTGTATTGTAATAAACTACAAACTCAGACATCAGAATAGGCAATCCAAAAATTTGATCTGCATATCCCTGACCAACGACAAGACATGCCTTGCTAAGCTGTTGAGCAGTGGAACAAAAGAACAATAAAGTGGTGGTCATCAGCATAAATACAATGATCAGAAAAAAATACTTTCAACACTTGAACTATGACTTGGCTTTCTTAGTTGCATGCAGACTAACAATTTCTCCCTTCTATCATCAACAGTTGCTGCCAAAAATGCTTCAGCCACAACCTAGATCTGCTCAGCAACCCCAAGTCTTCTTGACAACCTTTTTCTTCTACCTTGTTGCCTTAGCCAGTTATCTCCTTCCACTGATCACATCCTGCCATCACCAAAAAGTACCACTGCCTTCCAAAAAGCAAACAGCATTAACAGATACCCCCAAAATTGAATGCAGACACTAGTAATCCTTATAATCCAGAAAAATCAGGTAACTCCTAGTATAGGACCTACTAACTAACCAAAAAATTAGACAAGAAAATTTTCAGTTTGGATGTTACAACAAAGTGAAGCTGCAGTTTGGAAGGCAGGGATAATTGATGTCCAATCTTCATTGAGAAATTGAAGATTATCCCCCAATTTGCCTGGAAGGCTGCTCCCAAAATAGAGAAGGTCAAAGATCACGCTGCCAGCCCATGCAGAGAGGCATTTGTACCAAGGCATTCAAATGTCCTAAGACAAACAAAGACTTGGCCCTTGAACACTAAAGGTCCATTGAAATATGGAAAGTTCAAAACCAAACAATGTAATTCAAAAACAATAAAAGCAACAAAAGAAAAAGACAGAGAGGAGTGAGATCTGCTAAGAAGCTATTGTAAAGAGTCAGTTCTGTGGCATTTAATCCTTGTCCAAAGCACTAAAAACTGAAATGATGCAATTGTTTATGTGGTTTTGAAACCCTTCCTAGGAGACTTTCAAAAGAAGTCTGTCAGAATCATTAGGCAGATTCTTCCTTGGATCTGTATAGCATGGCCATTACCTATCATTTCAGGGGACCTGCAAGAAACTTAAGAGAGTCTGCACACTGACCACTCAACATTTCCTCCCAAGTCCTAAACAGCAGCTGGTTGTAATTGCTCAAAGCCAGCAGACAGAATCAATAAAAAAACAACCATTGATTAGCAGAAATTATGAAAGTGCGGTCAGCACCTGAAAGCAAAGGGCATTGAATTGACCAGAAAGTTTATTATGTCCAATCATCAATGCTACAAAAGAACCATATCGACTTCTCATATGACACTGTCCCCTGTCAGGGTTCCATCAGTAAAGTTATCATGTGCTTCATACAGAACAAACACACAATAGTCACTAGGTACAAATCACCAGCCTTCCAGCTCACAGCTCCATGCAGAAGCCTTCCCCATCACACAGGGAAGGCAAAAATTTGCGTGACCCAAACAGTCAAAGCAAGGCACAAGATGAGCTTGACAGAAACAGTATGAAAGGAGACCTCACAGGACTGGCTGGAGGAATTGACTGAAAAGTGAAGATACAAGCATATATGCACCACTATTCACAAATCCTTAAAGAGGAGCAAATCTTCCCTCAATATGGGCAAAGGAAAGCAATCTAAATTCCTGTCCATGCCTGGATATAGAAGAAGGTGCAATGAAGGGACCAAACCCCCTCTACTGCCACAATCTTTTTGCAGTAAATACACTGATGGACACCTTAACAATGAATCTGCTACATGAGGGAAGAACAGCCAACAATTGATGTGAATAGTCAGGCCTAGGCTCCAAAATCTATCACAAGAGTGTACGGAACTGAGAGTTGGAGGAGATAGAGAGTGTCACTCCCCTGCTGATCCACCAAAGCAGCAACGCCAGCTCTGCACCATGATCAATTGTCCACAAACCATAAATAAGCTTATGCTATAGCATCAGATGAAAAGAAGCCAGCTTTGTAGACTTACATGCACTCTTTGACTGAAACACAACCTCTATGTTCAGCAACATAGAGGAGTTGCTGCATGCATATTCTCAACTCAACATGCATCTAGAAATGTCCATGCCCTCATTTGAAATAAACTCATACACCTCTGCTAACAACATTTAGGAAATATCAGGTACTAAAAGTTGTCAACAAAGCAAAGACACAACCGAAACATGAAACAATGCTGGCTACTTCACAGCAGTTGTCTTAACATGCCTCAATTATGACAACACAGAGGTTATAGCCACTCACAGAACCACTGTCAGTGCCCCGTTTGCTTTGAGTGTGTTTCTTCGATCGTGCACTTGGCTGCTTCTGAGAGTAGTCGTCCAAACTACCTGCTGGAGGTTCACTGCTTATCTGTGGAATGCGCACAGGTCCACCCTCCTTCTTCTCAACTGATGCTTTTTGGAATATCATTGTGAACCCATCTCCAGCAGTAGGGTCCTTTGCATCCCAGGCTCCAAATTTAGGCAATGTCCCACCTCTTACTGGCTGTGCACACAAAGCACATAATTTAGATACACAATCCAAATTTGACTACCCTCAGAGTTTTACAAATTCCTGAAGTATATGATACAACAAAGCCATTAATCCAGAATTCCTTCCATCAAAAAATTTGGCCATTCAAGCCACGAAGTCTGGACCTGCACCATCTAGACAGACTTGAGGACATGAGATAATTTCCATCATTTTCCATCAATATTTACATCGCTGTTACTGTACTTAAGTCCCAAGCTCTATCTTGACTTGGAAAACTTGAAGAGATCAGATTGGTTTACAATCTATCCAGTAATTTTGTTGTAGTGCAAGTAAAATGACCATGCATTCCTTGCATTTGCAACACATTAGAAGCAAGTATCTCCACACTTACCAGCTCCTCTGGTCTTCCAGCACCTGCCCGTAATCGTGATCTATTATTGGGTGTGCCAGGTGCAAATATTGACCCTTCATCCCCAGATGGTGCACACCTACGCTCCCAGGCAGGGGAAGCCCCACTACGTCCAGCGTCTCTAGATGACACTCTCCCAGCATAAGAAGGGTGTGCCGGTGACCGTTCTGTGTTGTGGTTAGAATTAGAGCCCTCCCCATTACTACGGTCTGAATTGTGGTTGGAATCTCGATCTACTACAGCCCGCCTATTTGGGGGCTCAAAAGGCAATGTTCTTGCAGGACCTCCAGCAGCACCCCCCTGGCCTGCATAGTGAGCACTGTCTCCTTGTGTGCGGTTTGCAGGAACCTCCCCTGGTGGTCTCCGGGTTGGGGGTTCATGAGAATATCGCCCCTGTTGTTCTGACTGCCGATGCATATCTATGTCCTCCCGGCTGGAGTGCTTCTCATGACGCTGACGAGGAGCTTCATCTGTGGTTCTTCCACGGGGGGCAACAGGCTGGTCTTCACTTGGATGTGGATAACCTAATGCAGCAGCTAGGGCTGGATTCTCAGCTGGATCATTGGGATTGATCATTCTTCCACCCTTTTCAGCACGTGCATACTCAAATATAGCAGTGTAAGCTGGAGCATTGGCATTTGCATCCCAGTTCCCAAACTTTGGAACATGGGTGCGATTCTGCATTTCAGTTTTGGGTACATGTCAGCAATATTCTGAATCAAGCAAGGTGACACATGAAAAACAGCAAGTTGGGCATCTGCAAATGTTTCTAGGAAAACCCATAAGTCTACCCTATAAGCAAGATTCTTGTCTCTGCTTTCTAGGAATAGTGCAGACATTACAGTTTGACCATGATTTACAGGTAGGGATGAATTCAAATCTAGATTGATGACCTGCCACAAATCCTAAGAACCTGATCTGCATTACAGACACAACTGAACATTTTGAAACCCTGCACTTGAAATGAAGCAACAAGTGCAAGGGCCCCAATCTTCCATTGCAACAACATATATACATATTTGAACAGCAGAGGCATCTATGGATCCCTCTCATCAGAGCATTACATTTCTCCCTTGACCGTACATGAGAGGTTAGGTGTGCAGAACTCCAACCTTCAAGGTGTCATAAGACACCCAATAATACATAGGAAATGAAAGCAGATCCCAAGTGCAAACAACTCAAGATTGCATAGAGTTATTGATTGAGAGAGAGAGAGAAAGCAAAACTGTCAGGAACACAAATCAGGATGAAACAGGTAAAGTGACGTTGATCTACTGGAGTAGCTGAGAGCAAGTTAGTATGATACCATCTACTTGCACCACTGCCTTATGAAAAGTTTCTCCAAGTTGCTTAGGCTTCCAAAATGCTACATACCAGGAGTCCTAATTGCTAGCAAACACATCAGTCAAACCATCCAGAGATGAACTTTTGAGCAAGAAAAACCACCTAGATGTGGTTTTAAAATCATCCTTGGACATTGCCAAGTGATGCAGATGCGAACAAAAAGAGACGATCAGGCAAAAGACAGCCAAAATGTAGGAAAAAAAATTGAGAAACCTAACCATTCCAACCTCTGGACATTCGGCAGAAGAAGGGAGATGAGTGTAATCCCGAAAGAAAGAATGCTACCTTTGAACTTCAATACAAAACAACCCACTTGCAGCACTTACAGTCAACAACAAACTATCAAAGATTCAGAAGAAAAACTTACGGCCATCGAGAAATCTCTTGAGTTTTGTTGCACGCTTTTGTCCCTCCAGTTGCTCCTTGACCTGAATACCAGTGCAGACTCGTCGTCCGCAGCTGAGCCACCTAAATCCGCCGCTCTCTCAAGATCTCCAGAGGAACACAAACTCAAAATCAGTGTTAGTTCACTCTTCGTTTCCTCTCACTGTTACACTCGTGGTTATCTACCAAAACTTATGATTGGATCAAACAATGGGTACCATGTGCAGCGCACCCAACAACGAGTCTGAAGACTGGAGGGGAGGGACTGGAGAGAACTGAGTTGCCAAAGATTAGGGCCCGCCTAATCAGCGTTGATCGGAAAGAAAGCAGCCTAAAGTCTCCGCTGACTCACACAAAATGTGTCGAGGTCCAAACTATACCCCGACTCCCGAGTCCTTTCCTCCCCACCCTCCGCGAAGATGCCTCTGGAGAAGCCGCGAAATAACACAGCTAGTCGAGAGAGGTCAGAGGAGAGAATGCTGCTACGCGGCAGCTGTGATTCTAGTAGTTTCCTGCTGGCGTGTGTAAGGAGGGAGGGCGCGCCAGGACCACGCCAGCCAGCCAACAAGCCAGCCAACAGCCAGCGAGACGCCTTTGAACAATTCCCAGCAACATAACGACGTCCCGGATGCACTTTACACAGCTGTCCTCGACGGCCCTCGCTTGTTCCGGTCCCCGCGGCCCGGTACACGATGATTATTCGTTAACATCATGGATGAGAAATACTTGGTCAACTCTCCATCTCTCTCCTCTCCGCGTTACCTGCCTTCGCTGCCGTTGCTGGACGCCACAAGTCAGCCATGTCTGCCTCAGAAGAGAGATTTGCATGGGTAGAAGAGACACAGTGGTTGGTACTCGAAACAATTAACTCGGTGCTAACTTGACGTCCTGTAAATTCTCCCTTTTCCTTTTTCTTATTCCTTCCTACATTTTCCAAACCTACGGTGTGTTTATTAATAAAGTTTTGCAGGGTTGCACCATTAACTCGGTGGAATCCCTGTGCTCAGAAGATCTGTGGACATGTGCAAGTTGTAAAGAATTGGTCAATGATTTCATTGTCAATGGAAGCTCCACTCCATGGTCATTGGAGTATCTATCAGGAATTCAGGTGTTCAGGTAAAGTCTTTTGGATATTTCAGTAGTCTTCAAGATGCTAAATCTGTCCTTGTGAACATTTGCAAATGCTTGGGGACTAAAACAATAAAGAGTGCTTTAGAGACAGGATCTACCTATATCTGCACAGGACCTTCAAAAGAAACAATAAGTTTTTCACATATTTTTGGTTTAGTGCCTTCCCAAATTTGAGCACCAATTCTGGATACAGTATTTGAATGACTTGGAACCCTACTGTTGTGATCACTGGAAAATCTCATTTCCAAGAGCTTAATGCTAAACAAGCATTGAATTCTATGTGGTCCATCTCTTCAAAGGTCTGTATATCAACAGCAGAAGCCTCATGTTACCATGAAGTCTTTTGATTGCCATGCAGTGGATATGGAGTAAAGACATTGAATGCAGTTCAGAGTTATGCCTTTGTAGAATCAGCCAGTTGCAGGATGTGGCGAATTCATCATGCAAAATTACCAGTCCAAGTGTCAGACATGAAGGGTGTCGTTGAATATTGAGACCTTCTCAAGAAAATGTGCAGCTTTTGTGGTGGACTCAGGGGGTGGGAGGCTGCAAATTCTTGGAAAGAAAAACATCTCTGATTGAGGGAGTGTCAGACTTGTGTTAAGGCAAGGAATATCTTCAGAAACTGTGTCTGCACAAAGCCTCAACGGCTTGACAATTCCCTAAGTGATTAGAGAATCCCTGCTGCATTCTTGTAAGATGTAAACTTTACTTACTAGTCACAGTCACAGAGGCCTATTTCAGCTGTCAAAGAGGTCTCATGGAGCAACATGAATGATGCATACCTGTTCCAATTGTAGGTCTCAATACCTAATAGCAGAAGCAGCTGTTAAGGATATTCCATATTAGATTTCAGGCTGTCAACAATTCTATATTTGGTGTCCAAACAGCAGACCCCTGTCAGAATATGAAAGCTCCCAAGTAAGCTCTACAATACCTGCAGGAGAGGGCTTGACATAGCTATCCAGTTGGCAACCTTAGTAGATTATGTAATTATACCTGCATTGTTCATTGGCAGTTTACCCAAAAAAATCCTGACATTTGTGAGGGTTGCCAGTTTTGGGTTTCTCTGTTATTTGAAACTCATAATTTGCATGTTGAATTGAATGTACAAGCATCTAGCATAAGGATACAAATGTACCCATGCAAAATGGGACAAAAACTGAGGCTTGGGCTCCATGACTGCTTTTGGGAAATTGCAACTTCACATGTATATTGATTTGAGATGTGAAGAAATCTTAAGAGATTGAAAAAAATTGAAGGTTTCAGAAGCTTTAAGGTAGATGCTTCAGGTAGATACTTCGGTAGTCCAGGAATTGAATACTAGAGTGTCTGGACCAATGTCACCAAATATATTGCTAATGACTCTAGCTCCTTCGTACTCACCTTCATGCACTTGTAAATGTATGCAGATCAGAAAGCAGGTCCATCTGACAACATGCATGATTTGAGATCAGTGAGTCAAATGATGGAACCAAACCATCATCACAGTAACACATAATGAAAAAGACATGGAATGCAGAGCCCCAATAAGCATCATAGAAACATTGAGCCCTATTGCGAGTCTTTTGTAATGTGTGATCTTGCTTTTGAGCAGACAGGATGCAACTGCAGAGAGACTGATTGGGCTTGAAGCATCTTGCACAATAAGAAGCACAAGATGAAAGCAACAGATGAATTCACAGCCTGATGCTAGAAGACATGTTAACAGTTGGATGTTGAGAACACAAGCATCACTGAATCAATGCAACAGAAAAGCTAAAGAACCTTACCATAGGAGGAACAGCAGAAAAAAGAAAGAAAATCTGTCACATTCACTACATTCTCATTAACAACCAGCAAAGTCAGAAGCTCTCATGCACATCTAAGCAAAAGTACCACCTAATCAAGAGATCAACTATAGGCAGGCCACCATGAGACATTCCTACACTAAGAGAAGCAAGGCTTGCTCAGTTATAGATGTTCTCAAGGTTTCTATAAATATGTGACAGATGTCATACATGTTTGCAGGTTTCCATCTCAAGCTGTACACATACTCTATTATCCATAGCCTAGACAAATAGGAACACTTTGGCCCAAAACAAAGTCAAGAGACTTTTAGCCTGAGAAGTCCTGCAATGACACTGCAAACAAAGTGGACAAGGACAATGAGCACTTTACAAGAGCCATTGTATACTCTGCTACAGGCATTAAAAAAGCAAGGCATTTGCAGTGGAACAAAGGGCAGCTTTAATTCACTTACCAGAATCTCTTTCTCATCATCTTGCAGCACAGTTGTGGTGGCAAAGACAAGAGTCTTTCCAAGAGTTTCAATTCCTGGCACTACTCTCTCTCCATTTCAATCACCTTTAAAAGATTATGGGGAGATTTCTGTGCAGCAACCTCAGGAGAATCATCAACAATATATTGTCTTCAACTCTCAGCTAAATTTCCAATTGAACTGGAGGTATTCTATTCATTCATCACACCCTAAGGAAACAGGCATGGCTGCACTCCCACTCTTGTACAGCCCATTGCTTTCTTTTGGATCATCTCACCTTGAAAAGGAAAGTATCCAGTAAATATTTCATAACAGAGCATTGCAAAACCATAAACATAAGTCTCCTGTGTCAAGATTGGCCTTACACCATCTTTCACCGCCCGCAGCACTTCTGGTGCCCTCCAAAAGCCTGTGCCTGCAGCACCCCCCATCTCAAAGTCTGCAATCTTCATGAATCCTGAATCCATCCAACCTTTGTTTGGTGCAAGGAGGACATTTGTAGACTTTAGATCTTTGTGTAACAATCTACATGAGTGCAAGTCCCTCACCCCTTTTGCAACGCTCATCATCATTGCAATGCTTGTGTCATATGGGAAAAGCATCTGAAGATTCATATCAGTATTCATCAGATTCATGTTGGACAGATGGAAGTCAATGAAGTTTCTCAGATTATCAACCATTCGTTCCATGACTATAGCCCGTTCGGTTTCTATAATTGAGAACTCCCTTATTTCGCAGATTTCGTCTCGTGGACTGGATTGTGGATTCAACTTCTTCAGCGCCGTTATTATTCTTTCCAACTCGGATCAATTGCCTCGTCGTGGTTTAAACACTTTGACAACCACAGGAAGCGGCTCCAGATTCTCGCCCCCTAGCTTCCACTCAGCCCGAAAAATATATCCTTCGCCCCCTTGTGCAATCCTCTTTCCTAATTTAAGCTCTGATGAATCTTTAAAGGAGAGTCCTTCGGGGGCTTTGAGTGATCCCTCAGCGACTTCTGTCGAAAACGTGGTCCAGAAATCCTCAGGACTAGAAAATAATAGTCTTGTGTATCTTTTTTGTTCAGGGTCACAGGAGTTACACCCAAGTTGATGCTCAGCAACCAATTTCCTTCTACTTCTGGTGGTGATATACATGAGGCTCCTCCTGGTGGTGATGCACATGAGGAGGACCATCTTGGTGGTGTGGTGAAGGGAGAAAGAATTCTCTGCCAAAAATGGGAGAGGTAGTTCTGAGTTCTATCTTTAGACTTACTAAAGTCATAAAGGAGAACCTTCCTGGAGAAAGTGATGAATCCAAAATTGAAAATACACGTGACTATATTCAACTGGGTAGAGAGGTGTATATTTGCCCTCGGGTAGATGTGAACTTCTACTACATTAATAAGTTGACTATAGGAGAATAGGTATTGAAAAAAGTCAAGAGTAACTATAGTATCATATGTGCAGTGGTGTATATTACCCGGGGTGTTCACTGATTGCGAATGTCAGGTGGAGTGCTGTTAGTGGCTGTTATTTTCTGCTTGTTTGGAGGACTTTGATGGATCTGGATATATCTCAGGAATTCGACTTGGTAATACTTCTACTACTGATTGACTTACAATAGTAACATTGTGTGGTCTGTCTGTTGTTACCCGATGCAATTGACTGGGACATTAGCTTCTGAAGGAGAACCATTTGCAGAGAAAATATCATGAAAATCCAGTTGTTGGTATTAGGCTATAGCAAGGTGGATGTGATGGATCAAAAGGTTTCCATGTGAGCTCAAATATGGGGGGTACTTTAGCTGTACATTTATGTACACATTCAATGAAGAGGTAATAAGCACAGCGGACTCTCCAAGACAAAGAAATACAAAGTTCAAGAGTATCGAGCACTGTTCATTCAACTTACTCTTAAATGCACATCAATTACTGCAGATGCATCTGTCGAACAGTCTAATTAGATGATCCCTGGTGCATGAGAAGCTGGAAAGGTGGCAAGTGTGACTACTGCTGCAATTTACTTCCTCAAGGGTCTCAGACATGAAGTGACAATGAGCATGCCAACCTCTTCATTTCCTTATTTTGCTTAGCCAATGCACATGATCCATAGCTTCCAAAGCAGACTTGCACCATGGATGTAGTATGAATGCCAGTTACATAGCCACCACAACCAATCAGACCTTTGCATGTATGCCAAACAAGAGTTGAAGATTCTCACCAGGATCTAGCATGGGTACCCATAAGAGCAACAAAATTGAAGCCCACTTTTGCTGCCTTTACAAATGCTGTTGATCTAATTTGATCCTTCAGAGAACAAAGTCATACATATGAGTCTTCTTGACAGTCCTGCACCCATTGAGTCACAGAAATCTGAACTTAATAGCGAATTTCAAGTTTAATTTTACCTCATGTTTGCAGGAACACCACTAAATCTTCTCCAAATGCTTATCCCTCACAACTGAAAATTAGAGCATTCACCTTAGCACAGGTTCTTGGATGCCCCCAATATTATGAGCTCCTTCTTGGGTCCTTTACCATTACTTCTTTAGGTGTGCACATGAAATATGAAGTTGAGAGGTTGGAATCCAACATCCCTGTCATGTAACTGTGACCAATGTGTAAACTATCCAGTTGTTGAAACATGCGTTAGGAATACAACAATGTCCTGGCATGATTAGGCAAGTCTGTCCCAATCACAGACCCATCAGAGTAAAAGGTCTGTACTTTTCCATGATGAGTTCTCTATGAGTTCATTGAATCCAGAGAGTTTTCTGTTGCTTCCAGGATAATAACAAGCCACCACTGGTTCTACCCACATCGACATTGCACAGGAAACTTTCTTGAAAGACACAGTCAGCAATTGAGTTGTAATTAGGTTCTATCTGTTCTATTGTGTGCTGGTGGATTTTGGTTCACTTGGATGCATTGTTTGGAGGTAGATACAACTCTCCATGTCTATTTGTAGCAAATCTCTAAAATTGGGCTCCGTGCTATTTTGCACTACCAATGACGACTATTTATTTTCAATTCGATGCAATTAGCACATAGTTATCTACAACAGCATATGAAGTGTATGTATACATAGCTATACAACATAGCTTTGTATATATACATTATAATTGTTTTTGAACATTGACAAAGACATCCTTAAATGCAACCACACTATGAGAAACCAAAGGACAAAAGAAAGACAATGACGAAACCCTAACCACAAAGGTGAAAGCATGCACCACACAGATGTAGTGAGACAACTTGATAATAACAGAAATATGCAGAAAGAAAATAGCTAGATCTAGTAGTGGATAAGAAGAACTCACATCTTTTGGATACCCTAGGTTATTGACCACCTTTTGTGTGGTGCTTGCATAAGCCATGCTTTCGAAAGTATAAGGTTTATATTGTGCTAGTGTGTACTCCATGTCAGATCCAACTACTGCAATACTCTTCATGTTCAGTTGAAAACTTCTGCGTGTCAATGGGGCACTTCCATGTATGACCTGGGCATATGAGAAGTTCATGTTCTATTCATCCTACCTCACCAATGGATACAGGAGAAACCACATGAGATTCAAGGTGTTGCCACTCTGGCTGCTCAACTTGCATGGGTTGGTCCTTCTATGTGGCAATTGCTCCTTTCAAAATAGAAGCCAAAATTTATCCAGCATACATCCAAGACAACTATTGAAGAAATTAAACAACATCTCCGAATGTTGATTGCAATCATCAGTGTAAGGCATACCATTTATTTTTCCTCTGGTCCAGTATGTGTTGGCAAGACATATTGCCAGCCATTGTTTCCTCCCTGATGCTAGCAGCCTTTGCAATACCCTTGTCACTTTGGAAAGCCCTTCTCCTGTAACACTCCTATTGGCCAACATTTCAGGTGTGCCTTCCAAGCATGGAAGCTTGGTTGCCCCAGTCACACACCTGTCCATCTCTCCAGATAGAAGGTGATTTTGAGAATGTTGACAAAGGAGATGATGGTAGACACAAACAACAAACAAGGTCCAACTGTGAAAGTTGAAAACAAGGACTGCTGAATTTGGTGCATGGAGGGTGTGGAAGCTGCATCCAGTAGGTTGTAAACTCCTACAGGTTGAGCAGTTCATCTGAAGATCAGCCTTGCATATATTGCAGCAGGTTGAGAGTGGTATTCATAGATGCAATCAAATGCCAACAAGAACCAAAGTCATGTCTACCCATTGTTTCTGGGTAGATACACAACTCTCCACGCCCCTTTGTAGTACATCCCTAAATTTTGATTTGTAGGGACGTGCCATAAACTGTTCAAAAAATTTGTCCAGGAAACGTCTGCACCCAAGATCAAGAATACAATGATCCCCCCACAAAAAAAATGTGCAAGTGCATGCCACTTCCCCAAATTGAAACACAAAGGCTATGCAGAGAAAAATTTGCTAGTTGAATAGATTTTAAACTGCTTCAATGCAGTGCATACAATTACAATTAATACAACAGTTATCAACATGTTTCCATGCACACATAAACTGTGAATTTCTTAGACCATCTCACACAGTAAGGGATGTCAAGTTGTACAACATTGGTGATCAGTGATCTTATGCACAATAAAACTGAGGCTTCTGACCATGATTTCCATTTCTGATCTGCATTCCTAAAATTAATTGTCAGATAGCTCTGAGCTTGCACGTATGTACACTCTGCATGTATTTTGTAAATACCAGATTTATCAAACCACAGCCATACAGCTCTATTTTCATCAAAACTACCATGCAAAATCATTGGACAGAGACAGAGAACAGACCTGAATTTCATAAAGAACGTGTAGGATATCCTAATCATGGCTGTGCCTGGAAAACAGTTGAGTTGTCTTCCACCAAGTCCTGGAGTTCTGGTAAGGATGCACTCACAGTCATCGTACCTTCAGAGGTGTGTGAGCCTATGATGAGATCATAAGATGTTGAGCATTCAGTACAAGAAGTCCAGGTCTCAAATCATTGACCAATAGCAGCTCTGTGAAATGCATGCATGCAGTCTGCCAGCTTCACATTCCCTCACACAAGCTACTGACACAAAGTAAACATTCCTCTTCCTAGTAAGTGTGAACATTGAAAAGCAAAATCATCAGGTTTATGAAATGATGAAATGGGTCCAGGGTTTGGATCTTCAGAATCTGGGTGGGTTGGTGGTGATGTCATTTGGTGCGAGGTGGAGGTGGAACTCACAGTGGGTACAAAATTTGCACGAATTCTGCAACAGGTAGCCAGAGAAGAGATTGCTCTGCAGAGGATATACTGCAAATTGAATGGAGAATAAATGGTGGTGATTAGCAACTACAACACCTGCAGGAGCATTGCCCTTGCAATAAGTTGCGCAAGAACTGATACTCTATCTGCAAATTCAGTGCTGCATTATGGGATTGCCATCTTGGAGATTCTGCATCCTACCATTGCCACTGGTCTCTTCCCACATCTGCTGTTGCTTCATGTCTGAATGGTCTTGAGTGCATACCTAGTTTGATGACTCAGCTGCCAAAGTACGAAACCAACACAAATCAATGGCACTGAAGACTGGTCCCATGGAGCTTTTTGATCTCTTTTTCCATTCATGGAACCATACAATAATAGCTGATCACAGAAACTCTGCAATGAATTCTTGATGCCAATTTCTGTCTTAACAAGAACATGCATCCAACACTAAGACATGAGGTACTGTGAAGAGGATTTTGTGGGGGCTTGATGGCGAATTTTTGCAATGGTGATGAGGAGACCTTGACATGTAAACAATAAGAGTTCCACATCTAGAGATGATTTTGCAGGAAAAAGCATGTCCTGTTAGTTTGTTCTTGATATGTGCAGACGAAATTTAGCCATCTTTGATAAGCAGACAACTAGAGGGTTTCAGAGGAGCAAGTTCTGGGCTTTAATTGCAGCTCAGAGACCTTACAAATCAACAAGACGACATTTCATGACAAACTTGACTAGGAAGGAGAAGGAGACGGCGGAGTTCGGGGAGCGAAGGTGGCTTGCTTACGCGGAGGATGTCGTTGGGGTTCAGTCCTGATTTCAGATCGCTTTTCCCTTACGCGCCGTTGGATGCAAAGGTGCACAATCCAACCAGAGTGAGTGGAGACGGTGTGAACGAGAGGTGGACAACGAGGGCAGAAGAAGAGAGGAGCAAGAAGGAGAAGAATGAAGCGCGATGGCGAGTTTCATGACCAGAACGGCGTGGCAAAGAGCTTTGCCGCTCGCATGTTGTTGCAAAATCTATGTCTCTGTCAATCCATCAAGCAACGCAGAAGCTCTGGAAAAGATTGAAGCAGCAGCGCGATCTCAGCCGGAAGCTCCTCTCCTCCATGTTTTCGAAGACCACGAGTACAGCAGGGTTGGTTACACTCTCGCAGGCTCTCTTCTTCAGGGATTTCGAAGAGAGTCGGGACGACTCCTGCCACCTTTGCAAATCGCAGTGACGGAAGCAGTGGAAGCGGCGCTAGAGAGTTTGGACTTGAGACAGCATTGTGGTAGCCATCCCAGACTCGGAGCCGTGGATCATATTTCCCTCCATCCACTCGGTGGTGTCGCATTGCAGGACGTTGCTCCTACAGCGCGAGCAATTGCGCAAGCAATTGGCTCCAAATTCAAAGGCGAGCTTTTCGCTCCACAGTTTCTGTAATCTTCTTGCGTTTCTCTTTTCATTTGCAGTTTTGCAGAGAAGAAAGCTTCACATGGATTTAGACATGGATTTAGCTAGAGGCTCGAAAGCTCTGTCACGATGGGAAGCAAGAAACAGACCGTAATTCGATAGTTTACTTTCTTGTGTGCAGTTCCAGTGTTTTTGTATGGCGCAGCGCACGCCACAGGGAGGCCGCTGGACGAACTTCGCCGCGCTCTGGGGTACTTCAAGACTACCAATGAGCAAGGGTTATGGACAGGATCAAGCTCCTCATCATTTCCAAGCGAGATGCAACCGGATTTCGGACCCGAAATGCAAACGGCCAAAACGGGAGTAGTCATAGTGGGAGCATGTCCTTGGATCATGAACTTCAATGTACCGCTACTGTCGCAGGATTTAGCGGCTGCGCGTCGCATCGCTCGGAAACTCAGCTTCAGAGGAGGAGGTCTTCCGCAAGTCCAAGCGATGGCGTTACGACATGGCGAGACGGAGATTGAGATCGCCTGCAATCTGTTGGATTGTCAGGTATCAGATCCGGAGCTTGTCCAGAGGGAAGTCGTCAGGCTTGCTGCAACAGAAAATATTGAAGCAAAGCAGGGATATACCACTGGATTCACAGAGGACGAAGTGCTCAAGGCAGCTTGGGACAAACTTTCCTCATGCATTCACAGCTTTCCAAATCCGTAGTCTTCTTTCTGCGGATCCCCAACAACTTGCAACCAGCATCCATCTCATATTCTGCCAGTATTCTTCACCAAAACTGGAATGGCAGGTTCTTTACTCCCTTCCACTAGAATTCAATATCAGGAAAACAGGTGAACTTCATTAAGCACAGCGGAATTACATTGAGAAATCAACAAAATCTGCAGAGCAGAAAACTCCAAACAAGCACATATACTCTTTTTGAATTCAACCTGCTCTTCACCTTTGAGGATAATGCAGACTTCAAAATCAGATTTGCTCATTCTTTAGAACTCTTCAGCATCAGTATCTTTGTGCCAGTCTGAGAATTCCAGATACTTGATGGAATGAGTTGAATCAAGAACTCAAGTCTGAAGAAGTGCAAGGATATTGTTCATCACCATGGAATTGAACAAATGCTTATTCCATGTCTTAACAGTGTTAAGGAACTCAGCTCTGGGGAGCTCGCCCAGACCTCTAAGACCATTCTCAAGAAACCAGCATGTTTTTTCGACATTGCATTCAAACAGTCTATAGCAGACAGTGCTCTGGATCACACATTACAATATATGCACAGTAGCTATGTCAAGTAGCATAGCATTCAACTTTTGCATCCTCTGAAGCTCTTTGCTCAGTTGTTGACTTCTTGTGCTGCTTGTCCAGGAGATTGAGCTGTAGTGACCAACATCAGCAAAGTTGAAAATAAGAGTATGTGCTTTCATTAAAGGAGAAAGATGCGTTTCATGTTTATGGAGATTACAAGCCAGTGAGGATTTGAGAGATGGAAAAACTCTCAAATAAGTCATGTTGGTATCACAATGATGTCAACATCTTTCTTACACCTCTTGCAGAACTGCTGGGGAGCATATCAGGTTAGAGTTGGACCCTCCTACTCACAAGTAATCTATAGTGCAATTGGGATGGTTGCAGCAAGTTATTACATGTAGCAGCACTGTTTCATGCCAAATACACACAGCACATACTGTGCACTTCATATGTTTTAGATACCACTACCCATACTTTCCTGTCTTGCCAATTTAACTCATCTGCTTTACAAGCCACTTACCCAATATAATCTACAACACTCCCACATTGCGCATCACCAGCACTTTATGCTCGAGCATATCCTCCATAGCATATTTGACACCTTCACGCTGAATTCCAGAGTCCTTCAATCCTCCATATGGTTGACTGTCCACTCTCACACTTGGTGAATCATTCAACACCACTCCTCCTGCCTGCACATTCCCATGGGATGGACACATACAGACCTTTTAAGTGCAATACAACCTACAACAAGAGAGTGCATATCTATTGCACCAATGCCTATCAATTAAGGACATGTCTCCAATCTAAGTTTGATCCCAAAGCACCGAGCAACAATGCAGACACCCTGCATGGACAGCCTCACTGAGATACCTGTCCATCAGGTGCTATAGAATTTACAACTCACAATTGTATGTAGACCTAAAGTATGCCTCATAGATGTGCATCTAAAATCCTAAAAGAATCGTCAGCTGTACTTACTCAGGATATACCCTATACATTTGCTGTTTAAACATTTACATGTTCGATCACTCAAAAGTTATGCCTGCATACAACTGTTAACATTCTTATAGCAAGTGAAAATGTACCTCCAGGTGCTCAAAAGCATAGAATGCTTTGTTGAGATCTGATGTGAACACAGCTGACTGTAACCCATAATGTGTGTTGTTTGCTTCCTCCACTGCCTCCTTAAAGTCCCTGCTCCCCTCTCAGCACAGCCCTCACCACCATAAGGAATCACACCTCTGGCAAGTGAAAAAAATAACCATTCTTGCTATTCACAAGCTTAAAATGTGGGATAGATTCTTGAGGTACCAGTGAGAGACAAACATTTCACTTTTGTACAAAACATGAAATGGTCAAGGAGATAAAGTTGGACGGGAGACATAGGAAAAAGAGGTGAAGTCTAGAGACCCACTTGTACGAGTACAAAAGAACCACTGGCCCAAAAATTTCCTCCTTCCTTGCATTTGCTTCCATGGGTACATTCTCCAACACTGTAGGCTCCACAAATGATCCGCTCCTGTGGCCCCCAGCCAGTAGCTTCCCTCCCTTTTCTACAGCTTCATGAATCCACTCCTCGATACCTTTTGCAGCTGACTCTGATATCATAGGGCCTAAAAACGTATCCTCATCAAAAGGATTACCAACTTTCAGTTTCTTGACAGCTTCCAGAAATGCATGTTTCACCTGCAATAAAGTCCAATTCCATTTCTAAGTTGGCAGCGTCTAGATTTTTTAGTCCCAGACTGCAGATTATTCAATGCAGCTATGAACCCAATGGCCTTGAACAGACACTCTGGTTGGCCAACCCCTAAATGCTTATCATGCTAGTAAATGAAAAGTTGACACACATAAAAGTTCATGTTTTTTAGTATGGGATGGCATACAAAGTTAACACAGTGCCTGCATAGCTGTGGCCCAAAGGTTCCAATTTATGATACAAAACTTTATATAGTCATTCAGAATTACTTTCTAGAGATTATTCAAGAAAACACAGCCAGAAGGCAGATTACAATTTGTCAGAGTCTAACAACCACTTTGAAAGCATTCCCATGTCCTTACTTGATATATCATAGGAATGTGTACATGAACCAAAGATTGAATCTGAGGGAGAGTAAGAAACTGGCACCTGATCATAAAGGCGCTCATGAATGTAAAGGCGCTGCATATGAATACAAGATTGCCCACCCTGATAGAAGCCTCCAGTCACCAGCCTTTGGATTGTATAGTCTAAATCTGGAACCAAATCCTCTACTATGCATGGTGCATTTCCCCCAAGCTCCATCACAACCTACCCAAAATTTTCATTTAACTCATGTCAAATGACAATGCATACAATCAAATGCAAACCAAATTACCTATCTGAACAAGCATTAAAACTGAAGTAGGCTTATCCAAACATCACACATGGTCTATGACCACAAGATCATAGAAATCAGTTCTATAAGTGCAAACCTAGTTTTCAGCTGAATTTCAGAAAGGACAAAGGATAAATGCTGACAAACCTTCTTCTTTCCAGCACGGGCTTTCATTCCCCAGCCAGCCATCCCAGAGCCTGTGAAGGTTAGCAGCTTGAATCGCTCGTCAACAGTGAACATATCAGCATCCTCCCGTGAGACTGGCAGAATAGAAAAGGCTCCCTTTGGCAGTAATTCACAAGCCTCCAATATTTCTCCCAATACAAGGGCAGAGAGGGGTGTGCGGCTACTAGGCTTCAGAACAAACGTACACCCCACTGCCAAGGCTGGTGCCACTTTGTGTGCAACCAAATTAAGAGGAAAATTCCAGGGACTCACCATAGAGACTGGCCCTATTGGGAACTTTCTCACAATACCCTGTTCATCAACTTTCAATACAGTTTCAGTACTTGGAGTCTGTTCAAAGACAGAGAGAAATGCAAGTTATAACATGTCTAGCTGTAGTTAATATGTAGGAGAAACGGATGAGAGATGAACTCAAATGTAAAAACATCACAGGACAAAAGGAGGTTTAGAACTAGCATAGAACAGAAAGACAATCCAGGTTGAGAAAAGGAATGTTGCATATGCCTACAGGGTATCCAAGGACACTGGCAAAAATTCGAGGCCTTGATCTAATGACCAAAATTCTCTTTGAAAGGCCCAAGAATATAGTAATTGAATGCTCATCAAGAGAATCCATGGCACAGTCATGTGTATACAGTATACCTGCAGGCCCTTGTTGCGGGGGGAGATATCAAGAGGGAGATGCTCGCCATAAATGCGTGTGCTCTCCTCTGCAGCCACTTGGAATGTGTCAATAGAGCGAGTAACCTCCCCACGTGCATCTTTGATGGGTTTCCCACACTCCATTGTCAACAACTGTGCGATTTCCTCTGAGCGCCTTTTCAGCTCTGTGACCACCTACTCCATTCACTCTCATGTCAGATCCTTTAAACAATGTCCACCAGAGCTGCATCACCTGACTACTGCTCAAACAGATAGCTGATAGGGATGAGGCCTGACCAAATCTAGCATGCTCCAGTTCAGGAGCAATTCAAGAAAGAAATCCACTCAAGTTTCTGCCATGGGTTACTGAACGCATGCCAATCCAAAACATGCTGAAACAGGCTAAAGATACAATCGGTAGCTAAGACTACTGATCAGCATTTGATTACTTGATGCTACAGAATGAGCAATTAATTGCAAGTCTTCCATAAGAGGAAGACAGAAAGATTTGGGTAAACTTGTGGCAGCAATTGCAAATGTTTTGAGCCTCTCCTCAAGAGAACAAGTACAACTAACTCATACAAAACCATCCATGATTAATGTGAGATAGCATAGGAACCCCAAAACCTGGCACAGTTATGAGAATTGCCCTCAGAGAAAGGTTCAAGTGGTAGTTAGGAGGCAGGGAGAAGGAAAGGAACCTGCAACAGAATGGCCTTGCGCTCATATGATCCCAAGGCACCCATAGCTGGCTGAGCCTTCACTGCTGCATCAATTGCCTGATCTATGTCTTGATGTGTAGCCAACTGCACTTTGGCCTCTGTTCCATACACAGCCTATTTTAGCCGATTCAATCAAGATATATCACATCAATGAGCATAGTGAAACAAAAGCCCCGAGCAGCAGCAGCTCTAATCCGGCGCTAAAGAAAACCAAGACTGCTCTGAACCTCATAACAGCAAAATTGACGCGAACAATAGTCTGATGTTTGTTTGTTTGCCAGTCAAATGCGATCATTTTCCTGCCTACTGGGAAAAAAAACAACACTCGACAAACCAGAACTAGCAAGTAAACTAAATCAAGAACTTCAACAAACGAGACCGCAGAAAACTCTGACTTGGAGATCAACAGATCGGAAGAAGCAAGCAAGCGTGCAAGCAAGCAAGCAATATTCCAGCCTTTGTACCAAAAACGAAAAAAAAACAGAGCTCAACAGCGGAATGTTTACCAACAACTCCCGTGTATTTGTTGGTAACATCCAGAAACTTGCGGGGAGATTCCACAGCCTTGTTGGCGATATACATTCGATACTCCCTGGGCGTCACATCGCGCGACGCCTCCTTCGCCTTGTTCTCCACATTCTGAATCCCCATCTGTTCCGCTAAGTAATTAGACTTTGTTCACAGCTCAGTATCAAAATTTCACGCAACTGCTGTTGTCAATAACTCTTCTGATGATCAGCTGCCACCAGTTTGCTACAATCCTGGTCGCAAAATCAAACGCGAGCGCACGAGAACGAATTCGTGAAAGAAAAAAAACCTTCAAGCTGACAAAACTGTGCGAGCAACACGAACAAGAAGAAGTGGAGGAAGAAGACGACCCGCCCTGTTTGCTGCCCGCTGCCCGCCTGTCCCCTGCATGCATGCTATGAGCAAGCTGCCCAAGCATGGCCGGCGACCGCAGGTCGCCCATTTGTAATCACACGTAAAATCCGGCGGATAAGACTGAACGTATTCAGCGAGAGGTGCCTTCTTGAGAAGCATCCACATATTCTCATCCAACTTCCGTCATCTAGAATCTCATCTATGACTCTGCTCCAGTTGACATCATTTGTCATCTACGAGAGCAACGTATCCTTCTAGGTATACATTATTTTCGTTCTTTTCATCCCCAGTAACTTTTCTTTCCTTTCTGTACTTCCATTACTGTCTTTCCATTTTCTCTGTCTGCTGAGGAATGCTTTTTCTTCAGGATTTTTATTTAAGTGGCAATCATCCATATGAAGATGTAGAGAAAATGGCGATGATCCGGAGGAAGTTTTAGCCAAATCTGGCTTCAAACCAGATATGAAATTAAAATATTTAATCAAACTTCTCTATTTACGGCTGAAAAAAATGAGAATAAATATTAAAATATGGCGATTTTCTTTCTCACTTCAGGTCATTTAGAACCCTCCACAATCACTTTAATTTCGATTCTTTTAGTTTTTAAATTTCTCTTTTCGGCGAAACTTTGTGAGTTTTTAAAAAAAAAAACAAAAATGCTACTGAGTTTCTTGCCAATCTTTTCCATCCATGCGGCTGTTGTTACGTGGCGTTAATTTTTGCTTGCTTTTCCTACCAATGGCTAAAAGGTTAAAAAAGCAACGAGTAAAAAATTACTTAGCTGGAAAGAGGCAGCGGCGGCGGGTGCCTAAGGATAATCATGCCAAGTGTCAAGACCCACTTTATAACACTTGGGTCCACATCGAGATGTCACGTCGATCGTTGAGACCCACTTTGTTATCGCTTAGGCGCTTTGGTTCTCACGTCGATCGCTCCGGCCGCTTTTTTTTCCGTCACCTCGATCACTAACGTTTTTCATCCACGCTGTGGGTCCCGACTCCCGACTGTGCCCTGGACGGTGTGGCGCACCCGTCCTCGCAAAACCGCCCAGCGATAAGATTCCTTTTTAACCCTTATGGGGTTATTTATTTATTTATTTATGGGGTTCTCTCGCAAGTTCCCAATTATGCCAACTTAAATTACTACTATAACAATCTTCCATGCAAACTTCCATAGGATTTTTTAATTTTTGTTTACTTGAATCCATGTGCATGCCAGTGTTGTGCAGTTATTTCAATTTACAAAGAATTGTTGATTCTGAATTTTGAATTAATATTTTCAAATCAAAGAACCGTAGATCTTGGCCATTCCAATTTTTTTTTTAAATCAGTAGTTTTCATGAAATATTGAGCAATTAAATGAACTCGTGGCTAAATGGTCAATTATTTTATTTTATTTTGATTAGGTATATATGCCTATCATAATTGGGGTCTTTGGTTTTTTTGAAAACAACAATTATGAATTGTAAAAGTCACCTTGATAATTGTCGGGGTGTTTTTAATTGCCCAAGAAGTCTGGTACAAGTATAGATAGATACCTTCTCGGGTAGGTGTAATGTTTTTAAAATATATTACATTTCTTGTACTTTTTATTGGGTTCTCATATTTTTTTAATTTTGCCAGTTTAAATTACTCTTATAGCAGACTTCTATAGGATTTTATTTTTTGAGTCCATGTAGGTATGTCGAACACGAATGGGTTTAGGATTGAAACTATGTATGTCTATTACATAGCTATGAAAATTTATGTTTTTGATTGCACAAATATTTTCTCACCCTTCGTCTATGCATAACTAGTATGGCACACCATTCTCCTACCATGAACTAAACATAAACAACACCAAAACCATTCAAAACTAAAAGCTGGAATCCCTTCACAATTATATTCCATCAAATTTTGCATTCATATCACAACTTTATATCAAGTAAAGGTGTTTTTCAATGTCATAAATATCCATTTATATTACAATTCAAAAAGAAATTAATCAAGAAAATTTCCTAAAGTTTATATATCACATGGTTTTCCATAAAATAAACAAAAGGAAACTAAACACATTGTTTCCCATGTGATTTCACATTAAATAATCAATAAGAAACTAAACACATGGTCCTCCATATGATTTCACATAAAATAATCAATAAGAAACTAAACACATGGTCCTCCATATGATTTCACATAAAATAATCAAAAGGAAACTAAACACATGGTCCTCCATATGATTTCACATAAAATAATCAAAAGGAAACTAAACACATGGCTCCCCATGACTTTCATATAAATTAATATTTGAAACTCAATGCACCATGACGAAATTAAATTATGAAATCTTATTAACAAGTAAATCATTAAACTTACCCATTAAAACAATTACATACGTAATTCTTTACTTACATCAAATTACAAGTAGTTTCTTGTATGGGTGTAATATTTTAGATATATTAGTTTTTTTTTAAAAAAGGTTTGAACTTGAAATTGGATCCTTTGGGGTTTCTAATGAAGAATATTTTGAAGTCATTAAACATTAAATTTATTTGTCTCCAAAATTAGAATGACTTTCACTAAATATAAAAATGTTTTCATATTCCTTGTTAATTTTATATGTTGGAAACCTTTGGTTCAAATGACATTGAACAATGTGAAGGTTACAACAAAAGCACATCTATGTTTCTTATCACATGCCACTTTATAAAACGCATTACACTTTGCTCCAATTAAAATGCTCAATTGAAAGCATTTGATTTACAAGGTGAGTCATGATGTCACAAGTTAATATCAATGTTTCATCAAAACAAATTGCACATGTAAGGTGATTCAAAATCATCATTAAAAATATTAATGTGTTGAAAAACATGTTGCAATGTACAACATATTTGATTATGAAAATACATAAAATCATCTTTTAAAAACTAAATGAGAAAAAACTAGAATAAAATAAAATCTCAAATGAAACGTTTTGTATTTTTTTAGCAATTTAAAACTTTGAACGTGCAAGGGTTACACACCAGAACTGTCACTAAACCTCAATTCATTCATCTTCAAGAAGTAATCGTTTGTTTTAAACATTTCAATCAAAGGTTAAATAAGAGGTTGAAAGTTTTCAACTTTGGTTTGGGCAACATCCATCTAAGTACACATGGAGGGTTTTATAAATTTTGTGTTGAACATGGCAAATCACTTGATTCATAGTATGCATGTGCATTATTGTGAGGATGAAACTAATTCAATTGAAAACTATGGCATTTGAGCAAAACAAGATTTTATGTGCAAAAATGAGGATTGTTAATATACTTTATGAATCTTACACATTATTTCAAAGATGAATACACCATGCCCCTTTTGCAAGATTGTCAATAGTTTGATCATCCATCAAAGTGCATTAGAAACACATCTAGAGTTCTATGAAATATTATAGGCAATTTATCTCCTAGTAAGTAACATAGATACGAACTTCAGGAATAAGTCAAGTCTTTAAGGTTTAATTTGTGATTAGGGTGAACTACATAATGTTTGAAATCATTAACATGAATGTGTCAAAAGTTCTAGGAATTATATGATGAGGATAAAATGTACATACTTTTGTACATGTTATAAGCAATAACATTACATTAGTTAATTTTAATTGATGGGGATAAGTTGTACAAAAATATTATAAGGAAATCCAAATATTTTGAAAACTAGAGTGAGATGAGATCTTTTAATCTTTGAATTGTTAAAAAAAATGATTCCATGTGCATAGTATTCAGAAAGGATTATAAGTTCAATCAAAATTGAAGATGACCATATTATTAGTTAGACAAAAGGATGGTAAAGGGATGTGAAAGGGATATGATTATGCAAAATGAATATGTGATGAAAAATGGGAATGATCAAGTTTTGGAGTGCATGCAAGTTGAATTTATGGTTGCAATTTGTGTAAAAAGAATTTTTTTTGGAATTGGGTGTATGCACCACAAGTATGGATCCAAAATAAGTTTTATGAGTAGATATTGTACTTTATAACAAATTACAATGTGAACATGGATGTTAAGGTTTATTTTGTCATTTGATAGCGATTGAGGACATCCCTTTTTATAGGTTTGATCCTTATGAGAGTTGCCAAGGAGTTCAAGAATACACCCAAAAAATTAACTTCACAAAAGATGATCTCAAAAAAGTTGACACACAAATTGAAGTTGAAGTCCATGATGTTTTACAATTTGCATTGGGCATAGCCTAAAATGAATTCCACCTTTTGAGGTTGTATGGTGTATCACAATGTTGTTTGTATTAAAGTCAGCAAAGAATTAAGCTTGATCATTTTGTGATCATGAAACAACTATTTATCTTTTTTGATTGGACCAATTTGTTTCAAAATTCTTTGATGAAACAAGAAATAATAAAAGAATTGAGATTTTTTTGAAAATCTTCGAAGGATGATTGTTTATAAGTTAGTATTTGTCACAACAAAGTTGTAGAAGGGCATTTTCAGCTTCTACTCCTATCATTTTCACTTCCAAAACTTGAAATATTACGAGGTAGCCTCAACCTATTACAAAATAAAAAATTATTATTTACATTCGTAAGATTTTGATTATTTGTTTCCATGCATTCCATCATTGTTGGATATTCATTTGAAAAGAAGCTTTAATTGCACACATTCATTCATTTGATGAATAAAAATATATCTAGAGAAGTTTTAAACATGATAACAAATTTTTAAAAATGTTTTGTTATATTAAGAACCAAATTGAATTATGAAAGGTAATGTAGCTTGTAAAATCACAATGTTACCATTCACCAATTTGTGTCATACAAATTGCAAATCTTGTCAATTATAATACACACAGTACAATTCCAAAGGAAAAACCCAAAAATTCGAATATGAAATGTTTTTTTATGTCCAACTTCATAAAAAAATAAAATCATGCTTTTGATATCACCAAGACCTCCATTTTGAAATGATCATAAAATGCATCGTACAATACAAGCATCACATTTCAATTGCATAAAACTTAAGAAGATGACATCTCGTGTAATTTAAACTCAAACCAAATTCAAAATTCATAATGAATTCACATGGATTTCATCATGGACTCACATAAATGTCATCTTGCTTTAGACCTCTAAACAATACACTATTTTCAAGCTTATATTATATTCTATCTAGTTCACCAATGTACAAACTACATTGAGATGGTCAAAATTTTGGGACCCCAAATCATAATGCTTTTGAGTTTTTTGACTTGATTAATACTTTGATTTGATAAGGGTCAATTCTCTCAACTTGATATCAATCCATTTTATGCATGGTATCTTTCCATAGTTTTTATTAATGTTGGTGATGATTAGATTTATGTTATTGTATTTAGAGTAATTGTTTGATACATGGAAATTTGAAATATAAATTAAAAAACTCAAATTGGACATTTTGAAAGTTTCAACTTGTAGATTTGACTTATGAACACTTTTTGGTTATTTGTAATTTGATTATTTGACTTTTAATATTCTATTTTTGTTAATTCAAAAAACATTTGCACCGCTTGAGTTATGAAAAAATTATGTATATTGACAATGATGTAAACTTGCCAAATTTTATTTCAAAAAAAACATAATAGGGAAAACAATGTAAACAATGAACAATTTTTTATATTAAAGGAATGAACTAATTTCCCAGGTGCAATTTGTAGTCAATTATATTTTTACTTGTGTTGCTTTTAGATAGTAATGCATAATAATTAAATTTAAGGAGGAAGTAATTGGTGAGGAGTTGTCAAGCTAGCCCTAACCTTGGACTCGAAACTCACTCTTAAGAGCAACAAATTATTATTATTTTTAGAACCAAGAATGAGCTGAATGCTTAACATGGAACAAATAATAAGTCCATGTTCAAATAAATAAACCAAAACATGGCAAGGGCCAAGGGGAACTGAAGCATTACAAAATGAAGAACATGTGAGAATTAATGGGAGGCATTCTGAAGAGCACCCCCCCATATGGACTCTTACTTTAAGAATTAGGAGTCCAAAGGAGTTTTCAATTGAATAATTTTATTCATAATTTGAATTATTTTGGGTAAGGCCTTAGGACAAGGGCATGTTTCTTGTCAGCTTTGACTTAGTTTTAGTTTTCTAGGAGTAAGATCAAACCTTAACTTGATGCAAAGGGTGTTGAAAAAAAACAATCGGTGATGACAAGCAAAACATGAGAGAGAACAAGTTGTGTCATTAGCAATGCTTGCAGGAAGTGTTCAATTGTACATTGTTTTGATGCTATTTTATGCCCAGGAAATATTCTTTCTCAGCTTGAGCCTTGGATTGCACACTGTTTCTTTCTATGCAAATCTTCAAGATGACAGTTGATCGACTGAGAGTATACCTGAGACTGCACATGGTGATGTCTGGGATTGAGCATATCTTTTTGAGACAAGCAGAAAAAAGATGTGGATTTCAGAAAGTAGTGTTGCATTGTTTTGCATTGTGTTCAGTGTAAGCATGGTTTTGTAGTGCTAAACTGAAATTCAATTGCCTACAATGCTAGATGTGCATACTGCAAACTGAGTTTTCATTTGGAGAATTTTGTGAAGGCCATGGCTACAGTTGTCAGATTTGTTTCAACCCCATTCTCAGTCAGATGAATTTGCTCGTTTGATCCATGAAAATGTTTGTTGTCTTTGCTTGATGAGAGAAAGTCCCCCATGATGAGATGCCTATGTTTTTGCAGCAACTCTGTTGGTTTCTGCATGCCCAGAAAGAGAAACTTTGGTGGAAGTTATTTTCAGATCCTTCACAGTGGTGGGGATCATGGATCAGAGAAGGTAAGAAACATGATTGCTGTCAATCTTGTCAGCTTTCTTGGTGAGAGGAATGTATATCTGAATGGGTTAATCTGGATTCTGAATGTTTTGTCATGGAATACAAGGCTTGCAAGTTCTATGAGGACTGGCAAACCTGAGAGGACAAAGGAGCTTTCTCAACAGATGCAAGAAGGCGGCATGATTCATAACAAGTTCACTTATATGGTCGAGTGCTCAATGGATGTGTGAATACTGGAAGGGGGCAGGCATATTGATATTAAGATCATGCAGAATGGTGTCTATGTGGGTAACAACAGCATCATTGACATGCATGCCAAGTGTGCGAGCCTGGAAGATACTTGTAGAATGTTCAACACGATGCCCAAATGTGATGTACTGACTTAGACTGCCATGATCATGGGACATCTCCAATAGCATTGGAACTATTTGAGCAAATGCAACAGGAAGGAGTCAGGGAGCCAGATGTTGTCTCTTGGAGGGCCATGATTTTGGGGCATCCAAAATGTGTGTGAGGACAGAATGCTCTGGGACTGTTTCATCAAATGCAATGGGAAGGGGTGGCCTGGACAGACCATGTCACTTTTGTTGTGGTTTTGCACTTACAGAGGAATCTGCTTGGAGAGTGTTCCACAACATTTCCATATGCCTTGTGGTCTCTTGAATGCCATGCTTAGAGGATTTTCCATGCAGCCGCATGTTAAGCACAAGTGCCCATTTTGAACGGATGTCACATGTGTCATAAAGGTAAATTTATATAATCATATTAAAATAACATCAAATTAGATGAAAATATATGTCAAGTATCATCCAGTTGCTTTATTCATTTATAAAAATCCAGTTTAAAGAAAAAGAAACTGAAATTTTGAAAATTATATTTAGAATGATTAATTAATATTTGTTCAAATGTATTTTTTCATTAAATTTTTTAATGATTTATAGATATCTACTAAGTTAGCATATGAAGATCATCATATATTTGAACAAGTCATTAAAAAAAAAAAACTTAATTTCTTTTGTTAGAACCTATTTAATATACCTACTTGAAACCAAAAACAAAAAAACCCCAGACTCAAAAGTTACTTGTATTTTTAAATTTCAAAGTTACATTTTTAAAATTTGACATTTTTTTGTGAATGCACAGTGTTTCAAATTCACAAAGTGCAACTTTTTAAATTTCCCAAAGTTACATTTTGAAAATTTGACATTTTTTTGCAAATCTACAATGTTTCAAATTCCCAAAGTGCAACTTTGTAAATTTCAAAGTTACATTTTGAAATTTTGACAATTTTCGCAAATGTACAATGTTTCAAATTCCCAAAGTGTGCAACTTGAAAATGTCAAAATCTTTATGTGGGGGTAATTCACTATTTAAAATGGGTATACTTTTATTAAAAACTAATTACATTTCCTAATCACCTTGTTAATTTAGATTAAATTGCTAATTGACAAATTGACAAATTGTATTACTTGTTATAAATGTCCAAGGAAAGGGCACCTTGCCAAAATAAACACCATGACACCAAAAATGAGCCATCATGCATTGCATTTACTCATTAAATTTGCAATGAAATAATATTTATTTTGAAGGGGGTGTGTGAACCAATAACCAACACTATTGAAATTCTATCACAATGGTTTCCTCCACCCCAAATATACTTTTAAATCTACACTTAAAAAACCTTCCACTCTTTTCTAACTTTCCAAACATTAAACAACCACCATTATTATAATTCAACAAATCAATTGAACCAATATTGTATCTCTCAACCTCAAATTGTATAAACACATTAATTATTTTAGTTGCAATATTGTTATTCAAGCCAAGGAAAACTTCTTTAGTTTTGAATCAAATTTGTCCCTCGTTAAAGTCAGAGAAATAAAAACCTTCAATAATAACAAAGCCAAAAAAATATTGATGACATTCCCAAGTACATCTTTGGTCACATTAGATTTTAGGGTTTTCAAAAAAAAGTTTGTAGTTTTCTTGAAGTTCTTTATATGTAATTGATTACTTGCATAACAACTTCCCTTATCACAAGCACAATTAAACACCAAGAATATAACACTTCCTAACCTAGCCATGATCACCAAAATTACAAAAGGCTTTGGTAGTACTTCTTCTCATTTTTTTCTCATCAAGAGATTACTTGCAAATGGGATTGAAGTCCTTGATTTGTAATTTAGTCCAACTAGTATTAACTAGTAACTCCCATGATGGCTTCCACTTAAGCATCACACTACATCCTAAATAAGCTTCATTTAGTTCATTCATATCTAAAAACTAATTCAACTTAAATATGTCAGGTAAAAAATGTATAATAAATTTTATATTTTAACACACTTCAAGGGTGAAAGCATGGTAAATTAGTTGAAAAAAATATCCCACCTAAAATATTTTTTTTTAAATACGAAAAATTTCAACATAAACATTCAAAAAATAATTCAACTCATTTTAAAATGTCATTATGAAAACATCTATGTCTCCATTGAGTTTATTTTTAGTTAAATATAAAATTTGAAAATTTGTAATATAATAAAAAAAGTAATAAGTACATTGTAAATTGATTAGTAAATTTTTTAAAATATTTTTATATTAATTCAGTTTGATGAATTTTGATATGAATAAATAAAAAAATGAAAATGCATTTTAATGCACCATTAACTTGAAATTTTAAAATGTTTCATATTTTATTTAATTACATATATATTTAAAATTATGATCTTTGCTTGTATTTCAACAAATTATATTTATACCTATTTCAAACATGTGCTTGTTAATAATTATAAAAAATCTAAAAACGTGTTCATATTAAATATTGTGTTAAATAATATTTTTAAATTCAATATATCAAAGCTTACTTACCACTATTTTACGACTATTTATGCTAACTAACATAAGCAATCTAATTTACTATGCTTTAACCCTCAAATTTTATAGGTCACATAGTTCAAATCCATTCCATGGAAAGAAAATAACTACTTGAACATATATTGTTTCAAATGTTATAAATCTTGGAGGGCTTCCGGTGCATAAGTACTAGGATATTATATGCATTTCAGACAATACAAATGAATAATTATCATTTCAAACACCCTAGATTCAGAGGTTGAATTGAATTCCTCAACATCACTGATGTATGAATTCATGTAGATTATTCACATTATTATAAAATGTGGATGCAATTCACTAGTCCACGTTCACTAGACCAATGAATTCATTATTTTTTAACAAGTCCTTTATTAAGACCAATGATTCAATACTTTCCAAGTAACCCTCGTTTACTAATACTAGTGAATTCACTTCAAGACCAATGAATTCAATACTTTCCAACTAACCCTCGTTTACTAATACTAGTGAATTCACTTCAAGACCAATGAATTCAATATTTTCCAACTAATCCTCGTTTACTAATACTAGTGAATTCACTTCAAGACCAATGAATTCAATATTTTCCAACTAACCCTCGTTTACTAATACTAGCGAATTCACTTCAAGACCAATGAATTCAATATTTTCCAACTAACCCTCGTTTACTAATACTAGCGAATTCACTTCAAATCTAGTGAAATAACTTAACATACACGGACAAATTTTGTTGTAATACCAATTTTTAAGAAATTCTATATACTTCACTTTTTTCCATATGAAAAAAAAAAAAAAAAATTTAAATCTTGCACATTAAAATACTACCCAGCTTGACTGGGTCAGGTGAAAAATAGAATTAAATGGCTTTTAGTTTATGCACTAGTGTACTTTGCAGCAAGTCTTAGAAAAATCTCGTGAAGCTCGTCTGTTGCAGAAAACATAGGGGTGTGATCAGCTAGTACCTCCACCACTTCAGTTTGGGGACATGCTTTTATGATGTACTCTTGCGATAGAGGAGGTAAGCATTGGTCAATGGAAGTCTTGATATACACGGATGGAATTGTTCCATGCTTCTCCTTTGTATAGTGCACCACTGTGGAGAATTGTATCTTGAAAGATGCTGGTCTGCACATGATTTGTGCTAGTGCCAAATCCTGTGAATCATATGACCAGATCAACCATTCCATATATATGCAGGTCCAAACGTCCAGAGAAAAAATTGACCAGAATTTAAAAAAAGTGTTTGCAATTCTTCAACAGAATTCAGATCAGTGCAGGATTGATCATGAAATTACTGCAGACTTAGACCTGATTGATATATTACACATATAAAGCTGTGGTACCGAATTAGATTCATCAACAGAATACATGAACTCATGACCTGCAGCTAGATATGAAAATTAGGAGGGCTCAGTACCGCAGATGGTGTTGTGGGTGAATTGTAAAAAACTTCCTGCAGGTTTTCCTTGTCGATGGTGAATGCGGTGGGAGGATTTTCAGGCCCGTTGCCGAAAATCTGCCTTGCAAATATCTGGAATCGACCAATTACCGGGAAACACTGCAGGGACAAACCATGACAGGCATCCCATAATATTAATAAGCTGCAATTTCACTGTTAGATGTCAAGTAAACTCTAGTAGAGTTTCTGAAGATTCACTCATGCAGCTGGGAAGAACTAGATCCCACTATTCTATTGTCAAAGCTGAGAGTCTCTTTCCATTAGTGTGCTGTGACCACACTAGCCTAACGGAAAGCCATTGAAATAGGGCCTTGTTTCTTGCTGCAGGGACGGTCACTTTCCATTGGAGAGCTGCAACAACTGTGGTGAAAAATATGTGATTAATCGTGTCAGGAACTCTGGGAACACATGGTTTCATGCAGAAAAGGACAGATGTTGACCATTGTATGGTAAGTCGCAGTTTGACTCAGACCTCCTACAATTGGTCAATACTTGACCGGTAGAGTTATGAGATGGCTGTGAGCACAACTACTTGAAAAAACATAATAGAAAGCTACTGTGATCACAACAGCCTATTGGAAAGATGTCCATGAACAGCGTCGGAGTATCGACATAAGTGCAGCCGGAAATCAGTGTTTTTCCCTTTCCCCATTTGTTTACAACTATTATGAATGCGACTTGATCTGAGGTCTACACACAGCTCGCATGATTTCAAACTGGAAATTTTACAAGACTTGACAAGGATCATAGGTGGTGGGAGAATCAGAATTTGGACTTATACGTACGCCTTTAATGTAGTCTCCTGTAGTTTCGAAGGAGACTCCACTTGGCAGCAGAGCACCAGCCACATGAATAGCTAAGGAGATCTTATGCGTGAAATTCTCCATCGCATGTAAGACTTATCGATCCAAGACTGTGCCCCACTAACACCACCTGCAGGAAGAATACACCCCGGTCCCCAAGATAATATATATAAACCACGAATTCAATAACCCATGGCAGTACTGTACCAAATCGCTGAGCTTGCAGCGTGTCATTGAAGTTCCAGCTAAACCAAAACCGAGTCCAAAACACAGCGTCTGATCAATTTCACAATGACGCACTTCCAGCTCTGATACTGAGTACTTCCATGCGAGTTCCAAGAACATTAGCAAAATCAGTGATACGTAATTTGTGGCAAGTTTTGATGATAGGCATTGGTTTGAAAATAAACTTATCATGTAAGAAACCATAACTTTCTTCACGACGGATCTTTACCCCTAGATATCTAGATTTCTTTCAAGCTATATGCAGGAGTGCATAGATTTATTACCCGTTCCGTTGCAGGGATGGCATTCAAAACGTCCACCAAAGGCTGGTTAAAGACTTCGAAATCGGAGACCGTGTTGGAGTCGACAGCGCTGGCACCACAGCCTGCCAAATCCACCGCCGTTACCTTGTACTCCTCTGCCTGCAACAATGCCATCGTCTTATAATACGACCATGCTCCATGCATCGACCCGTGCACCAGCACCCAACGAAGCTGTGACCCATCGACTTGTCCCATATCGCAGCTAGCACGTAGAGGTTCCCCGCGAAAATGGATGCAGCAGATCTCTCCCGCCTCTAATGAACTCTTGCGATCAACTTTTTAGACACCAACTGATCTTTTTCGACTTGATCAAAATCTAGACTCAAATTAACTTCACAATCACAAGATTACTAGCTAGATCTGGTACAGCCCTGCAATACTTGGAGACACTGGAATCTGAACTACAATGTTATATTGTAGAGGAGAATTAGGTCCTAAGAGGCCGCTCCAGAGCTGCACCCAGCTGGTGATTATCAGACACTGAGACTTGCAATATGATTTTGCTAACTTATGACACAGATGCTTGCATATTAGTAACTATGGAAAAAATAGTTTACTGCAGCAGCAGCAGCTACACGAATTCTTCGGGGATGCTGCTTCGACAGGTTCAAGGCGGCTCTACGGAGCCTTCTTCACCATGATCGTGTACGGCAGCTTGTCTACGTCAGCACGTAGACTGAAACGCCGCCTAGCTAGCTTGACGACAATCTCTCCCTGGCTAACCTTGGGAAGCTGAACGAGGGAAGGAAGGAGCCGTGGCGGCGGAGAAGGAGGAGGAGGAGGGAACGGGGTCCCCAGTCGAGCCAGCCGAGTCGAGCCTTCGCCAGCGATTCCCGTGGACAAAGCCCGCGACTTGTCGTACGGTTCCCAGTGGACGGTCCAGATGCATCCGATAGGTACCGCAACCGATCGTTCGCCGGAGCTTTGCACCGAGAATCCCCGTCCGCGAATTACCGTATACGGTTCCAACTGGACGGTCCAGATGCATCCGATAGGAAATCCCCGAATGGATCACAGGTTTGATCGCTTTGAGCTTATCTAGTCCGAGTACATAACCCGTGACGTGTGCCCTAACGTACGTGGCCTGTGGCTACTTGAGATTTTTCTATCTGAAAATATGGTGACTTTGGTTTTTTTTTTTTTTTTTTTTAAATTTTAAAATTTATTTAAATTAAAAAATTGAACTTTGGGGTTTCCCATAACTAATTAATATACTACTATAATCATATATAATCATAATGTGTGGTTGTTTTGAACATTTGATTGCAATAGAAATTATGGGATACAAGTTTTTGTGAAGTATCCAATCACCAAATGTTGAGACCCCTTGGACACTTTAGATCTTTTTTTCAAATCATTTTAGTCAAGAAGACAATGTGAAAGTAGGGAGTTGGGAAAGATTGTTCAATTAAAAAAAAAATTGTGCACTAATAAAAAGTTTTAAGGTTTCATGTATGCTTTCATTAACTTAATATTGCAATTTGTAAGCAATGCCTCCTAATTCATTTTTGTGTGTTACAATATGCATGTAAAGACCTTGAAACAAAAGGAAAATAGTATTGTTGGAAGGCATGTTCCTCACCATTTACTTTTCATCTACGGAAGGCACGCATTTTGAAAAACATAAAATGTTTGCTTCTATCGAAGTTTTTTTATTTTTTGAAACAGTTGCCCTCCTATTTTTATTTTTTCTTATAGTATGTAGCAATGGGTATCACCCAAAAGAAATTTTTAAAATAAAAAGTCGTCCAAGTCTTTTTATTTGCTAAAGCTTGAGGCCACGTGATTTACCATAGTCGGGCTTGCCTCTATTGGGCCCTTATTCCAATAAAGCTTGTGCCCTACCACGTTTTGCATGCTACTGAACTTCTTGTCACATTTTTAATTCTTCAAAGTAATTCATTAGAAAAGTTTGATAGTACAAATTGTAGAAAAATTCCCCCCCCATCACATTCCACCATTGCAGGTGCCCTAATTTAGAGGTAAGTTATAACCTTGTTATCTTTCTATGTATTGTAAGCTCTTGGAACACTTGAAGTTTCAATTACTGAAGATCTTTTGTGCGAGTCGCAACATATGTTTGGACATATAGACAAATGGGTGGGGGATTTCCTACAACAATCTACTACATAATTTAATTCACACCCTTTTGGAACACTCGAGGTTTCCATTACGGAAGATCTTTTATGTGACTCACAAATTACACTTGGACATCGACAAATGGTTGAGGATTGCCCCCATAACAATCAACACATATTATAATTGACACCCATGTTCAGCAAAAATATTAAAACAATTAGAGGTTGAAATGAATTTGAATTTGAATTTTGAAATGATGACAATTGTTGTAAAATTTTATGATATTCATTGCTCATGTACCTATGGGTATTATGGTATATAAGTTCATATAACGAGATATTTAGCAAACCATAGGTTGTTAACATTTAAAGAGTTTAAGGTAAGTGTAAAAACTTAATAGCATTTAAATATATTTTTTTACACCTGCACGTAAGGTGGAAGTGTAGAAAGTTTTCATTTACAATTCCACAACCCCATGTAAATGTTTTGGAGGCATGTAAGTGTATATATCATATATCCTTAGTGATTATATCTACTTGCAATACATATTAGTTAATTTGATTAATGGTGGGTGCATCTCAAAGGTCAAATTGGACTCCCAAATTCAATGGTATCCTTTTTTTTTCCAGCCTTGGGGCCAATACAAGGCCATAAAGTTCAGCAGTTATTAGTAACTTGGGGCAGATTGAAAAAAAAATTTCTATTCCATCCTTGACTCCTAATGTAAAGCCATTGGGGCTGATTTCAAGTTTTGCCCCAATAGGAATGCTTGATTTGGGTTGAAGTTCATCCATGACTCCTAGTGTCAAGAAGGCCTTCATATTAGGGCAACACCCTTTGTTGTGTGGAAGGTAGGAAGACCAACAATGAGTTAATTAAGAGTTGAAAAAGCTCAAATTCCTGAATTTAGGCAAGAGCAAGCTGAATTCCTAACAACTAGCTGGGTTCACCTCTCCTATTCACCTCTCTATTAATTAGATGAGGTGTCTCCCAAGTTCAATTATTTTTATTTTTATTTTGCAAGGAATCAATGTGATTGACTCATCCCTCCAAAAAAATTTAAAAACTATGGTGGCTCCCCAAAATAGAAGGCTCTATTTGAAGTATAATGTTCCTCCCTTTTGGCCCACCTATATAGGTCAAAGGTGGACAACATTTGCCAAAGTATATGGCATAAAAGTGAGGAGTTACTATGGAGGAGAACATGTTGGGGAACACATTGGGAACTTGGGAAATATATTGAGAATCTTATGGGAACCCATTGGGCACTTAAAAGGAACATATTGGGAACCAAAGAAAAAATGAAAAAAAAATCTTTCCCCCCACCCAAACTTAAAAGGAAAAAAAGCAAGCCACCTTGAACATACCATAGTAAATGTCAAATAAGGAATAAGTGATGTCACAAAAGATAATAAAAATGGACACCTTTCCCTTTAAGATTTGAAAAAAGAACTACTTAGCATGTAAAAGATCGGAATCATCTATGAATGTCAACATAGCTACTTGGCATGTAGCTAGCAATGTGAGTACATACATAACTAGTTTTGGAATCACGTGTTACTAAGAGTCCAATAACCAAACTATAACTATTGAATTCAAGTTTTTTTTGTGAGTGGGTGCTTTTATAATATTTGTTGTTAAGGGTAAGTTTGAAAGAACTTTCACTTTCATTATCAAGATCCCTTTTCACATGTCGACCATCCCTTTTCGTATATCAACTACTTAGTATTAAAGTTTATGCATACTACCAACCATAAACCCTTTCATATTTCACCCTTTTGGGCAACCACTTTGTTTGCATTATAAGTTATGTTCTTTTACACTTGCTTGTTACTTATTTGTAAGGTGCCTTCACAAGCTCTATCATGAGTTGAATGCACATGTGAATATATTATATATGGGGTTGTAAACATTATCAAACCCTACAATTTGAAACATGAACTCATAGGTGTAAATAACTATTTCGAGTATTTCAAGTTTTGTTTCAAGTCTTGTTTGAATCAAAATCAAATAGAACCTTTTTTTTTGTCATTGAAAAAAATTGCTCGTTTCATGAATAGAGGTAGTGGTGGGTATGAGTTGTTTTGGGCTCCACACCTATAATGATTTGATTTGGTTTTGCTACCTATTGCAAAAGCTCCCTTTGTAAGCATAAGAAGCTTTTGATAAAAGAATTGTTTCTTGTAGACATCAACATTAGCCAATATCACCATTATCAACATAATCATGAATGAATTTTATCCTTTTTATTGCTATATATATTTCAATGGATGAAATGCATTCACATAGATGAATTTCATCTATCACTATACACTTTTCATCTATAACGTGTAGTTAATTTGTAGTTTAAAAAGGTTTTCATGGAAACTTGGGTTAAATAGGTCTTCAAAGATATATAAAATAGGAGTAAAAACCCCATTACCTTTCGTTTATTTAACACTAATTCAAAATATGATTTTGCACCACAATTTTGTTGTCTTAGGGTTTATGAACTCATGTTTTCATATGTAATCAAAATAAAATTTCATGTTCTTGTCTTTAATTTTTTAATATTATATATTTGGATTTAGATTTAAACTTGTTTTTGTCATAGTTAGTCATAGTTTTTGGTACCTTGAAAATGTATTTAATTGTGCAACTTTCATACTTATGACATTCTCTTTATTTGGAGGAAACATACATGGTCTTCATAACATATACTTGACCATGATATCCTCCATGTGACATTGTGACCTAAAACTAATCTACAAAACAATTTGGTTGAAAAATAAAATCCTTCAAGAATATGCATGCAATTGTATGCCATTTTTATATAGTAGTTATTGCCACTTTTGAAAAGATGGACATCCCTTCCATTGGAAAAACCATTTTTTCGAATGCAATTCTATTGTTCAACTTTAAAATTGAATTTCAAGCTTGAGATGAATTAAGAAAAACAAACATGAAAGCCAATATGTTTGTGAGCTTCCTCTTGGGTAAGCTCTAATTACTACTACTTCTTATAGGGTGAATGCAAGCTATAATGGACCCATTTTATTTTTTAATTAATTCACATGAATTCATATCATAGTTTATTTTCATTTGATTAATTTGAATGACATGACATAAATGGTTCTACATGCTTTTTATTGGTTCTTTTGTCCATATTAATTGAAGTACAACTAAAAGTTTTGTTTTATGCATCTATACCAAAACATTGTCTAAAATACCCTTTTTTTATGGACTTTTGAAAAAACCATGGTTTTTTACCATAGAAAACTACTCCATAGACATTTTTTTGCAATTAATGATGCAAATCTCTTCAAACTTGTTCTTATTGATCCATTGTCCTACTAAAACTAAGTCCCCAATATGCATAATACAAATTGTTGGACCATTTTGTAAATTGATGACATGTTTATAATCCATTATTTCAAGTTTAAAAGTCTATAACTCTAAATATTTTACAAATTTTGCAGTAAAAAAATTAGCCCATTTACATCCTCAAATCAATCATTATTGAAATCCAAGTCCTTATTAACAAATTATAACATGCATTACAACATTTATAGTCATTGCAATGAAACCCAAATTATTCATAAATTCGACAATGTTATAATTCTTTTGCACATTTTATATTGCAAATTTTAGGATATAGGCAATAGAGATGAGTACTAATAACTTTAAAAACGTGAACTTTGTTGCCACAAAATACAATGTTTGAAAATATTTATATGATCCTTGATCATTTATCACAAATGCATGTTAAATGATTTAGTTAAACTTGCTTGCTTACATTTTTATGAAACATAAAAAGATGCACATCAAAGTAGAATTTTAGGGCATTAGAAGCATCACAACAATAAGGCCCTTAGCTACTTTAGCACGTTGTTTTTGATACATGTTAATAGTTAAAAACAATACACTCCGAGATACCACATGTTCACCATCTTCAATGAGTCCAATTAAGATTTTGTCTCATCTTCATGTAACACTTTTGGTGGACCTTTCAAACAAAACACAAAATCAAAAATTGAAGCATGTTTGTTTGCAACTCTCTAAGGAATCACTCTTATTGGTTAATGCAACAACATGTAAATCAATCAAAAGCAATTGTGTTCATTTGTTTCCTAATTGAAGGTGACAACAACAAAGTTCAATCACCAATTTGAGCATTTTTTAATCCATAACAATGTAAGTAGCTAAATCTAAAGGTATTTTTTCCAAACTCTTCACAAATTAGAATAGAAGAGGTTGAGAATTCAATAATAATCTTAAAGAAATTACATTATGAAGTTGAAGACTCAACATGAATGTTGTGTTTAGTTTTCCAAAAATTCAACAAATTGTATTGTACACTGTTGAAGATTCAACATGAATGACGTGAATTCCAAATATGTCCATCTTTCTTCCCAAACCTAATTCCAACTTTTCTAGTACACAATTTGGTTGAAATAAGAAATAAATTTTTCACCTTATTTCCAAAGGAGAACAATACTATCATATGCATTTGCAATCTTCTTGCCACTCAAAAAAGTAAACAATTTCATTGCACAAAAAAACAATAAAAAATTTAAGCTAACACAAAACAATGAGGAGGGAAGGAAAGGGAGACAAACAATGTTTGAGAAGTTCATTGAACTTTACATTTATTTTGTCCTTTTTCCATTTAGCATTTACAATCCCCAACAAGACAAAAGAAAATACATGAACCTATGATGAATTTCAAAAGCAAGTTGTCTTAATGTTGAAAGAATTAAGAAAAGAAATGGAAAGGACACAAAGGACACAAATCATAAGTTGGGTTTTGGGTTTTGAGAATTTTTTGTTGATTATAAGCACAAGCAAACTTAAAATTTGAATTGTGAGTAGCCTAGTTACAACGCCTAGCTACAACTTAAGGATTAAAATTTTTATAGCACTTTGCTATAAAAAAGTCACCTCAAGACTCAAGACAAAAGTAACCCTAGACCCTCAAGCACTCATATGCACTTACGAACTATGAACCACAAGCTTACCATGAACTTCAAGAGGAAGCATCCTTAATGATTTCAAGCACATTATGTTTGAAAAACTGAAAGAACAAATTGAAGGTCGGATGAAAATTGAAAAAGAACAAAAATGCACACACATTTCCAACAAAACAAAACACTACTCTACTTTTTTGCAAGATTCAATTTGATTGTTGAGAATAGAGAGTTGAGAATGCATTCAAGCTTGCATCCCCACAAAACTCTTTGGTTCAAAGCTTTAGGGTTTAAAATTTAGAGCTGGTGCTCAAATCCAGTAAGAGCTTCAAAGCTGTTCCTTACCCTATAGTTCAAGGGTTTAGGGTTTTTTAAGGTTTAGGATTTAAGGTTTAGGGCTGTGAACTAACTGCCTGGCTGTTCTTTTGAAAGACAACTGACTGCCGACCTGAGAACTTTGAAGGTTTCTCTTTGCTTTTCACCAACACTTGTCTGCTGATTGGAGATTTGTTATTTCAGAGGATGGTGATCAGGCAGCCATGAGAGGAATGGACTAGGCAGCACATGGAAATGAGAGTTGTTCGCCCAGAAAAACACCCCAATAATTTGGGGGAAAGTCTCACTAAAGCACTAAAGCTGGGTGAGTTTGCATAGAAATGCACTCTAACTCAAGTAGGCACTACTAAATCGGTAGTCAGCATTCATACATATTTTCAATGATTGGATTCAGGATTTGGCATACCTTGTAATCTTGAAGAATCTCAATTCATGAAGTGACAATGCAACTTGGGATTTTGCGGAAGTGTTTTCTCTTGACTCACACAGACTTTTTACTTTCTAAGAAAATGGGATTGCAAAGTGGAGAGAACTTGTTCGATTCATTCTCTCACAAGATTGATGATTTGAAGTAAAATACAGCAAGTTCACTGCTGCAGAATTCGCTGTACAATTTTTTGCCTTCATCAAGAGCTTGGAACAATACTTTAAAGGCTCTACTTTTAGAGATTCATTTTTGTGTGGATTTTGCATGCAGCTTAACAAAAAAAACTTCATATTCTTAACATCTCAGTGGACATCTTTAGTTTTTAATGAGAGATGAAGGATGCTTCAAGATTACATTGTTGCAATATTACTACCATTTGCCACACCAATTCTCCTCTGATCACAGGGGGATTCAAGTTTGCTGTATCTCAGACGGAGTAGGATGCCAATCATAAATTCTCTGCCACTGTGTTTCAGAACGAGTAGGATTTGGATTGGCATTCTTTGCTACTGTGTTTCAGAAAGAGTTAGGATTTGCATTGAGATTGCTTTCTGCTGTGTTTCAGAAAGAGTAGGATTTGGATTGAGATTCTTTGCCACTGTGTTTCAGAAAGAGTAGGATGTGGATCTCGAATCTTTGCTATGTCTCAAAGAGTAGGTTTCAAATTAATCATAGGGATTCAAGTTTGCTGTGTCTCAGAAAGAGTTACTAGGATTTGGATCAGTATTCTGTGCTGTGAGATCACAGAAAGAGTAGAGGATAATTGTTATCATATTTTCACTTCAGTGAAGTGCAATGCAGCAAGGGAGAGGAAGAATGCATAGATGAAAATTATGCCTGATGAAAATCAACATGCGGTACAGGTCTCATCTCAAGCAAATCACAATCCTACACTTGATGATCATGAGCTTTGATATTGTGTCCACAAACACAAAATACTTAGATCTTCTGTATAATTATTCTTAAGTGTAACTGTACAACTGTGGAGTTGCAATTGCATTGAATTCTCTTACACTACAACCCAACTGGTCGACAGATTGCTTGACATTGTCGGTCGAGAGACGGGTTGTTTGGTAACCTGCACAGTGCCACCACAGTAGTCGTGATGAAAGATTTTGTTTTCCAATCAGATTCAGAACCTTTCTTTTTTTGGCAAGTGTTTTGAGAAGAAACGATGAAAGGAAGATTGGTGGTTGTCTTGTCACAGAGCTGCAATTCTTGCTGAGAAATCACGAAGTTGGAAAATACCTCTTTTTCATGATCTACAAGCCAAAGAAGCCGTGGTGTTTCTTCTCGCCACCATAGCCTGTCTGTTCTTCATCCTCTTTCTTCTCATGATGCTCATAAAGACCGAATCCAACGCCTGCAGCTGCTGCCGCCTCTGCTTCTCTCTCACGCCTCTTCTCTTTCTTTAATTCCTGCTCCAATCGCTGGATTTCAGCCTGCACAACGTCTCCCACCCACAGGCTAGCCATCAGGATACTTGGAGCACGAATTAGCGCAGAAAAAACAAGACAACAACAACAAATCTGTAACAGGATTGATTGTAGCAGAGTTGTCGCTCACGTCGTCCTGGCCTCCGTTATAGGTACCCACACCAGGACGAGCTCCATATCCTGCAGCTTCGTAACCACGTCCATCAGAAATGCCAGAATCTCTAGCACCCAAACCCAGATCCGAGACTCCTTCATCAGCATACTCCCCTCCTCTTGGAGGCGGCACACCATATCCGCCGCCGTAGCTGCCCGGCTCGCGTCCATACTCGCCTCCTCCTCCTCCTCCGTAGCCCACTGGCTGCCCGTACTCCTCGTCTCGCCGCTCGCGCTGCTCGTAGAGCTGTTCGCGACGACCTTCACCGGGCACGTACTCTTGACGCTCGTAAGGACCACGACGACGATCCTCCTCGTAAACGCCTTCTCCTGCTGGCCCATATCCCTCCGATGGGTACACGGGAACCTCCTCCTCATACTCGGGTCTTCTGTTGCCGAACATGATCGCTGCAACTTCCTGAACTCACGAAACTATGTATGTGTGCGTGTGCGTCTCTGTCTCTCTCTGTCTCTCTCTGTGTCTTTGTGTCCCTGCGTCTCTCTCTGGCTGGTCCCAAATACAATTACTTTGAAGCAAAATCTCTGTAGTGCAACTGGAATGCAAGGGGAATTGCACACACTTGTGCGGGCACAGAAAAGATAGAGATCTTGATGAGATAACAAGGCACTACACAGCTGAGGAAGTGGTATGAATGATGACACTGAGACCAGGAAACGACGGCTTTTGTGCATGAGATACTAGGAAGCTGATTTCAGACTGGGAGGGTTCAAGCGGGGGACGCGTGTGCACAAAAGATGAGATCTGCAGCAGCGAGTAAATTCATACCTTACGTGTACAAACCAAACAAAGGCTCGTTTCTGCAATCGCTGGAGCAAATCTGTCAGTACTGTGGCACTGATCAAATCCTCGAAGTGGGTCCCAGTATGACAGTGCCCGGGCGTGTAGTTCTTTTTGTCTCTTTGGGAGCAAATTTAGCACCGGATGGGAACAAAAAGCTTAAACCCAGATTGAAAGAACTTAGTAGCTCTAAACACAAACAAAAGCAGCTTGACGGATTACTGAGAACGCATTATAATTTGGAGACTCCACCGAGAGTAGTACCTCTCTTGCTACAATGCATATTTCTGATGAGATCATGGAAGATGAGCATCTGATTTGCAGCAAATTTTATTGCTTCTAAGCGAGTTTTCCTGCAAACCGACTAACTGACTGATCAGTGTGGTTCCGAAATCCGAACGAAATTATTGTTCTTCAATTTCTTGAGCTGAGGCAAGAATCTTGATACAGTTCTTTTGCAGTAGAATTGCTTGAGCTGGGGGCAAGTGGACTCTCTGAGGCAAGAATCTTGACAGATTTCATGAAAGCCATGGGGTCTTTTGAGGTTTTTGAAATAACTGGGAACAGGGTAGAAATTGTTTTTCTATTTCAATCCAAAAAACCTGTTTTGAGTTCAAGTTTTTTTCAATTTCAATTGTGAAGGTTCCTTACAAGGAGGAGGCTAGGGTAATCTGAAGTTAGAAACAATTAGACAGAGCTACATAGAATGGTTCTATAGTTTCAAAAACTTTCTCACATTGTGGTACATCTGTGACACTTCTTACACAAGTTCTTTGAATTATCCAGCAATATGCAAAGCATTTGCATTCTTAAATAAGATGTCAATGCCTCCTCACAGAGGATTCTATAACATCATCAATGAATTTGAGAGCCCTATCAGCTCACATTACACATATTCACAATAGAAGTTCATGCTCTTCTACCCTCATACCAAGTGGTGATGGGAGACCATTATAAAGTCTCGGTTCAAGGTACACTGACAGTTTTGGGTGGCTTTAGCTTACAATTTCAGGTTTCATCTCTTAAATAAATGAAGGAAAAACACTCAGCAAGGGAACAAGAGAAGAAAAAAAAGAAAGGATCCAAGTCCAAACAAAAGATCACACCCCAAAGTGTAAAATGCACAATGGGGAGCCCTAAGAAGAGAAAACACAAAACTTAGGACCTAACCCATCACCAGTAGCAAGAAGCAAATCATGCAAGAATATGAACAAAAAACCTGAAAGGACACCAAACCTAAAAAAGATATCTCTTGCTAGCTATCACAACTGCGACATCAGATAGGGATGACCTGAACTCTCTAAAAAGTCATTAGCACCCTCTGCCTATAAAATGAACGTATAATTGAAAGAGAATGACCTCCAAAGCCCTTCGCTGACCATGTCATGTCGACACATGGATGAAAGAAGTTGGCCACTTGCCTTCATTGATTTTGAAGACTTCTGCACAAGATGATAGAAAAAGGTTGCATAATGCAGAGGAGGGAGCCAACCAAAACACAACCCAAGAAAATGCACCAGAATCATGCAACAGAATCATAATCTCTTCTCAAGAGTGGTAGAATTTTGCCTTAAATGACACTTGTCATATGAGTTCAGGTGCAGGTGGAGCCTAGAGTGAGCTCCAGGTGTGCATGTTGGGTGATGTGCATGCCCCCCCCCCCATCGAAGCGTGCACACTGGGTTGAGCACAGGCCAAGCCCAAAATAAGGGCAAGGGCATGCATGAGGCGTGTCAAGCATTCCATGATGTAAACAGCCTTCTTTAGAGGCTGATTCTGTCATCAACCAATCAGTAGTGATGATGCATCATCACTGTTCCATGCAGCAAATAACAAAAACCAGTGATAAACTAGTTGATTACAAAAAAGAATCTACTGGAAATTATGCAATCAAAGGTGAATTGTAGAAGGAGCTTTTGGTTGCTTCCCCCCTACAATTACTACACCTACAAATTGTATGGTTTCCTAGGGTCTAGTCTTTGGTCCCATTGAGGGCTATAGTAAGAACAAAGGCTCATTGGCCATGGCTCTCAAGGGCTTTGCCACAGTCCCATCCAAAAGGTTGGTCACTATAAGGTTTCACAAGCCATAGCCAAAGCAAGCACTCAAAAATGTAAATTGCCCCTTAATGTTTACTTGATGTATATTTTTGTTTAAGTGTGGTACATCAAGTAAAGATTAAGTGTATGTTAAGGACATATAAGGGGCTGTTCTGTGAGCAAGGGCCCCCCACCTCACAAGGCAGGACCCAAATGTGGGACCTGAATTCCCAAAACAGTCCTGTTTAAGGTCCTCACCTGGTGTAAACATAGCATTTTGTGTTGGGTAAAGCCCCAGCCAGAGGCCTTTATTGGACTAAGGGCTGATGTGAGGTGGAGTGGGACCTGAATACCCAAAACAGCCCTCTTTGAGATCCTCACATGGTGTAAACATAGTGTTTTGTGTAGGGTAAAGCACCAGGCAGCTGGCTTTACTGGAATAAGGGCCCATGTGAGGTAGAGTGGGACCTGAATTCCCTTGACAGCACCATTCAAGGTCCTTTACCTGGCATAAACATAGGATTTTGTGTAGGGTGAAGCCTGAGGCAGCAGGCCTTACCGGAATAAGGGCCCATGTGATGAGAACCGTTGCAAAGGCCCCAATCTGGTGAAGCCAGCTGCCAAGGGCTTTACTGAACATAAAGACCTTGGGTGATGCCTGGCAGCTACCACATGAACAAAATATAAAAGGAGGATAACTCAAGCCTCCACACACAGTAGAAAAGTTCTACAGGTCCTTTACAATCTTTTAAGAGCATTGGTTGATGATGGTGCCATGAGTTTCTTCCCCCCATTGACTTGATCAGATCAGCTCCCAACAATGGGTGCAGCAGAAACATGGATCATAAGCAATCCAAAACTTCAAGCAAAAAAATCAAACAAACCTCTCTATAACCTCCTGTGTTTCTGTCACATTTCTAGAAGTGACAAGAAGACTTTGTGCCATGAGATTGGTTTACTGGCACTCAAGAGACGATCATAGCTCAGAGATCACTGGGTCATCAACATTACAGCAGCCAGAATCCAAAAAGATTGCAAAGAAGCAAAACTGTCATTGTAATCTTAATCTCATTGTTGTCATGTCCACTGTGATATACATATATATCTATACATATATCTAAACCCAAATACTCCTCTTCTATTACAAACATAAGAATTACAAAACCCACTTCACGATGATCTCCCTAAGTATATCAAAGCTTCAACAGGTCTTGAAAAAACTGCTAGATTCATGCAATCCTTAGGTAATGAGAAGGACAAAAGCCATTCACACTACTAGTGCAGAAATAAGTTGTCTGACTTAGTACTGCTGTGAAGGCAAAACTTGGGCAAAGGATCAAATTGCTAAGCACAAATATGTTGTACAGAAGGATGCATATCCCTTGCATGATCAAGAGATAAAATTTTGACTGGGTGAATTATAGATGAATCTCCACCTTACTGTTCCTAACACCAACAACAGGTGTGTACATATCATGGTGGCTCACATGAATGACCGTAACAAAGACGGTCACAAAAAAACTGCTGCATGAATTGCCAACAGAGCATCATTACTCCATCAGCATCGCCAGCCATCTGTTTGGATGATATCACCATACTGGACACCTCTGAAATTGATGGAAACTTGGACCGAGTCATCCATATCTTCCCGATGGACAGAAGACATTCTCAGCACAATTGTGTTGTAGCTCACCTGATGGTCAAACAGGATTGGGGGAATTGTTGAAGAACTTGGCTACAAGGTAACATGATCCCTCGCAGTTGGTGACAGGATCTCCAGGTTGGTCCATGGTTGCTTGAACTCTTCACTCCCATCAGGGTATGGCATTCACATCAGGAGAGAAGATTGTGGGTGCTATGAAGTGGAATGTAGAGTCTGCCTGATGCGAAGAAAGCTCCCACCATGTCCCGTCACCCATGTCATACACCACCACTAACATGCTTGTGTCTGCAACAACAAAAATCTGGTTTCCATGTGCAACACAAACACCCCAAAAGCCCAGCTTCTTATGGAGTGACTTTGGCATGATTGTCAACAGATTCCAGTTCTTTGTTGTCATGTCCAAGACATAGAATCTGCCTTCAGCACCATCATTGTCCAGAGGCGCTACCACCATCATCATTTGGCCTCCACATAAAAGGGGTGTTTGGTATGCACTACTGTCAGGAAGTTGAGATGTGACTTCAGTCCACACACCACTCTGCACATCATAAGCTATCAGTGCATCATGTGCTGAAAGCACATCTGAAGTCTGTGTGCATGTCCTCTGGGCTGTGCAGTAAAGAAGCCCATTGTGAAGAGCTGCATCCTGTGTATCAAGGAAGAGGTCTTTAGGAAGACTACCTGATAGTTGCCACGAATCCAAGACAGAATCATACACCTCAGTGCCATGGGACTGATATGTGCTGCTATTTCGAGGATAAGCTTCATTCCCTGCCATGACGATCTTGTAGGCTTTTGTGGATTGATCCACAATCATATGTGTTACACATGGCCAGCGCCACGTGTGGTTCATTGGAGGAAGCTCCCTCCATTTCTTGGTCACTGGGTTGCACACAATGAGCCTCCCCATGTTGTCACGGTTGTAGAAACACAAAAGCCCTCCCGCACCCGACCACACTTTCTTCCCTGCCAGACAAGGGAGAGAAAGAGGTGGCAATTTCTGCCATTTGTTGCTGGATTTGCAGTAGCCTGACCAATGGAACTCCCCATGTTCTGACATCTTGACATTGTAGCGAACCGGACCGTAAGAAGGCCAAGATGAAGAAGTCCCGGTTTCTGCAGCGCGGGTTTGAAGGAACAGAGGGCAATGAAGAAGTGATTGCCATCTCTTGCACACTGTACCAAGACGGGAGAGGGCAGGGAGAGGTAAGTAGGCCAGAATGTGGTCAAGAAGCTCCTCTGGTACTGCACTCCAGATTGCCATATCCAGATTGCCATTTCGCATCCATGCTTGCTCCTTCTTCACTACTCCATGCCGAGATTTCTCCTCTTCTGTTCTCACCTCACCTTTTGCTGCTGTTAGCTCGGTCCTGGATAATAAGCAGCACACCCAGAAAGAAAACGTCAGCACACGTACACACAAAATGCATGCGAGCGAGCGAGCGAGCGAGCAGCACGAGATTTCGTCATTCACAACACTGCGTCACTGCACACACAAGATTCAAAAACAAACGAGGCTATTCTTCCTCTTCCAAACCATTCCTGGAACATCAAAAATTTGAGGAATTTGAGAAAACGCAAGTGCGGTGCAGTGTGTGTGCGAGAGAGGGAGAGAGAGAGAGCGAGACTCCGAGGAAAAAATACCCACCCATTGGAGGTGACAGTGCCAGCGCCGACGTTTATGGACGACGACGCAAGTCGCAAGCACGACAAGAGTCCGAGAGACTTGAGCGTGGAAAAAGCTCCCTTCTTCGTCGATGTCTGCGAGTTGGGACTATTGTTTTCCCTACCCATTGCAGCTCAATGCACAACAAAAAACAAAGAAACCACACAGCAAGCAAGCAAGCGACTACAACTCTCTCCTTCCCCCTCCCCACCCACCTCCGTTGCAACAGCTGCAACGAGATCGATCGACACCACGAGGAGCACGAAAGACGACGGCGCATACACGCACAGAAGCGCGCTCTTTGTTCTTGGCCTCAGCGCTAGGCAACGCTAGGCGAACGCTAAACAAAGATGGGCAACGCCATCTTCAGCTCTAGGCAACGCTAGGCTAACCCTACGCAAAAGATGGGCAATGCCATCTTCAGCGCTAGCCCCTATGGAGGGCTGCGCTAGGCAGGGCTACGGTAGCTTTACGTAAAAGATGGGTGGCGCCACCTTCAGCACTAAGCAAGGCGAAAAGATGGGGAGTGACAACTTCAGCACTACAGCCTTTTTTTTGTTTTTTTAAATGGCGAAATTTCACCCAAAAGAGAAACTAATTAATAAATAATAAATATTCGAAAATGAACTGATTTTAGAGGTTTTTAATCGCAAGAAGTGACAGAAAAAATTAAATAAAAATCCCCAGACGTCCATTTATTTGGTTTTCAGTCCATATACCAAAATGTAAAAGAATGATAGGCTATAGCCAGATATGGCTAAATCTTACTGGGGGTGATCACCACTTTTTCTACATCTTCCTCTGGATGATAGCCATTTTGGCGATCCAAAAAATCATTTAAAAAAACCTGGCTTACTATTGAAGAGCTAGGCAAAAAAGAGGGGAACCGCGACCTTCAACTCTGGGCAACTTTCCACGTGTCAGCTCCACAATCAAATGCACATGTGGTATACTGAAATTGGCAAATATAGTTTGGGTGATTACTATTAAAGGCACTAGCCAAAATAGCCATGGCAGCTGATGTCCCTCCACCAATAGCCAGAAAACACACCCTTTCCACCATATATCCCATGGGACCTTTTTTCTTTTTTTTTTTCTTTTTAAAAATATCCACCCCCACAAGGGACCCATCCATCGTGGTGAAAACCACTCTCCCCTTTGATTTTATCACCCTTTCATGTGGTGAAAATATATTATTAAAAAGAGAGAGAGAGAGAGAAAATGTCCCATGGGTGTTGTGGATGTGATCTTTTTGGCTATTGTGGCGAGTGCATTTAATAGTGATCGCCTAAAATATGTTCTCCTACTCAACACCACAATGCCACCAAGAATCGACCACAAACACCCAAAAAGGCCAATTAAAGGTACAATTTTTCTTTTTTAAGAGGTCATGGGCATTTTTGTTCTTTTTTTTGGTAATTTTTTTTTGGACCAATGGGAAAAAGAAATTCAATTTAAAGTGATTTTTACATTGGAAATTAATTTTCAAATTTATGGGAAATAAACATTTATGGCAACTTCAAAAAGTATTTTTCCTCAAAATGTGGCAACTTTGGACGCATTTTTTTCAAAAAAAATCCTTGTAGTAGATTTCACACTATTACTTCAAATAGGGCACGAATTTATTTTATTTTTTAAATGCTGAAATTTTCAATTCTTACTTTTCTTTTAGAAAACCCAATTTTTTTGTGAAAGAAATTGAAGAATCTTTTCGAAATATTTTGAAATATTTAATTTTTGAAAATGGAATCTTCAAATTAATTCATTCTTCAGCAAACATGTGGTGAAGCCACCCTTGAGCTACAACTAAAAAAATAATTAATTAATTAATTAATGTTCGACATAACATGCATAACATGGCTCCAAAGCATGTGTGGGCATCCATCATCCTTCATTTTTTGGAGAAAAAAAATAGATTGGCCAAAAAAGAATCATGCAATAGTACTACTACTTTCGGACCCATAGCCAATTTAATGTCTTCTTGTCTAAATTGGTTCCCCTTGAATTTTTCCATCAATTGAAAATTGGATGTACACATTAATTATTATATTTTTTTTTTTTTATTATTATTCCCTAGATAAGCAAGTATCTACTACTTTTTGTGATTGTTAGAATAATAAGTATTATTACTTATCTTTGTTAAATTTTTCAAAGTAAGTTATACTTTTCATGATGCATTCACACTTGATGTTAAGTCGTCGTGAAATGAAAAATCTATGTGGCATCCTAGGTATCACCCAATGTTAAATTGGGGTGATAGCTTAATGTGAAAGTGAATGTTGCATGGCGTTTAGGGGCACTCAAAACACTAGAGTCATTAACACCAAGTGTGAATGCGCCTTCAATATGATGTAAATTCCTCATTTCATACTTATACACAATCACACAATCTCATGATACTTGTGTATAATGTATGGAATAGGAATCAAACCAAATCATGCAATTTTTTTCAAATGTGAACCCAACCCTAAATTTGATTATTTCTTTGATTTGAAATGTGAACCCAACCTCAATTTGATTATTTCTTGATTTGAAATGTGAACCCAACCTAAATTTGATTTTATGTCTCTTGAGAGCAAAATCTTGAGAGCAAATTTTGGGTGGGGAAAATCCACTTTCACACCATTATGATCTATTGACTTCATGCAAAAATTTGACATACAAGCCATTTTGTTATTATTTGTTAACAATGCTTTTAATACGGAACAACAAGAGATCGTTATATCACAATTATTATTATTATTTTATTTTTATTTTTATTTTTTAAACACGAGTTGAAAACGTGAATTGGAGGGTGAAAAAACTAGTTTTAAAAGAACGAGAAAATTGAAACCATGAACAATTTTATTTTATTTTTAAAAAAACCCATGAACAAGACAACCGTACTAGGCATTATTACCACATGCGTAAAAGCACCATTACAATTTATTTATTTTTCATTTTGTTATATTTTGATCCCCTCGCTCGGTTGAAAAAATCATGTTCGTAGAGGGGTCGGGAGCACCCCAAAAGGTTTTTGTGCTGACATAATACTCTTGGTGGGGTCACGGTGATGTCTTACTAACTACATTTCGCTTTGACGACACCTTTTTATTAATACACGATATTATTCCTTCTCGACGAACCAAAACTGACAAGAAAAAGTCAAGAAAGCCATCTATGCTATGCTATTGGGTCGTATTCTCTAGTGCCACAATGGCCGCTTCGATATAGTTAGCCAAATGTACAAAACCGAACAAACCGAGAAAAAGAAACTTAAGAAAGTTAAAGTTAGGAAAGTGAAAAAAAAAAAAAAGGGGGTAGGGGGGGGGGGGCATACTACGACATTGCATCTTTGCCATGTTCCCAATGGCTGCTTTCCCCAATACACTTTGTACTATGCCATATATTTGTAATGAAACCGAACGGAACCGAATACGGAAAGTTGAGAAAATTTAAGATAGGAAAGTAAAAAAGAGTCGGCCTATAATGCACCCGTGCCATATTCTCAATGGATGTTTTGGATACACGATAAAAGTTAAAAGTTCCGGAAAGTGAAAAAAAAAAAAAAAGTGGTAGGGTCTTCACATCCGTGTGCCATATTCTCATCCGGTTGCTTCTGTTTACACTTAGTTAGGATATTTCCCAACAATACGATCAAGGAACGCCTCCAAAAAACCCCCAAAAATTATTCGTGTCGGGTCACGAATGGTTGCTTGGTCCCAAGAATTGGGGACGAGAGCCGTGGCCTTGTGAGAACCCCCCAAAAATAGGCCAAGAATTTTTTTTTTTTAAAACGGGATAACGAAAAATTGTATCTAGGGGAGGGGGTGCCCACCCCCCCCCCCCCCCCCCCCAACCACCAAAAACAGAAAAGAAATCTTTCACGAGGGACATGAGGCACGGTAATATATGTCAGTCAGGTAACATTAGGGTAAGGTTATTGATAACTAGGGTAAAGGGTGGTGCTCCCGGGCACCAATGCATGGTTGCAAGCAAACAGGGGCCCACCAGGACTGGTACCGTCCAGCACACGCTGGTACCAGGCTAGGTGGACCAGGGGTTACTAAGTTGAGCAAGGGTTATGGGATGAATATATGGTTAATAAATGGACGAGGATTAGAGCAGATAATGAAATTATGGATGAATAAAACAATTATATGTTTTAACAGCTGTAATGGATGAAATATTCTGTTCTGTGGAAGGGAGGAGTTAGTTATGAGAACAATGGGTTGGCGGACTGGATTGGACTGGACTGGACTGGACTGGGCTGGGCTGGGCTGGGCTGGGCTGGACTGGACTGGACCGGAGTGTAATGGTAAGTGGGGTGGGTGTGATTTTGGCTTATTCTGTTTCTTTGGGGTGTGTCGGAATGATGTTTTTTGGGTGGGGGGTGGGTGGCTAGGGGAGGTTTTATTTCTTTTTTGCTGTCTTTTGTAAAAGGGGCTCTTGAGACACTTCGTTTTCGTGTTTATGCAGGCTTGGGTTCTACATCACTTTTAGAAGAATTTTTTTTTTTTTAAATTTTTTGACGGATGAATACAAAATGGATAGATGAGAGATATTTAGGGGTTGGGTGGTAGGCCCTAAATATCAACTTTTGTGGAGCTATAAAAAGCTTGACCATTTTCTCACACGTTGTCAAAAAAAAAAAAAAAAAAAATCAATTTTGGGGCAGATTTTCAAAGATCAAGATATCAAAAGGCCCAAATCTAGGGTAGACCAGCTGGTGACTGGACATTTAAGCTCTCGGTGAAGGCTAGATCCAAGGGGAGGGCTCCATTGTTTTCGGTGTCCCAACAAAACTTGAACCCCTTCTCTTGGCACATTTAACACATTAACAATTGTTAAAGTGGATTAAAACGAAAAAATTACAAAACTAAAGGGTGCCAAGAACTCAAAAAAACAAATCAGCAAACATTACAAAGGTCGATTCTTAAACACCCAAAAATTTCATTGTATGTTGTTCTATTGCTATCAGAGTTCAAACATGGTTTGTCGAACGTCAGGTGGCACTCTTATAACATTTTAAATCGTTTAAAATGAATAAGAAATAAGAAAGTTATGAAGTTTGAAAATAACAAAGGTTCAAAGAGAAGAAAATAAAAAACGCATTTTATAAATTGAAAAGCTCATTTTCTTTTTTATTATTTTTCATTAGTCTTTCTCCTTTACATTTCAAAGATGATTTCTAGAGCTTGAGGAAGCATTCCCATAACATTTTAAATCACTCAAAATGAAGCACATATGATGAAGATATAAAGTAAGTGTTCGATCATAGGCAAACAATCGACAATGGGCCAGCCTACTCTATTACTTAATTGAATGGTAGTAAAAGTCACCAATGTGTGGTGTGCTCAAGTGGTCATTAAAAAATTAGGGTTTGAGTGGTAGTCCCCCAAAATTTTGAACTTTTGTTGAATATTGGGTAAAAATTTGGGAAGAACCTCATTAAATAATGAAAGATATTTTGTCACTAAAGACAGCCTTATTAAATGAATGGCTAAAGTAAAGTCCACGGTAGTGGCCTAAGTGGGTGACCTCAAGATGAAGGAAATTTAGGGTTGGGATGGTGACCCAAAAAAACTTTGTAACTTTTGTGGAAGATTGGAAGAACCTTAGAATCATTGTTGCCTATATTATTAGAATTTAGGGATGTGGGAGATTTCTACCTTGCACCATACATGATGTAGTCATTTCTAACTCATTTGTTTGTGCTATATATACATGTAAAACCTTACATATATATATATAAGGGTTGTGGGTTGGTTTCTAACTCATTGGAAACTCAAGTTTCAATTGAAAGCAAACACTTGAATTTATTATTAACTAGAGTTTGTGGGTTAGAACATTTCCTACCTTAATTCATGTCTATGAAATTGATTCTTCAAAGCTTGATTTAAGGACTTTCACAAGACAATTTTTTTTATTCACATAATGCAAACTAAAAAAGTATGTATTTTATGATGCCTAAGTCATCATGTTTTTGATTTGTTTTTCTTTTGAGATTTGAAACATTCTATAATGCTAGCTTATTTATTGATGGAAAATGGATTTAGACAAATTTAATGACTTTCATCCATGTTCGAAACCTTCCAACCCATCAACTTGCAAAAAAATCTTCTCCACTTTACAAATCTTTTCTTTGCAATGGTGGACATAACCCATCACATGGTTCATGTTTTTTCATCTATGAACGAATAGATGGTGGTTTATCGCATCAAGTTCGACCCTATGTCCATTCATGAAATTCCGCACTTTGGGATGGGCCACAAGAAAATAAATCACAAAAGAGCATGAAATGTGAAAGTTGCAAAGATTAGAGTTATTCATGTGTACTTACATAATCTATGCTTTGTAGCCTTCAAAAAAACACACACACACACAACTATAAGGTGATACTACGTACCATGCAACAAACAACTAAATGAGGTGGGCAAGGCTTTGGTACCAAGACATAAAAGTGACAAACATGCATGACAACAACACAAAACAAATATGTAGTTATATGGTTACGTATATGGTTGAGCATGGTTTATCGTTGGTTCCATTTATGAACGAATGCAAAACACATGGGATGTACCCATATGTCCAATTGTCGAATTCCCCAAAGACTATGAACTTTGAAAGTCACCATGTTTGGAAATTACTTTACTGCACATTGTATATCATCGATGTATGTGTGTGACCTTTAAAAAAAATCCAACACATTGGGTTGTCACGATATTACTATGTCTGCCCTTTGGCCAAATCCATCTTTTTCTCGTGATGGATGATGATGATGATGATGCCCAGACACACTTTGTACCCAATGTTATGTACTAGATGTGGACTAAAAGTCCGGCCCAAAATGCACGTAACATGACCCAAAGTATGTATGGGCAGCACCAAGATGTGTTCTGGGCATCACGTCTAGAATGCATCATGAACGGGGCAAAAGGCCAATTGAAGATAAAAAGAAGCAAAAGAAGAAGTACTTGTGTACTGCCTGGGCTGCGAAATAAACAAGTATATGCACATATAATGTAATGTTGGGGAAAAGAAACAAGAATAGATCCATGGTTGATACTTTCTTCATTCCATTTTTGCAGAAGAAGTACCTACCTTGTTCCATGCAAGTGCACACAACACATCTTTCAACCCATGCTCTACTACTACACATGAGAATATCACTTGTTCAATGTTGATGTAACTATTGATGTCACTCCTCTACTAGTCTAAAAAGGTCAGGGGTTGCCAGGCCAAGGTCTTGAGGGACATTAGAAAAGGAGGAAAAAGGAGGAAAAAAAGGACAAACTAGAATATCTAATTAACAATACACAATGAACTTTTATTTTGAACTTTTTATAAGTTTCTTGATGATTTATAAAGCTCCATTTGTAAAACCTTCAATCTCATGAAAAGTTTGATAAATGGGTGTTGGCTTGGGCATTTCAATTGGATGGATCCATTCCAATATTGTATTGGATAGACCGACCACTTTTTAGTCAATTTATTAGTGATGATGATGTTCACAATGTCAAATCCAATTGGTTGGTTTGAGACACAATTCAAAGAGGAGGTATGCCTTTAGAATTTTTGGAATTGGTGTAATTTCATCTAAATCAAACATTCAAAATTTCTATTATAATTATTCAATATAATTAGTTTTGCATGTGAAAAATCTTAAACAAATGGTGGTCATGGAAATGTCATACTATATTTTAACTTTATCACAATGGACAACCTAGGCGTGCATGGAGTTAAGACCAAATGTAGAACCTTAATTGGCCAAATTTTTGGCATATTTGTAACAATTTCATTGGTTCGTTCAAAAGTTAAAAGCATAGAAGTACAAAGGAAATAAGACACCCATAAATGGTACAAATGTTCTTCTCTAAAGTTATTATATAATAGAACCCAATAGATCCAAGTGATTCCTAACAAACTTTGGAAATTGATACTAGCCAAGTATGTGGTATATGTAAGAAGACCTTTTTCAAGGGTAGGTTCCATATGATTGGATCACTTTAAGCTTCATTCATAGTGGAATCATTCATGTCAATCCACAACACTTCATAAAACTATAATGTGACAAAAACAAAAGTCCATCTTATTGTTAACGAAAAGAAAAAGACACAATTAAGAAAAAACTTAACAAACAAGGAAATTAACAATGAATAAAAAAATTGGTTACACTGCTTGAATAAAGCATGATGTAAATTAAGCATGAAATGAAATACAAGGGAAAAAAAAAAAAAAAAAAGCAAGACACAACTTGCATTGACATAATTGAAAGTGGTGTCATCTAAACCTTTTTTTATACTATCCAATGGAATCCAAATTGCCTTTCTTGTCACCTTTTGAATAAGCGATTATCATATATGATGGTTTGAATGATGAATTCCTTGTAAGGTGTTCACTTTTTTGGCATTGTCAACATGAAATCCTTCACATCATCTCATAAAACCCCAACAAAATTGGCTAATGTACATCACATGAATTTTCATTCAAATTAACATCACATATTAATTGTCAAAATTCCACAACATAGGTCAATGTAGGATGAAATCTTTGCTATAAGCAATAAAACCTTGAAATTTTGATCTTGTTTCATCAAACTTTTCAAACATATTGACTTTATGTTCCTTTATGTGTTGTGAAATTGGAATGGCATTGTAAATCTTATGATGGCTCTCATTGACATTGTGAAGCTTCTAGAATTTGATGCCGCAAGGATTTCAAGGATCTTTTTAGCAACTTGTTGAAATCTTCAAACATATTTTTTGTGGATTTAGAAAAATAATTCTAAACACATTTTTCAAAGATTTTTTTTGAGACTTCTAAAACTTTCCTTTATAATTTATTGTCCATGATAATAATACCATGGATGGTGCAAAATTTAGAAATTATCTTTATGATGAAATGGATAGAATAATTATCATAGGATAAAGTTTGTGGTTGTGTGTAAATGTTTGTGTTGAACCTTTAGAATACAAAAAAGAAATTAATTTTTGGACACTTTTTTTCAAGTGTGGGTTTATAATTATCAATCCATTAAGATTTTTAATAATACATGTCCCACCACCTCTCTCTCTCTCTCTAAACTTTTGAGCTCTTTAACATTTAGTTTGTAATAAAAATTTAATAAAAGATTATATCTGAAATTTATTGTGTTTTAATTCTTCTACTAATTATTTTACTTATAAATAGTATAAACATTATGTCAAAATGTGATTTGAAAGACTACATAAACGATTACATTCGTAGTCATTAAATATGCCATTGTGATTACAGATGACTATAGAAATATGTAATCCATAAAGCCATGTCATATTCATCAAAGGTCATATTCATGGTATTAGTCACAAACACCATTATAGTTACACCTTAATCATGTGATGCCATATGGCAATCAAAATTGACTCTAGTAGGGTTAAATGAACATAACTTAGGAAATGCAACCAAGTAAGCTTAACTTAGATTGCTGAAGCTAAAAACCTAAGTTAATCTAGGCTTGGCCACCTAGCTTAGAAGCCTAGCCCAAGGCACTTAAACTAAAAAAACCTAGTCTAGGCTAGCTTAACAACTTAAATAACATTTAGGTTGTAGGTGGGAGGATTTGAACTCCTCATTTCCACTTTTTTGGTTTCATATCCTTAAGCATTGCACCATAACCTTTTCTTTATAATACAATACCATAAACAATAAACTTTTTAGCCTAAGTTAACCTAGGCCACCTAATAGTTTAACTTAAACTAATTTAAGCGAATTAGGCTATTATAGGCTAACTTATGTTTCCTTAACCTGAACTAAAGTTAACCTAGGGCTATTTAGAGTAAACTAAGTTATTTAGACTAAATTAGTTTAAATTAATGCTAGTTATTCTAAATAAAACTAAAATAAACTATTTAAATTGTATTATATTTAAAATAAATTTGTTAAACTTATATTAAATTAGGATCAACTAGGCTAAAATAAGTTATTTCAACTCAAGTAGGTTAAAGTAGGTTTAGCCTTTAAGTTAATTTAATATAACCTAAGGCTACTTCACCTAAACTAAGTTCACACAACTTAAACTAAGTATAGATTAAAATATGTAAAATTAAATTACATAAGTTAAACCTAGGCTAAACTTAAAGGCTACAACTAAGCTAAAATCTAAAGGCTAAAGTTAAATTAAACCTAAAGCTAAATTTAAAGGTTGAACCTAAGTTAAATTTAGGCACTAATGCCTAGTTAAACTAAAATAGGCTAAATTCCAAATTCTTCAAGGTGTACCAAAATCTTGTCATAATGTCACCTTTTTCTGTCTTTTTCACCTAATCTTTTTTACCATGTAAAGAATCATTTATGGATGATTACGATGGAATCTAGAACTGTAATGGCTTAAAATATAGTCCTTTTGAAAATTTTGACAACTTTTGATTCATATTTTTTATGGGGATCAAAATATAGGGAAAAAAAGGATTATCGTAAGGACTAGGCCCTTTTTGTCCTACATGGTACACCATAAAGGAATTTTGCCCAAACTTAAAAGACAACCTAAATTTTTTTAGATTGATGACACATACATTTAAAAGATAAATTAATTTGAGTTCTTTGTATATTAATCCATTTTATACATTTTCATAACTTGTCAAACAAGTTGAACAATGTACAAATATTACCACATGTTCATATCTATTTAGTTTTTTGTAGTTGGACAAAGGAGGTCAATTATTTCAGCATGACTACTAGTCACACAATCTTGTCCTTGGTTGGTACCATTAGGAACACTTTAATTATCCTAGACCCATTGAACTTTGAAAAATCATAGGAAAAACTTAAATGAACATTTTCATAAAAAAAATTTGAATACATTTATTAGGTTACATAGATTTTGAAATCACAATAATATCCAAAAAAAAGTATTTTGATGTTCCTAATCATTGCATTTAGAAAAAAAAATCAGGAACATAATGTTTGTTTTCCTCCTTGGACTTTTTGGTCAAGAACAATAATTTGGAACATGATTTTGAATTATATTATGAATTTTTTCCTTACATAATTTGGAAGTCTTTTTATTTGGAATATAATTGATCAAATATGATTTAGTTATGAATTTTCAAAGTTGAAGCTATCGATGTTTTAAGGAACTATTTTAATTAGGAATATAAATTTTAAATTTTTTCCACTTTTTAAATTCGCAATAAACTTCAAGCCAAATATTAGTGCATGGAATTGATAAATATGAAAAAATAATAAATTTTAATTGTGAAAAGATTTAACAAAGAGGGCCCCAAAAACTGATTTGAATGTTTTTGGTTCCTTAACCATTCTTTGAGGTGGTTCCTAGTGGTACCACCCAAGGATGGGTTCACCCAATCATGTAGTCCAAATTATGATCAAAACTATGGCAATGATTCAAGACCAAATACTACATGACTACATGAAACTATGTGATTTAATGGTAATTTTTCCATTTTTAAAAATTGTAATTTCCTTTTATCCATTGATTATATTATTATTTTAAAATTTTATAACTAAATTAAAATGTATTAGCATGTTTTTAGGGTAATTTAGCTAATTGAATGTGATAGTCTTAATAAAATAAAACCTTACTAATAGCATAATAAGGTATTTGAGCCAAGTAGCTAGTGATTTGATGTGGGCTTAACAGAACTTCATCATGTTGGTTCAACATTTTCATATTTTTCACAACATTCAATGACTAGAATTTAATGAATTGCATTAGTGGTTCATTTGTTTGTGTATATTGGCCCAAGTTCTAATTTAAACCTCTAGCCTTTTGAACAAATGATTATCTTTGTTCATTATAAATAAAAAATGTGTTGGAAAAAATTATGTTCATGATTATGCAATACTAATGTGCCTATTGGCATTACTTTAATTTCCATTAGGATTTTAAAATAGAACTAACATTTAAAGGGAATGTTGCATATATTACCAAATTAGCTAAAGTATAGCATTCATTTAGGATACATTACATTTGTTCACCTGACTTTTCAAACAAATCTAGGTGGTTAGATTATAATGGTTAGAATGAAGTCCACTTGCTTAAATAGTGATGAACATGCAACATATAATTATTGTGTAATTGATGTCTTTGGTCAAGGCCACTCGATATTTATCAATTGATTAAACTAATGTTTTTAAAAGAAGAAAAATCTAGGAGTGGTACATTCCAATAGAAAATTTTGCAAAAACACTATAATGACATAATTATGTGAAGTTGAAAAACACACCAAAAACCTCTTTTATTGAAATATGTTTTGGTAGGGTATTGAGAATCTCCCAAACTTGTTTCAAGTTTTAATCATTTTTTTACCACAAAGGAAGGAAAATAAACCAATAATTATAATTTATGGATAAAAATCAAATAGTCCAAAAAGAATTTGCAACCAAATTCAAAATCAAAACAATGCAACAATTGATGAAATTAAAACTTTTTTCATATTTGCATTCCAAATCAAAAGAAACTACATAAATTTAGTAAAATTCACTTCAACACCTCAAGGGGTGATCTTCTTGAGAACACATACAAAAACCCAAAAAAAGGATCTCATTGTTTTCAAAATCTAAGTCATAACACCAAAATGTGTCTTTCATGATTTAAACATTTAACAATTGTGTCCTAATTTTAGTCATGTAATCATATGTGTTCGATCATATACTTTTAGTTATCATTGTGATTGTATTGGGATTACATGATTGCATGTGTACATAAGATTAGTCACTCCATGTTACATGAAGACTATCGTGATTGCATTGTGATGACACGACTACACATTGATCTAAATACGTAGCCATGTTAGGCTAGGCTTTTTAACTACCTAACAAACTAAACTAAATTAGGCTACTCAATTATTAGTAATTTTAAGTTAAGCTAGCTCACTCAACTACCGTGCAAGATTGGTGAACCTATTTATTTATGTAAATACCTATTTCCTACTTATTTAATTCGATTAGGCTACCCAGTGAGGCTACAATACCAAACACCTACCTAGGCAAATAGATAGACCATGTTATGCTAGGTAGGTAGGTGGTTAGGCTAGGCTATCTGCCTAGGTTAAGTTACCTACCTAGTTATTTCCTACCCTCCCACCTACCTAGGTTAAGTTACCTACTTAAATATGTTAATTACCTACCTATACTCTACCCTCTTACCTACATAGGTAGACTTGCAAAAAACTTATAAATGTTCATATATTATATTTCACAACAACAAATCATGGTTTTTTAAGAAGTTCATGGTTGACTAAGTTGTTTTTTTTTGCTCGAAAAAAAAACATTTTTGATTAAAGGTTCATAACATCAATGGCACATATAACATTTGACCAATCAACGTGACTAAAGTGACCTATTTGAATATGTATCAAATGAAACATCCAATCAAGATGTACTAAAAAATGATGTCCTTGGTGAAAATTTCCAAAGGCTTAATAAAAATTGACGTGCCAACACCTATATTATTTAGGCACCCTAGTTATTAAATAGCCTAATTATATCATGTATTTGGCAATCAAAAGGGGCATGACATTACTTGTACTAGTTAGATACCCTAGCTATGTTTATAATTGGAACCCCCATATTCACAAAACATGTCTACCTATATGGCTAGATGTTAAATTTAACTGCATGTCAATTAATTGTATAATCTTATTGGGCACCTTGTAACTTCAAAACCAAGTAAATTGCATTTTAATTTGGAAAGGTTTGTACAAATCTTGTGAATTTGGTTATGTAACATGTGTTTAACATTTTGTTATATTTTGTGAATAAGACAATTTAATATATATACAACTATTTATAATAAAAGAAAAATGCAATATCTTTTAAGTTTCTTTTATTTCTTGGTGTTCATTTAATTGCACTTCCACTACCTAAATACTGTATTGAAATTTGAATATCTAAATATGTATAGCCCCTAATTCATATAAAGAAATCAAGCATGTGGAAAAAAAAACTATCAAAATGTTTTCATCCATAAAAAGTTTAATTTTTTTAATTAAGGATAAAATTAAAAAGGAGAATTAAACCCCCATGCCTTGGGGTGAACATAATTTTCAAACCCAAACAAAGTCAATCCACAAAATGTATTTCATTATATGTATAATTTGTTTATTTGTATTTGAAGTTGCATTGCATTTATATACAATAACAACAATTGTGCTAGATTATATGTTATCACATGAGGTGTTACCTACTTACCATAGGCCCACTTACCTACCTACCTTACCTACCTATTTATCCACCTATTTATTTTTGTTCAATCACATAATGAATGAAATTTGAAATGGAAGAATCATAATTTAGCATTGTTAAATTTTCATATTTTTTAAAAACATTTTCTTAAAACTCATTTGAACATTCTAAAATATATTAATTTTCTTGAATAAAGTTTTGAATAAATTACAAGATAATGTTTTTATTTGTTTCATTCAAGAACAAAATTTGAAATAATATTTTTCTGGATGAACTAAAACAATTAGTTATAATGCTAAAATTACTTAAAATTTTCTTGTTCCTTTATTATAAAATTATACTCATTTTCAAACAAAAAAAAACTATAAATGAATTTTACAATCAAGTGAAAAAAATTAAATGTTTACTTATGCAATTTCTAACTCCTTTGAGTTTTGCCGAAATTTTCATTTAACAAAAAATATCCACCAAATGTCCATTATTTTCCAAATTTTGAATCACAAGTGATTATTGATATAATTTTGGGCCCATGTATATCCAATGAATATCAATATAGGATACCCATTAATTACAATACGTGATATTGTGCAAATTCATCAAGATTTAGCCAGATATGGCTACAAGCTAAATATACTATTATATATATATATTTTTGATAAACATCCTTCTATATTTTTGGCTACCCTCTTTGAACTATGCATAGAGATCTGGCAAATTTTCTTAAAATTTTTAGTCTAATTTTGGCTCTTGAAATTATCCAAGAAAAACACTTTATTTTTTAGCAGTTTAATTTTCTCTTTTTTGGCTATATATATAGCCAGCAAAAAGAAGAAGAAAAAGGCTGGGTCTTAGGTCAAAAAACATTGTTGAGGAGACTTTTCTGATCAGCACTTTTAGGGTTTAGTGAGGGCCACTTTTAGGGTTTTAGTGAAGGCCACTTTTGGGGTTTAGTGAGGGCCACTTTTGGGGTTTAGGGAGTAGGTACCACTTTTGGAAGTTGATGAAGCAAAGTTTGTTTGTGGGGGGGGGGGAGAGGGGAAAAGGGTCTTTGGAACTTTAGGGAAGTGCCTTGGGAACTTTACAGTTCAAAAGGCCCTTTTGACAACTTTATTCCACCACTTTTGGGGCTTCTTGAAACCACTAGGGTTACTTGATGAGGCCTTATCTAGGGTAGGATAAGGCCATTTTAATGGCCTGTTCCAGTAGCTTCAATTTAGCCATTTTGAGGCTGCAAAAACATTGCCATTATTTTGGAGCTTAAACTGGTAATTAATTAAATACTTTTCAGGCTGAAAATTGTTAGGTCCATTTAAAAAAGAAATAAATTTTTTATATTTTATTTTTTTTAATATCGAAAATCTGGCGAAATTTAACCCAAAAAAGAGAAAATTATTGGCCTTAGTTAAGCACTTTTGAGGCCCCCAACACTTAGGGGTCCTTTTGGATCTTAGGCCTCAGTGCCACCCGTTTCAAAAAGGTGGAGATGTTGTCTGGCAACTTCTTTCAGGCCCCAGAGCCACCCGTTTCAAAAAGGTGGAGATGTTGTCTGGCAACTTCTTTCAGGCCCCAGAGCCACCTATTTCAAAAAGGTGGAGCGCTTGTGTCGCAACTTGTTCCAGGACCCCAGTGCCACCTGTTTCAAAAAGGTGGAGCTCTTCTATCGCACCTTCTTCCAGGCCCCAGTGTCACCTGTTTCAAAAAGGCGGAGCGCTTATGTCGGACCTTTTCCAGGTCCCACTGTCACCCGTTTCAAAAAGGTGGAGCGCTCGTCTCACTCCTCCTTTGCAGCAGACTTTTAGTGCTCCATTGCAAGCTCCCTTCCTCTGCCTTCCGCCTTCTCGCTGGTTTCACGTGCTGGGACGACGGCCAAGGACGAGCCCGAGGATTTGAAGCGGACGGATCTGTTTAAGCAAGAAGAGGAGGATTTGGAGGAGCAAGGGTTGTGCTTGTGGATGCTGTAGCTAGGTGAAGGAGAGGAATTGAGCTACAGGAAGGAAAAAAACAGTAGGCCAAGCAAGAGGAGGACGAGAACGAGGTATAATAATGAAGAAAGGTTCTGACATGGACGCCAAGGAGACAACAGAACGGGAAGTTGGGCGGCGTCTGCCGTATTCAGACCCGCTTGCTCCTATTACGAGCTTCAGATGCGACTATGCCTTACGCAAGCAGGTATGCCTTCTTGAGGTGGGTAAAAGGGGTTGTGGATGTTTTAGGGTTTTCTTATTTTTGACTGCATTCGTTTTTCGAGCTCAAGGAGTAATTTGAGCTAGCTGTTCAGTTGCATGGACATGACTACACTGCTTTGTTCTCTTTTGGTTCTGAGAATGGTGCTACTTTGGGTGTCTTGGGAAGAGGGCGTTTGATATTGTTGTACCAAGTGGTGTAGTATGCCAGATCATAGTTTAGAGAGATAAATCACATATGAGAATTTTCCTGAAACAAGATTTAATGCTGATATATCAAGACCAGGAACAAAAATTTGTGAGCAGCTATGACAACAAGATGTCAAGCATGTGCATTTGTTGATTTTGCTCTAGTGAATGTGGAACATGGTAAGTAGTACATACTGTAGTGTGCCAGGAGGAAGCAGTTGTTCATCCACATCATGATCAGGTTTCTGTGACTGGAGTCAATTCTTGGCTTCAAGCTTTAGAATCTGCCAGGGTTCAGTAAAACTGCAGGATTTTGGCCTTTGTAGTGCTGGAGTTAAGAATGTGTATGAAATCTTGCAGCGTCTATTAAGGAAACCTAAAGATTCACAAATGAAATCTTGTCAGCCCTACAAGGCCAAGTTCTTTAAGGTTTATCTTCATCTTTCATTTGGATTTGAGCTGCAATATGTGAGACTTGGTCACTTCTTCTTCATATTTGACAAGGGTTTTCTTAACATGCTAAATATGACAAAATTCAGTCAATGACTGATGCTTGCTGATTAGGGTTTCAGTTACTGATAGCTTCCAATAGATGATTGAGGATGAGAAGCTTTTGGATCTAAAGCATGCAGCCTACCTGATGGTGAAGTGGAACTCCGAATAGAGCTCATGTTAGAGCTTTGATTTCCAGATTACAAGAGATGTTGCTCAAGGAACCATGCTTGCAGGGAAATGAAGGGGAGATATGGAGGCAACAGCATCATGGGCTCAGTGATAGAGTAGTGGCATGGGTCAAACGAAAGATCTTTGTGTACAATGTGACAACAGGCCTCTACATGTTGGATTGGTGGGAACGATATCTCTTCAGTATCCTCTTCCTTATTCTCCTTCTCCCCTGCCTTCTCCTCTGACCTCAAAGATACATGTTAACAGTTCTGTGTTGTTGCATAAATTGAGATTTGAAGGAAATGAAAGCACAACCATCATACATACAATTAGATAGGAGCTGTCAAAATTCCGAAAACTGTCCACAGCTTAGTTTTGTTCACTGCAGTTACCTCAGGTCAAGCTTGAAGGTCACAAGGTCTTTTTCTTGGAAGTGACATAGAAGGATTTTTGATGTGCATGCTTTAGGTCTCAGTGAGGTGTTTCCTTTGTTTACAAATTCTTCATGTTCCTGTCTCCACAATTAGCCCCATGTTTATGACTCAGCACTCTTGAATTATTGTGTGTAGGAATATTTGTTTGTAACTCAAAGAGCTGATAAGGGGTCACTTTCTTTTGTGATGGAAAGAAGTGAAGGCATTATTCCTGACAAAATGCGCTTTAGATACGCTCCTTCTTCTGTTGCTATGGTTTGTGTGCTATAACAGCTTCCACTTTGCTGTTCGGTGCTTTCAAGGGTAAGAACTTTCCTTTGCTTTGTTTTATGCCAAGATGTGTATGTGCTTCATGTTCTGTCTTGCCTCTTCTGTAATCAAAGAAAGACATGAATTAATTTGTCTGAAGTCATGTCCTGTTTAATCAAGGGTCTGTTGAGAGTTGAAATTGCCTATTTGAGTCATTTTTTAACAATGTTATTCTCCCTGGATTGTGAATGCCAGATGTTGTAGTAACTTTACTCACCTTTCGCCACAAACACATGCTCAAGTGCTGAAAGTGAAGTTGTTTGACATGGGGTGGATGGGGATGAAGGACAATGCAGGTGTATCAGGGGTGGGGTCTTTCATGGTTAGTGACACACACATCCTTGAACCAGAATGAATGTTGCATGGCTCATGAACAATAGCATTCTTAGAATAATGGTCACAGGCAAAAGACGCCTACAGTGTTGAAGGGGCAAAGGAAAATCTTGCAAATTTTTTTTGTTTCAATTCATCAAGTTGACATTGTATTTTAAGTTGTTGTCAATTGCAGAGATTGCAGTTATAGTAGCACTTGAAGCTCCAGTTTTCCCTCTTGTAATTAGCACGGATTGCTTCCAAGGGGCATACAAAAAGGGTTAGTACAATGTGTACTGACATGTCAAATTTGATTATTGTGCAGGCCCAAGATCAGAGCCATGACAGCTAACAGGACAAAGGGAAACCTGTAGCAAAGTCTATCCAAAAACATCAGCTACCTTCTTTCATGAGTGTTTTATTCTGCCATAAGCGACTCTCACCCTACATTTCCTGTAAGCTGGGGCTTGAGCTATTCTTAGGATTTACTTGAGGTGAGAAAGTTCTAGGTAAAATAGCATAAACTGTCAAAGACATTTTAGAAATTTCAGATAATGTGGGTTTTATCCGTTACAGATGCACAATGGGCTTAGAAAGGAAGGATAGGACACAGTCTAACCCTTGGGAGGGTTGGCATATTGAAAACTGGTTGTTCATTGTGCTTCTTTAAGAAGTGAAGTTTTATTTGGCTCTTTGCTTGGATGGGCAAAGACATACTCAAGCCAATGAGTATGTCAAATTTAACTTGAGATGATTCATTGTGTTTCATCCTTCAGTGATAACACTGACCTCTTGTTCCTGTCTCTTCCTCTATGCCATCAGGACCAACTGATTTACTCTGTGGTGTCTTCCACAAGGGGGGCATCCCCTGGGGTCCCACTCTTCTGGCAAATGATCTGTGTTTGTGATAGACTTTTATATGTAATTTAGATGTTTACCTGGCTGGATAGGTATGTTCCTACAGGTGGTTAGACAAGGGACCAGCATACCCTTGGAGTAAATCAATGGGTTTGTCAAGATCTTCAGACTTGATCAACCATGTTGGTGTGTTGCTGCTAAGGCTGTGGGATTCTGAACCACATCTCAGATCAAAGAAGAATGAGGTGAGCATAAAACCCACCATTTAGGTCCTCTCCTAACCCACCATTTAGGTTCTCTCCTTCCATATGCACAACAAGAGTTGCATTACCTGTACCCAGCAAGAAAAACCAAACCGGATAGTCATTGAAATGAAGCAGGAAGATGATGTCAGAATTCCCTCCTGATATACTGAAGCATGTGAGATTGCATAAGAGGCTGGAAATGGTGAACAATTGCTGCAGAGATGAGCGTGGCAGGCATCTCTGACATTCTTACTCTGCATCTGCTGCTGGCTTCCACCATTGTGATGGGACAGACCTACCTGGTGGTAGTGGCTGTTACTGCAAACAACAAAAGATGCCCATCCTGTCAGGGTTGAAACTGTGATCCCATTCTTCTTCTTTCAAACTTCTTGAGACAACTACAATCAACATCAGCATTCGTGTGTTTGTGTGGAATTTGTTGCAATTCTCTCTCTCCACCTCTTGCTTGCTTTCACTTTTGTCATTGCTCTGCGTGGTGCAGTATGCAAGGGTGCATGTAGTCAAGGGTTTTGAAACCAATGAATGGTATACCTCTACTTCCATCTTTGCTGAACAAGAATTGACCTTGTCCTACAGGGTCCATTTATCCAGTGTTTGGCGGGTATTAGAAACCTGCACTGAAACCCCTCCAGGTATGAAGGATGGTTCTCAAGTTGATAACTGCAGTCCCCAAAAGTCAAAATACCTGGTTCTTTGATATATAATCATATACCAAAAATTTGAGAAAGTCAAATAAGGCCAGTTCTTTCATGAAAACTGAAGGATCGTTTAGGCTTCTGAAATAACTGTCAAAAACAGTTCTCAAAAACCAAAGAATTCTTTTTTTAAACCTTGTTTTATGGTCTTCTAGTCTTCTCAAGCTTCTAGGCTTACCTATTCATCAAATGTCTCACTTGGAGTGTTGTGTTGAGACTTGTGTTGGCTTGGTATGTAGGCCTATGACTAGTCTCAACACTGGTGTTAAGGACCTTATCAGTCTGGTATGAGCTCAAACAATACAACCCTTACACCTAAACTAGCCTTGTATGGCCTTGAGGCAACACCAGCCTTGTACCTCTCATTCTTGTTATGAACTTTAGTTAGAACTTAGAATGAGTTCCTACACTTTATTCCTAGTTTCTTGCACTTCACTTTTCACAATCCTATGATACTAGGCCTCAATATCGGATTGGACAATTTACTACATTTTTGTTGTTTAGACTTTAGATGCACATTGGGATCTCTTTTGCAACAACTAGTTGGATTACAGCGTTGAAAGTACTGAAAGTCATATCACTATCAAATGTCACAGTAATGAACTATGGATAATAGTTGTATTTCTTGACCTTAGGATTAGATTAAAATGCTTATTAAAATTTTAACAAGTCTGTCTGTATACAGATGTCTGGGGTCGTAGTGTTAGTTTACTAATATACAGAGGGTGTTGAATAGGCTTGTGTGTAGGTGAAGAAAAAATATTATAGCTAATGAAATTGCTGGATTTGGTGGTCTGAATTTTTTTTCTTAGTAATTAACAGTTCAATGTATAATAGCTATTTGCAGATAGGGTTCTTGCACATTGCTTGTGCACTTTGTTTCATTAGGCTTGCATGATTGCTTTCCCACTACAACTTCAGCGAGAGATAAACTCTTCCCTTTTGTTGTTAGACTCATTTACGTTTTGTTAAACCTTCAACATCACAAGAGAGAAATCTAGTGTATGTGTGTCAGAGCTCAAGTGGGTTTGCTTTTTTCCGTGTTTCTTGTAGATGTGTAATGGTATCCAGATTGGGTTTTGTTTGATTCATAAAGAAGGTGTATTTTATGTTTCCATAGAAAATCTTGACTTGTGTCCTAAAAAATTTTTTTCCCTCAAAATGAAACTTCAATCATGATGGCCAATTTTTAGTGAATTGACTAAGGCCCCCCCCATTGAGGCTGTCAGAGTTGTCAGAGTTGTAAGGTCCATGGCCCTTGGGGGTAAGGGGAACAATCAAATCTACAATTTGTTTCTTCTTATGAATCTCATGTTGAGCTAGATTATGGAAGCACATGAATGTTGACCTTCAATCACCACCATGATTTCCTTGTGAAGTAGAAATACTTTCATGTTGGGCACTTGTCCTGTAGTAGCATTGAGCCTTGTGCCGTATTCAATTTGTTGCTCCTGATTAGTGCTTGACACGTTTATATGCAACAGGCTGGCTACAAAATTGTGGTTTTGAACTTCTGAGCACCAGCAACAACAACTGCAATAATGTAAGTGCTAAAATATTTCATGGGTCTCATCTGCTTTTTGGTAATAATAATCCATTAGTGAAGCTGTGGCTTTGTAACATATCCATCCATGGGTTTTGTGAAGGAAGCAGATTGAAGAACATTTGGTTGGCATATTTATATGTTTCTGTACAACTGATTTCATCACAAATGATCTTAGGATCCAGTACCTGAGCAGACTGTTGCCATGGGATATGTATCCTCATGTCATGAAACCAGGTTGTTGAGTTTTACTGGAAAATTTGCTGTATACAACTTAGAGCATCCCCACCGGTGTTCAGTATGTTACCCTGCAAAAATATTTCCCACATCCAAGTTTAGTTATTTACTTTTTTGGCAATCCCAGTGATAAGACTGAAAGGGGGACTGCAAATCGTGGGAACTACTAATTGCAAACCAGGTGGACCAATCATTATCATTGGCCAATAAAAAACGGGGCGCAGCACTCAGATCATACTTATTACACTCTTCTCTAGCAGGTGCATAACTTTACTGTGCGTTTTACCAGCCTCAGCAAACTGAGCAAATGTGCAGGAGAAAAACCATTTTCCAGAGCCAAACCTGCATATGTTGACTTTTCTTCATCTGATTTTTATGTGCAGGGTCACATACCGGGCACCGGTGGGGATACTCTTAGAGCATCTCCACCTGCTGCAGTAAAATAGCCTGCACACTATCCTTCAGATGAAGAATTGCAGTGAACCTTTTGGGTGAAGTATAGTAGTTTGAAACAGTGTGAAATTTAGTTTGGAACCTGTACAGATGCCCCCAATACAGTGCCCTTCAAGAGGAATAGAAAGAAAATAACTTTTAGGAAACCCAGGTCTGGACATCTAAATACTCTCCCACTTTATGTTGTCCTCTTTTTCATGTGTATCGGTGGCTATGCAGGAATTATCAACACTCTATGTTGGATGCGGTAAATGCTGATAAAGGCCCAAATCCTGTGGAGTGGAGATGCTCTTACGACTCAATTGCTTTTGTATCTACCATTTTGTACAGACCCAAATACCCCATTTGTTGATTGATCAGATTTGCCATGCAAACTTCATTCTTCTCCTTGCTGAAGAAGTTTACTGGTATGGGAAGTTTCTACAGTGTATTATTGCATGAGCTTATGTGACATGTCCAAGCAAGTCATGAGCTCCCAGTGAATCCTTAACACCATTTTGATCATCAATTAAAAAAATAAAAAAAAAGTAAAAATCTGAATCAAAGCTGATTAACTCCGTAGATGGAAAATTGCTGTGTAAGATTAGAGAAACTAATTGAGAAAGCATGATTAATATTAAAAGCATGAATATCAATGGAAGTGGGGTTGGTACTAGATTTTGCTTTTTCTAGAGCATGTTGGCAGCGGGGGACTTGGGAGACAGATGTATCATACAAATTGTGTTGTGTTGTGCAGCCGGTCATGAGTTTTATGGGGCAAGTAGAGCTTATTCTGTGCACCTACCCCTTGTATCCAGTACTGAATATAACCAGCAACCAAAGCTCATTAAATTTGTATATGGGTGACGTTGATCACCAATGAGGCACACACACTAAGCAACGCTTGTATTATTATACTTTTGGGTGCGTGCCTTCCTTCACATGACTAATCTGACTACTACAGATTTTACTTTGATTCATTGTTTGAACTTTGCTCCGTGGTGCCATGGTGTTGGGGGGATGGGAGTGAGGATTAATATATCATGAGTTTTAATGTCTTTGCTTAATCAAAAAATTTCACCCATTAAACAAGCATTGCTTAAGTTCATTTTCTTCTTCTCACTTTTGAGAGCAAAATGCTTGCACATTATTGTTGATTGAGGGAGTTCTATTGCAAATTTTGCGGGTCCTTTGGTAACATGTCTACTTTCAATTCTTGAAGAGCTCTGAAATAGCCAATTTCTTTTTGGGGCAATTTCTCAATTATCCACTGAAATTGACGATGTGTGTGGATTTTTAGAGATTTGAGAGCAGCAGTTGAAAACAATTTTTTTGACAACAAAATTAGCTCCATCATGAAGATATTTTGGGGAGATTGCAATATGTTTGGTACTATCTTGTTCACTTAAGATTGGTATGAAATGTTGGTATTTGGGCATGCTATCTTCTTGATGAGGCAACCATCTCAAAGGATTTTGATTTGTTGGTTGATAACCCTACTAACCGGTCTGGACAACAACAAACAGCAGTGATCGTCCACTTTTCTGGATGTCTCTCTGCCTTAGTATGGAAGCCAGCCAACAATTGAAAGATCTTGGATTGGGGAAGGAGGGGGGGGGAAGGGGAATCAACATTTTGAGGACAAAATTGCAAGATTCACATTCTCAAATCCAGGGACCGTTTGCAATGGAGGAAAAGATTGCCATGGGTGTCAATCATGGCTGACTACCCGAGGACCTTTACTTACACATGTGATGTTTAGAATGCAACCCAACTTTTATACGATCTGTTGTAGTAGACACATGGAATTGTTACGTTGGTGTAGGATATTTTGGTTGGGGTGTACAAACAGATGAGTGCCCAACACTATCAAAACTAACAAGGCATCACAAACAACTCTGGCCCTCTCAATAGATAATATGTTGTACATCTACTAGCTACCGTGTCCACACTCTGAACACCAAAAAAAATCCATTCCAATCCAAACGGTCTAAACACTTTCACCAAAGAAACCAGTTCACCTAATGTGAAATCGATTCTAATAAGGTAAAAAAACTTCCAAAAGTTGGATCCAATGCGATATAGTCCAACAAAAGTTCCAACAAAACTACAGTAAGAGTCTGTAGTGGCAGATCATGCCATTTTTTTCTTGACCCATTTTATACGACATAAATCTTTCAATGATCATCATCATACACTCAACAATAGTGACCGAAGTCTGTTGAATATAATGTTTTAAAAAACTTTGTTTGATTCTTCTGCCATCCCACCCAGACTTTCAGATTTACTCAAAATAATGTTGTCCATGAGTTCATCACAAGAACTCTTCAAAATCTACATTGAAAGTATATGTATAGAATCATGAAATTGAAAAAGATAGAAATCCTGGAAACTGCATACGTGAAGATTTTTTTCATACAAATTGTGTGATTCTTCTTCATATGATATGACGATTGCCGATGTTTGTTGCTCAAAAGTTCAAGTTTTGTAGTTTTACAATGATTACAAGTCTAGAATTTTTCATTACACTTTTGGTTCAAGGAATTTTTACTAATGTGGTGTAATTGCTGCGGCTACTTCAACAAGCTTTGGAGCATGTGATTAAGGCACCAGTGTTGATTTGGTAATATAAGATCGTATCGACATTTGGAGGTGCACAACTGTGTCGAGGCTTTCACCAGCCACGGAAAGCTGAACAAAGTTGGTGCAGAAAAACCAATTTCTTGAGCTAAACTGGCACATTTAGGCTTTTCCACAATAAATTTTACTGTCTGGAGTCACATAGGAAGGGAAGGAACCTATTAGTCTACTATGAGCTGAGACAATACTAGCCTTACACCACCATTATCCAACCCATAGTGACCCGAGCCAATATCCACTTCATTTGAATGCAAACTTAATTTCACAAAAATTAATTCATTTTTTTCATCAATTGATTAATTGATCATCGCAAATAATTAATGTGTAATTAGTGCAAAAGCCCAAGTGATATAATACAAAGAAAGAACATAGTTCATGATCATTGAATTTTGTGAGCAAATCTAACATTCCTTTTGGGTACCCCCCATTATGGTAATCAAACCAATGATCTTAAGGACTTTCTTCAAGGTTAGTATACATCATGTGGGGGCCCATCATTCATGGCTTTCACTTGACTAGTGTGCACCACTCAAGGTTGTCCAATGGTTGCCCTATGGGTAACAATTTTTTCCTAGGGACAAATTAGAGGTTATTTTTAAGATAATTGGCTAAACCTTCCTTGGGGGATGATCATTTATTTTTTCTACAACTTCCCATGGATGATTGCTACTACTTTGGCTACAAAGAAATTTTCCTCAAAAAAAAAAAAAAACCCATTAATATTACCTACCAAACCAACATTGGTGGGTAGGTACTAGAACAAAAATTAAAAAATGAAGTGATTTTGGTGGTGTCCAATCACTAGAAGTGACACAAAAAATAGGAAAAAACATTTCCAAATTTTTATATTTGATTATTAGTTAGTGTGTAGCCAAAAATATTAGAATTATGATAAAACATATGTACTTTAAATGTGGTTGATATGGCAAGATTTGGCTAAATCTTTTAAAGGACAATAGTCACATTGTCTACGTCTTCCTATGGACGATCGCCACTTTGCCTACAAACAAAAATCCTTTAAAAAAATCACCAATACCTATCAATCCAACATTGGTAGGTAGGTTATAAATTAAAATAAATAAATTATACCCACTAGTTATCAATTTCATTGTCATAACATAAATACTCCTAATTATCAATTTACTCGGTTTTTTTTTTTTTTTTTTGGCTTATACATAAGAAATCATTATTAAATATCCACCTCGAAAACCATCGACTACAATGCGTAGATAGGGTAGGTTGTAATTTTTTTTTAAAATTTAAATTTTAAATTTTAAATTTTTGATTTTGTATCCCAAAAAAAGACATGATGTTTTTAGAGTTTTATGATTGATAACCCTAATATCCCCGCGGCTGAAATTCCAATCATCTGGGTAGGTTATTAAAATTTGAAAAACCCGATACCCAATTGGTGGAAGGTTTTGTCTATGGGTGGTTATTCAAAAGAAATCAAAGGCCGACCCGATAGGGTATCAACAATGAGCTAGGTTGTTGAGTTGATAACCCACATTGTGGTTGATAACCGGGGGGGGGTTTGGGGGTTCTCAATAGCCAGCCAACACTACTAGGGAGTAGTACAAAAGAGGTGAAAAATCTTGATGGGTTGGCGAGGCAGAAAAGGGGTTTTGCCAAAGAGGTGAGTTAGGCATGGTATGTGTGTGTTGGGGAGGGGAACTGGACAGCCCATGAGAGCTGCTGTACTACTCTCTCATGGGGTACAAACAAACACTTCATGAGCTTTGGAAGAGGACCGTGTGTTAGTCATGTGTCCATGGCGCATCAGCAGCTGTTGTTGTTGTTGTTGTTGTTGTAGTTGTAGTAGTAGAAGAAGAAGAAGAAGTAGTAGTAGTAGTAGTAGTAGAAGTAGAGGTACTAGACTACTCTTGTGGTTGAAGCAGCTCATGAATGGTGTCAAGCTGGCCACTAGCTCTAAGGATGATTCTGCAGATCATATATAACTGTATGTATGATCTGCTCATGAAGCACTTGTAAAACCAGATTGCACAGATTTTGTGATCATGTACATCAACAACAACAACAACAACAACAACCTCCTTGCAGCATGGCACATCAGCATTAGCTGCCTCTTCTGTGTCTTTATGACTCCTGCATAATTTGAGCTTTGCTTTTTTTTTTTTTGTGGGGTTTGTTCTTCTGTACAAAGTCTCCTCCTCCTCCTCCTCATCATCATCATTATCATCACTCCACAGCTTACAGTAGTACTAAGCTCAATTACTACCCTCAATTCTCTCACATTCTGAACTCTGGAGTCCGATTCTTAGCTCCCAGCTTGAAGCTACTAGACTTTGACCTGCAGCATCTGGACAAAGTTCTAGGATAGTTGTTGAAGTTGCACACAGAGAGAGACAGAGAGATGGTGATGATGATGATGTTCATGATGATCTGAGCAGTACACACACACACACAAACAGAGATTACTAGACTGATCTAACGCAAGTTTTTCCAGAACTTCTCGTGATCTGCCATCTCTTGCAGCTCGATGGTGTTGTGATTCAGGTGATAAATTTTCGCGGCGCAGTTTCAGTTTCCGACCCATTTGGTTTGCGTGAACTTGGAATCCGAATTTTTTTGAATCCACAATGTCGATCAACTTCAAGTTCATCCTAGGAATCATTGGTGGGTAGTACTACAATTTCCATGACAACCCACAAAAACCTTAGTATTGCAGCAGCAGCAGAGCATGTGTGTGTGTGTGTGTTTCCTAAAAAAACTGCAAACTGCTGTCTTAGAACGCCAGAAAAAAATTGTTGTTAATGCAGGCTCGAGCTGTTTGTTTTTCTCCTAGAACCAAATCAATTGAACTTTCTGCAATGGATCCTGGACATGAGACTCGAGACCTTAAGCACCCAAGTTTCCCCAGAGTCCTCTGAATTGTCTGAATTCTACAGTCCCTAAGATCACGTCAAGATCATGGTTTTGCACTGTACAAAACAGATTGAAACCTTGCCTGCCTGCCTAGTTAGTATTGCAGCTACACAGTTTGACATTCAGATCCTCTGGGCCGCTAGTGAGAGCTCTTCTTTGGATCCAAGCTTCTGCAATGAATGAACTCTATGTGTGTGTGCTGCAGGCAACATCATTGCAATCTGCTTGTTCACATCACCCCTGTAAGCCCCTCACATTCATGATCACTGCACGTATGCCTTCATGAATCCATGCATGCTTTCAAAAGAGATTTGCTACTAAACTTTCCTCAGAAGATATTGCTGCAAGTGAGGAATTTTTCAGCTTCTGGATTCTTCAAGTCTGCATGAACAACACATGTGATCTCATGATTTTGCTGCATATTGCTCTAAATTGTCTTTTGATCAACTGATCTTTTGTTGTTGAACATTGTTGTTGTTTGTTGGTGTAATTTCATTTTTGTTTAAATTGTGATGATTTTTGTTTTTGTTTTGTTTCACAGCCGGACATTTTGGGACATAGTGAAGAAGAAAGATGTGCAGGAGTATTCAGGCATTCCTTATGTGTGCACACTCCTCAATTGTATGTTGTGGGTGGTATATGGTATGCCGGATGTGCAACTGCAAGTGTTGGTGGTCACCATCAATGCAGCAGGTTGCATGATCGAAACCGGGTACCTTACAACCTACTTGATCTTAGCTCCAAAGAGACTTCGGGTATGTATATAATCATCTGTCTCAGATTCCTCTTCTCCACAACATTGTCTTTGTTTCCCTTCTCCTTTCTTCTTTAATGTCCACAATGATCTTCTTCCTTCACATGAAGAGAATATTATCAATGGGGAGTTTTTTCTTGAATGTTTGATTCTTTCATAGCTCTGAAGGTGCAAATCTTTCTTTAGACTCTGTTCTGTCAATGTGCATTTCAATTTCATTTTAATTTTAATCTTGTGTGTGTGTGTGTTTTTTTTTTCTTCTTGGCATGGTGGTTGCACAGATGAAAGTGTTAAAACTGTTGGCGATAGTGGTGGTTGGATTTGTGTTTGTTGTGGTGCTCATCCTGGAGCTTGTTCATGACAAGACTCGGCGCAAGCTCATCATCGGCACACTTTGTGCAGTATTTGCAGTCGGGATGTATGCATCTCCACTCACAATCATGGTAAGTAATTTAATCAGATGATGCAAGAAAAAAATTTGCACACACACACACCCACCCACCCCCTCACACTTGTCTCAAAGAAACTGCAACCAAAACCCACATGAACAAGAACTTTGATATAGGTTCCTGTCTCTAAGTTTGCAAGCTCCCATTGCCACAATTGGTGTGGCATGAATCTTCTTGCAAGAATTGTTCGTTGCATGAAAGTTCTTGCAAGAATTGTTTGTTGCAAGAAGTTACTTGCAAGAATTGTTTGTTGCATGAAACTTCTTGCAATTTCTTGCACGAGAGCACAGTGCATTCGATTGTAGCAACTAATTATTACTTGAAATCTAATCACACAAATCTGTGCATGTTTGAGCACATAATTTATACCCTAAGTTTTCTTTCCTGTTTGAGGATGTATGTGCATTATACCCTTCCCTAAGTTTCCAATTTGGCAGTTCTTGTCATTCCAAATTATGCATTGAGTTAATATAAAAGACTGAATTTGAGCTTGGCTTTCATCTTGACTTTCCAGCGCATGGTGATAAGGACGCACAGTGTTGAATTCATGCCATTCCTACTCTCTCTTTTCAACTTCCTCAATGGGCTTGTCTGGTTTGGTTATGCATTCGTGGGTGGCCTTGACATCTTCATTGCAGTAAGTACATCTCAATTCAATTCTTCATATTCGTCTGAAACGATAACTTGGAAAGCTTGAAACTTAGATTTAAAGCTTGCACAAAAAGAAGGATCTGCCACCCATCTGTAGACTAATAATAATACACGTTAACTAATTTGTGGGTGGTGCACCTGTTTCTAGATCCCTAATGGAGTTGGAGCTTTACTGGGACTGGCTCAACTTGCACTGTATGCTTTCTACAAGAATGCAACCCCGGTACGAATGGAACGGGCTGGAAAAGCAGATGAGTCAAAGCTGGGGACTGGAATGGAAGCAATCTCTATTGACCTTGCACGTGATCATCATCACCATCACCATGGTGAGACTTGCACTGCAACTCCAATCAAACAATCTGGCCCTCTCCTACCAAATACAACACTTCCTCACCATACCCATGGAAGCCATTGAATATGCTTCATTCAGTCTAGCTTCAGTACACTTGAAGTGACCATAAACACATAAAAAATATGATTAAGGATTTTAACTCTAAATTGACATTATGATGAGATTTGCTTGGCTAGAACAGGCTTGAGATTACACCCATAGGAGGACACTGAAGAAAAAAAAACTGGAATCATGTATCTGATACATGATGCAGCTGGGGATAAATGATGATTTCAACTCATCAGAATAGGGTTCTCGAAACTGAAAGGCAATATTTGATGTAGGGAGGAAAGATTGCTGCAGAAACCTACTGACATTGGTACAATTCATTGCATGTTGTATGAAGAAGATAGAGGGGGTGATTTTGAAGTAGAGAGAATTCATTATACACAACACACACACAAAACACACAAAAACATGTATGTAGCCCCTAAATGGCAGCATCCAGCCTAGGGTAGTAAGAAAACCAAGAATACATGGGATGAAGATCATGTGAGATGTAGGTGTCTAACCTCCCCCATGAACTCTGAACACAATTGAAAATGACAAGCAATCGTGGACTCTTGCGATTGCTCATGTAGATCATGTCACCGTGACCCACACAGTTGAATGACAGCAAGCTGGAATTGTTGAGTAGCTCCCTGAAGAAGCGCGCAGGCATGTTCTGCACTACCACCCAATCTCTACTCCCATCTTGAAGCTCCCACACACATATTCCTTCTGTCACAAAGTGAGGTCTCCTGCAAACATTCAAGCTCATCATCAGTCATGCATGGTCTTCATGAATTCTCACTCTCACCTCAATCAAAATCAATCAGGTCCAGATCTTCTTTCAACCAAACTTGCACGCAAAAATATTAAGCAAGCCCAAAAACCAAAACCCTAGCTTTGACAGTAAATGCAAAGTTTCACAGTTTGTCATTGGAATTTCGATTGTTGATCTGGCTCTGACCCCTAATTCAATCACATGTTTACAGTCTCTGTAAATCCATGATTCTGAGAAAGGAAAAGGAGATTTCCTTGTTCCTTTCATTTTTCGCTGCAATGCAAACAAGAAAAATTCAACAGAACAAGTGCTTGGCAGCTTTACGGTTGCCCTGCACTTTCTATGGCCAATTTTGCAAGATTCTGAAAAAGTGCAAGTTCAAAACTGTGGACTCAACATAACAAAAAGTGCAGCAGCTTTGTTGTTGTTGTTGTTGTTGCCCCACACTTTCCATTGCCAAATTTTCTTGTTGGCAGCAGCTGCATGAGGAATTCTTTCATGGCAACCAAATCAAGACAGCTTTTCCAACATTCCAAAAGCTACAAACCATAAGGAGAGTAGTAATTAATTGATACAGAGAAGATTCAAGAATTACCTGCCAAAACCTCCGACCATCAAGAGACGGCCTCGGCATTCAACCACATGGGGACAGGTCATGAAATCAGGAATCGGCACATGAACTTTGCTCCAAGAGCCACGTTCCACATGATAAGCATACACACCATACACGCCGCTGCGAGTCTCCCAAGTCATGAAATACAACACGCCATTGCAGAAAGCATGTCCAGTGGTAATGCCATCGTCGAGGCCTTCAGTGCGCATCCATTGATCCGTCCTGGAGTCGTAAACCTCAGTTCGCAACACGATTCCGTGACTGTAAATCGGCGCCAAGTTGCTGCGGACGATGATCTTGTAAGCTCGAGATTGTCGATCCACAACCAAACCGATGAGTCCATCTCTCCATCCGCCAAGCATCGGCGGCAATTTCCTCCAAGAGCTTGTCAACGGATTACAAACGCAAACACTAGAAGCCCCGTTGGTCTCGTGTAAGCGGAAAACCAGCAATCCTCCAGCGACTGTGACATCAGAAATATCAAAGGGAAGAAACGACAAGGGGATGCTATGCCATTTCTTTTCTGACGGAATGAAAGCTGACATGACTCGGTAACCTCGATCTGCAAAGATCACAATCCACGAATCTTGCGATCGTGAAGGAGTTTGTGAGCTTTTCAGATCCATGAAATTCTTGCAATGCATCAGATTGTTCCATGTCTTACAAACAATGCGCAGACGGAAGAAGCTCGGCAGTGGCAACCATGCCAACACTCTGTCTATCAAATCTTCTGGAAAGAAACTCCATAACGATGGATCCATGCTTTCTTGTCGTCGTCGTCGACTGCAATGACAATAAGAACTTCCTTCTGGAGGTCAATCCTTCCAAAAATCTAAGGATTTCTAAGAAAAGAAGAACAAGACGAAGAACAGAAACAAGAAACCTTACCACAGACTTCTCCTTTTGCAATACTTCTGAAATCAAAGCGAGCAAACGTCTTCTCCTTTTGCAATAATCCAAAGATCAAACTGTATTAAACTTCTCCATTTGCAATTCTTCTAACATCAAAGCACTTCTTATAAAAGCATCAGATCTCCGCCTCGTACACTACATGATTCTGAGATCAAAACTGGATTGAAGCTTGAGATTTGCATTAATATCTGGTTTGCAAGCTGTTTATCACTGACATTGAGCGAACAGCAGTAAGCAAGCAAGCAAGCAATGAACATCACTGAACTCCAAACATTTCTCCAAGCATGCATGCATACATGTAGACATAATATGCCAAAGATATTTAAATTCGCTACTCTTGACATTCTTCGCAGACGGAAACCATCATCATCATCATCATGTTTTACAGAAAGGTGTGTTTGCTCCATCATGTTTTTACAGAAAACTGTGTTCGATTTATAAAATACAGGATTTGGAATGGCTCAGTGAGAGAGAGAGAGAGAGAGAGAGAGAGAGAAGAGGGGAAGAGCGAGGAGGAAGAGAAAGAGAGCGAAGGAAAGGGAAGAAGAGGAAAGGAAAGGCATCCTGCCCTTCGGGAATGGATGTGGCTCCGGAGCTCACTGAGTTTTCTCCAAACTTCAAAGCGCAAGTGTTGGACGGTTCTCACCTCCTGCCAATGACTGGTCCGGGTAGGTTATCAAAATAAATAAATAAATACATATATTTTTTGGACTCTTGGGTTGGGAAAACTAGTCCTTCAATGGTTGTATAACATAGGTGTATACCCATTTACCCAATGAAAGGTGAAGTCTTGAGAGAACCTCATGCAAGAAGGAACCATTGATTTGAAATTTCTGAAAGCTTTCATGAACTTTTGTTTTGATTTTGTTACAAAGATCACTTGGTTCTTTTATTCTTAAGATCTCATGTTTTGTGTTTTGTGATGGTGAACAACAACAATGGAAAAATTAGAATTTAGAATTCTTCCTTTTATATTATGGTTGCATTTTAAAACTTTAAAGTATTGAAAGTTTGTGATGACATTTGGTGTTTTGGCAATTGGTATGAATTGGATGCATTGAAAACAAAAAATTGTGATTTTTTTCTATATTTGTTTGAATATAGGGTTGTTTGTTGTTTGTTTATGTTTGTAGATGAGTTAACAAGCAACCATAAGAGAGAAATTTCAGCCTATCTCCATCCTTATGTCTTTTTTAGTTGTCGTAAAATACAAGATTATAATTTAGAATTTATAATGTTCAAAAAACCTCTTATCAAAATCGATTTTGAAGATCAAGGTTGTGAGCAAGTTGCTAACATTTTTCTCACCTTTTCAACTCATGAAATTGTTTGAAAGCGGTAGCATCTCAATTGGTGCACAATCAAGTTCATCTAGTGGCAATGCCTTTAAGAACTTGGTACATTAGGAGCCCAATTTGTGTGTTTGGTGCCTGATTGTGTCCATTGCTTTTCATCTTTAACAATTGCTTCTCTTTATGGAATTGTTTTTAAAAAAAAATGGATGTAAGTGATATCTTATTTATTTTGAGATTAATCTTCAATGTTGAATTTCTTGATTAGTTCATTCTTTGAATAACACTTCCAATTTGAATATTTTTAATGCACCTATTTATATATTTCACACTAAAAAACTAAAAGAAATAGAAATAGGTTAAACATTTTAGTGTAAAGGTGACTAACCTAGTCACAATTTATTTGCAACTATTTATGAATACCATGTTATATTAACTTAATTTATGTATTAATTATACTAAATATTATGATTATTAACATAATTTATAATATTATAATACTACATGTCTAGTGTTATTGTAATTAATTTTAATTACTTTTGTGGTGTGTTCATTCTTACAAAATGTCTTAAAAAATAAGAGGATGTTTATTTAGAATCTTGTCGAAACAAACCTTGTTGCTTATGAAAACAAACCATATTCTAACTCTTGTTTGTTACTAAATATTCCCAATGAGTTGAGTTGGAGGTTGTATTATTAAGGTTCAGGTGTTTTTTGCTTCATGTGATGACTATATTATTTTCTAAAACACATTTGTAAAGAGTATTATATTTATAGGTGATGTTGTTGGGTATGAACAAGAAGAGATCATGAAGGACTACCATTGTTTCATTTTATCAAGGCTACAAATGTCCTCTCTTTTCACATGGAGTTATTACACCTTCAATTGTTTGACAAATTGTTGAAGTGAAAAAATGAAAAAAATGAAAAAAATAAATATATATATGTGTGAAGAAGATGTCCATATGATAACGGTAATAACTTTGAAGGTGTAATAACTCCATGTGAAAAGAGAGGACACCCCAACACTATCTATAATGGTCCCCCAATTTAACCTTTAAATCGCTTCAATATCCATGCACCAAATTTGAACCCCCCAAATTACCCCCTCCCAAAAATTGCTTTAAACCTAACCAGCAGGTTTTTTTTTTTTTTTTTTAAATTACTTATTTATTATTATTTTTTCAGTTTTTTGGTATTAAAAATTGGGAATTTTATTTTCCAAAAATTAGCGCATTAATCAAATTAACACTAGAAAAACAAAAAAAAAAAACCAAAATTTTCCCAAAGTTTGTGCCTAAAATAAAGGGAAATGTTTTGGGCAAAAAAAACACTTCTAGAAACTAACCACCCCAAAAAGACTAGTGTACCATTTATCCTTTATTTATTTATTTATTTATTGTTCTGGATCTGAAGTTTGATTCCCTTGACCTCCTTAAACCTAACCCACTACTTAACCAACCTGTAGGGTAAGGTTAACCTTTGCAGGATTTAGGGCTTCCCTAGGGTTTCCTCGAGGGTCTCGGAAGCTCGTCCCGCTCAACCGTGGAGAGAGAGTACTAGCGTTTTCTTCTTCTAGCGTGTGTTTCTCACTCATGTTTTCGCACTAGGATATGCCCGAGCTTTTAATCTAGTTTGTACTTTCAGATTCTTCCAGAGAAAAGAAGGAAATTACGCGATTTTTTTTGGATTTGTTAAAGTCTTTTTTCTTCTCGCATTTCGTTCCCCCTCGTGTTTTTAGCAAAAGCCTCGTGAGACGATATGGCGGAGCTTTTTGATCATGTTTCCGCTTTCTGATTCTTGGAGAAGAAAAGAAACAAAAAGAAAGGAGATAAATAGCAGATTTGTACCTTTCGATGGCGTCTGTGCAGAAGGCTATAAAGAAGAAGAACAAGAATCGAGCGAAAAACGGCGGCCAGGACTCTGCTTTCCGTGGCAAGCCAGTATCGACCAAATGGAAACCAGTCTGGGGATGGCTGCACTCGTTAGACCGCACTGAAGTAGTGGAAGGAGCAGAGATTCTGGAATGGCTAAACTTGAATGCACAGTATGCTGCATGGTTGCGTACACAGCATTCCAATTCTGTGCTGGTCTCTTATATCCAGAAATGTCATCATCGATTGCTCTTCGGCCGTGAGTACCACAAGTCGGAGGAGAAGAAAGTACGCCATTATCACAACCTGTTTCTGAGGTCTTTTTGATTTTGGAAAACTCTTTTTCATGCTTTTTTGCACAAAAATCCTTGTTTTTCAGACGCTTCTTGTTCAGGATGATATTAGGGTTTTAGTCCAGAGAGAGTCTAGTGAGGTTTTTATGTCAAGAGAATTTTGGCTATGCGACCAGGTACACCGACCACCAGCTTATCAGCACAGCACTCCTGTGCTTGAGGGTTCTGTTACTGGTATTCATCAGCTTCCGAATGGACAATTCGGTGCAAAGACAATAGCAGACGGAGGACAACAGAATCAATCTGAGCTGGCCACGAATGCAGCATTACAAACAGGCACTTCCAGTGTGCAGAATGTCTCTGGAGAAAGATTTGCAGGTGAATGCCAAGGCATGTAGAATTGCTCAATTTCCATCTATTCTTAGCTCTTTTTTTTCTTCTTTTTCCCCCCTTTGTATGCATAGCAGCATGTGGAATTCAAATGAGCATAATATATCCCAGTGCAAGCTAGCATTGTAAATTCTCTTGTTTGTCAATTGTGGGATTGCAGCAGTTAGACTGTTGTTTCTTCTTTGTGAAAGGAGGGCTTGTTAACACTGGCAGAAAGTGAACTGCTGCAGATAAACCGGATGAAGCAAGTGTTTTGAATCCACAGACACAGAAGGAACAATGGCAATCACTTCTGTCTGTAAGCAATATGCAATCCATTCCTTGTTACTGTGCACCCTGGTAGAGAACAAGAATTAGATCTGGCAAGGCTGTTGCTGATTTGTCTTGGTCCTGTCCTTGTATTTAGGTCACATTGTCATATTTTGTGTGGTTTTCTTTGTGTTGATGGTACTGTATTTTGTATAGGCAATTTCCATGTATTTGCTCCTACAGAAGGTGCTACATTTTATTTCTTTAACAAAAACCATGCAATGGCTTGATCATAAACAGGGTAATTGCTTTTGACCTAATCTGCATGGATGTCACATGTGCATACCCTCACGCAGGTGGACAAGGTCCAATCATTGCAAGTGAAGCCACCCCAATCTTCCTCTCCTTATTCAACACGACTGAAGCGGCCACGATCATGGACTGTAACAGGCAAGGAATTGATTTTCTCCAACTGGTTTCTTCTTCTATTCAGACCTTAAGTGACAGAAAAAAACTGTGGAAAATAATGGCAGATATTTTGTCATTGTCTAAATTTTCATTGTTGGGATTGGAGGAAAAGACCCATTGAGGCTATAGGAGTGTGTGTGTGTGTGCACAACAAGAATGTTAGGACAGGTTCTCAGTGAAACATTACAGAATTATTCTTCACATCATTACTGATGAAGTGATTTCTTTTGTTTGCAAATGCTGCAGATGGTGCTGTGGAAAGACTAAGCCCGAGAGAAAAGAGTATAGGACTGAATTCAGATGCTATCGAAAAAATGGACCCCATCACCAAATATGAATTGTAGGTCTCTTTTGAACTCCATATTTGTAGTGTGACATAGTTGTTTCAAGCCCAATTCAAATTCTAAGTGCCTGGTTTTCATTGTAACTCATTCTGCTACTATTTTAACTGAACCTACCTGTTATTGCATGTGGTGGATTTTCTGCTGACAATTTCTCATGTTGGTCTTCGGGCACTAAATTATGGATGGATCTTATGAATGAACCTAGGCATGGTGGTTTTTTGCAACCTAATTTTCAAGTGCAAAACTTCTCACAATCAATGTGTCCAGTTAGTATTCTTACTTGTTTGTTATTGTGGGGTAGTTTGAAACTGCATGAACAATAGCACCTCATCCACCTAGAATTCAAAATACACTACAGTAGCAGGTTGGAGAGCAACATCATCAAGTCTTTCTTTCAAACAATTGACCTTCAAGGTAGTCAAGGGAAAGAATCAGATGTCCACTCTGAGGCCAGCCATGAAACTTTGTCACAATTCATATAACCAACACAATCTTCATAGAAAGATACTCTTTTATCAGTTTCCAAACACATTCATTTTGAGTGCTGTTCTGTGGAGCTCACATGCCTCTGTGTGTTTTGCAATGCTCGCAGAATCCTCAACCTAGAGATGCGCCTTAAACATGCATTATCAAGATGCAAGGGAAAGACACATGAGTCCTGTACAACAAGCAAGATTGAGAATCAGAAGCGTGTTGCTACTAGTAGTTCCAGGTCAGAGACTGGCATACGTGGTCAAGGTGGTCCAAACACAACTCTCAATGCTTGGGCCTACTCTGAGGCTTCAATTGGTATGAGATTGAACCCTTTGTGTAGATCAGAATGCTCAGCCCTTGGTTTTGCTTATACAAGCAGCAGAGTATGAAAATAGCCAATGAATGTGGTGTATTCAACTGGTCAAGGTGTTTAATTTGCTTTCCTTAACTGCTGTACACTGATTATTGATGACTCATAACCAAGGATGAAAACAATTGGTGATTACTGATTCAGTTTTGGTGCAATGGATCAAAGACCTTACTGCAGGAGCTGGGGACCTGGCACCCAGTATTGTGGAAGCTTTATGGGAACATGAAAAGGGAGGAAACTCAGGAACAGTTGCACATCGACCTAGAGAGGTTGGTAGTCGTGGCAAGAGGTGGAACACAGTCTTAAAAGGTATGTTGATTACATTGATTTTCTTTGACATTTTCAGCTGTTATTATTCTCATTATTTGCCAGAAAATGTAGGTGATTAACCTTAATATCAATTTTTGCAACCTTTGTAAACTTCCCGGTGCGGATGCCATGAAGATTATGTGTTTTATTCTATCCTCCCTTTGCTGATGCATCTGTATGAACCACTATCTGTTTCCACAGGTTGGGACTCGCTTGAGAAACAACAAATAGGACCTGTGAATTGGTTGCAAAAGAGAGCTTATTCCAGCTGGGTGCCAAGCTGGGCAGCATACACTTCCAGCATTGCAATTGCCCAGCCATTAGGAAGCCGGATTGATGTGAGTACTTTCTTTAGCTGTGATCCATGTTTTACACTCATGATTGATGCATGGGTGAGTGATCTACTTGGCTAAGGGACATGCACCACAGTTGGAGTAGTAGAAGAAGGAAGATGGAAAGGATGAAATGAAAACTGTTAAAAACAATTGTTAGCTCATAGGGGGATTTGGCAATCCATAGCCACCTGAAACATCACAACCTGCACAAGAATTCAATACTGCTGCATACCAGTCAGGAAAAGTTTTTGTTTAGAGACTGCTAGATGTCTTGAAGTATAGTGCTACATCCAATGTTAGGTAAGGAGGATTGCTGCAAAAAATTTCCCCAATAGTGAACTGTAAGGTTTCTTAATCCCACTGTGGGACATGAAACATCAGAAGATAACTCAATTCTCGTTGACAAACAAGAAGGAATGTAGAGACACGGGAGTATGGAAGGCAATGGAAGTGGAAAGGCATGAGGGTCTTACTGCTTTGTCATGTGTTCTGGTCAGCAAGGAATCCAGAAAGTACTCGATGTGAGATTCCATCCAGGTGGAGCACCTCAGTTGGTTGTCAGCTGCAATGAGGTTGGACCACTTGCACTTTATGATCCTATTATTCCTCTGCCACAATATAGGCTTCTCAACAGTGATTCTCAATGGGGATGGATATGCACTCAAGTTTTTTTTGACTTTGCATTCATGATTACTCCTCATTATGATCTTTGAGAAGCAATTTCAGCTTTCTTGTTGGATTACTTGAATACTTCCTGTTGGTCTCTTCATACTTGATCTTCTTCTAGCCTGTGTTGTCCCATTTAGAACCTCATCTAGTAACAGAAAGCATTGTGGATTCTTAGAAAGTGAGGAAGTTAGTGGAAGTTAAGCTTGACCAAGCTCCACATACCTGTGTAAGCTGCAGCCCTGGTCTTGGTGTCACTCAGCTTAACTCAAGGTCATTCAGATTGGTTCAAGCTATCAATTGAAGCCAGCACAAGCCTTTGTGTTGGCTAAACCATTGTGGATGACAGCAGTATTTTAACTTATAGAAAAGACATCTTCAGTAGTTTTGAGGCCACAGAATACTTACAAACAGGGATGGATGTTGTAAACCTCTTTTTTGTCTTCCCTCTGTCTTTTGTTTCAGACTTTGTATCCTGTTATTCTCTTATGTGTTTATTTGTTCTGTTGGTTATGGATGGCAGCCCCCCAATGAATTGTTACTTTACAATCTGGTGAGTGGGCGGGCAAGAGAGCTGATTGGACACAACAGTCAGGTTTGTTCCTATTGTAACCTGATCATAATGAGCACGAACTCACTGCTGAACTTCCTACGATAGGATGTTAATGTATGCAGCTTTTATGTCAGAATGTCCATTATCTCAGCCTTACCTAGCATTTTTGAGTGACATACAGGTTTTCTTACTGTTGTGATCTCATGTGCCCTGCATCCTGACTCATGAGTGAGAAATGATTTGCCTGCATGGACCATACACTGCACTGTGTGGTTCTCATCAATTCCAGGACTGTTCGCATTTCAGATACAGGCTGTGGAGTTTGCATTAGGAGGAGACAATATAGTCTCATGTGCCAGCAATATTGTCAAGGTAATCAAGAAAGACAAGCTCTACATCTTTCCTGTTTTGATTAATGAAAAGAAAAGGTGAGAGACATGAACAACTTGCAACTGATTATCATCTTATTGTACTGGTGTATGGGCCCAGGTCTTGTGAAAAGGTCTTATCATGTGATATTTCACACTGTCACTGGCTCTTATCTATTCCTGTTTTGCAGGTGTGGGACTCAACCTCAGCTGCATGCTTGCACACATTAGGGCCTGGGACAGATGATGGAACAGCTGGGCATAAGAAGAAAATCAGTGCAATGGCAGTCAACCAATTTCATTCGTGTAAGCACCACCCTTACACATTCAATACAGTTACTGGCTGTCCTGGATCAATATATTGGTTCTGGATGGCACTACTTGAGACTGCCATTGAGTTGTTAACATTTGCTACCATGGCAGCTCGTCACTGCCGTTCGTGATGAAGGTGATGGTCTGTCACTTTGTGAGCGACTCTCATGAGGTTATGACTGCACTCATTGTCGTGTTACCTTTAATTGTTGTTGTGGAGATTTCTCTGCAACTTCATCGATGATGATTTGCTACCATCTCTGTCCTGCAATGCTAAGCTTGGGGTTTTGTCCAACACAGGTCTTGCTGCAACAAGTGGTGGGGAAGGTGACAGTAAACTTCTGCTGTGGAATATACTCAGGGGTGAACTTGTTGCCGATCTCAATGCAGCCTATAGGTATCTATCCCTTATCCTGTTGAAGTCTTCAATTGGACAGGTACAGATCAAGAGTCTGGTAGATTTTCCTTGTGTGCATTTCTAACATGAGTACTTGGTTCCTACAGAAGATGCAAAGATGTGCCCACTGGTCTAATTGGAAGGTCAATTTGCACAATTAGGTCCCAAGGATGAGCTTTAGAAACAGATAGTTATAATTTGCAAAGATTTACTGACATATGCCAGAGTGCCACAGAAAATCACTCAAAAGCCTACAGTTTTTTATCTTTGTTATCTAGTGTTCATGAATATAAATCCCTTGGTTATTTCTTGAACTGGCAGGCAGGAGCAAGTAGACCTACCATCAATGGATGCCCTGAAAATCTGCAATGGAAGGAACCTTATTTGTGGAAGTGACTCACCAGGGGGCAAACCAGCTGTAGTACAGATTTGGGATATTGATGCGCTTAGCATGATTTCTTCTGTTCCTGCCCATGACACTGTAAGCAAACCTCTTTGCAGCCTGAGAAGTTGTGAAATCTAGAAGCATGCAAGTAGATGCATTCTACTATTAAGGTGGGAAAAAGTTGATGCATTCTTCTATTAACGTGGGATTTCTCAGTTCTTATGAGAGATATTCTATTAAGGTGGGATAAAGTTGATCAATTAAAGCATTTTAGTGCTTCATTTTTAGCAATCCTTGCTGTTGAGAAATTTGACCTGACTCATGCTTTGTGTCACTGAAACTTCATATCCATGTTTTACTTTGCTTGCAGTATATCACATGTTTGGACACAAATGTCTTAAATTCTACACTCATCACAGGTATGAAGTACTTACCATCAGTTAAATTGGTACCGGTCTTCTGTTTAGAATCAACACAGTTGGAAAAATGTGAGCTCAAATTATAGGTTGCCTGCAAGGAAGCATGTTGAATTTGTTGGGGTATGGTCTTTGTAATCCATAAATTGGTTTTATGTATGTTCTGATGTATCTTAAATCATTACACTATGTCCTGGGGTGTGCTGGTGTGGGCAACACTTAAAAGGCCTATGAGTTGCAAACTCAGGATAGTGGGGAAAGATTCCTTCAATATATAAGATGCTGTTGGATTGTTCTATTTTTGTAGACAGAAAAAGCCTATTCAAATTCTTAACAGTGGCTGGACTACTTGGTTGTCTCTTTTTTCTTTTAGCTGAGATCTGAGAGGACCATTGTTGTTGGTCATAGATCTCTGGTGACCAAAGGATTAGTCAAGGTTTTTTTTCTCTTTATTGTGCTTAATGTGAATTTTTTCATGAAAGTGGCCTACCCATAATATCCAGGATGGCTGCACCTGTCCACAATATCCTTTTTTGAGGAAGGGCCTACAATGGTAGAAGTGCTTTTTCTGTGTCTTGGTGCCTGGTCTCTGCATTAAGGAAGACTGGTTTTATTCTTACAGACTATCAAAACTCTGGTGTTTCTGTAACAGGTGCTGGTGATGGTACTGTGGGCTTGTTTGATGTGAGAACTGCTGGTGCCATCAGTCGGTTGCCATTGAGCTCAAGCTGGGAGGTTGGTTGTTTTTCCTTGTTCTGTCAGAACATTGTTATTGTATTGTAGGTTGTCATGTTTATCTCCTTTGGAATAGAATTGTTACAACTCCCCATTAGTAGTCATGAGGAGGAATTTGCTGGATACATAGCCTTCAAGAGGCTGAGAGATGGCAGAACAGGAAATCCTCACATTAGGATTCAATGATGGTTCGGTGTTGCAGATTACATCAGTGTCATTCAGTGCTTGTGAGACCTATTTCCAGGCTTCATGCACAGGCAACTGTACATTTGTATGGGACACACGGATGATGTCCCTGGAACCAGGCCCTAAATGCACAACTCAAACCCCACCGCTGGCCCAAGGGAATCCTTTCAGAGCATTGCACCAACTCAGCCATGGTGCTCCCATGCCAACTTCAGAAAATTCATTTCAAGTGCCTGGGTAAGTTGGAGAAGAAGCAACAGCATGACTGCATGTGGGCTTAGGAAATCCTGTGCTTCAATCTTGATGCAGGCCATTAGAGAGCAGTTCTCAAGAGTTGGATTACTCAGTTTTCAGTCATTGTAGCTTTGTCTGTCAGTAGAAAACTTTCACAACTTCACTGGTTATGAAAGATGTACAGCTAATGTGTAATTTTTAGTGTGCCAGTGCTTAAGAGTTGGATGGTGGCAGTTGGATATGTAAATATTTCCAGTAAATAGGTTCCATGCATCTTGACAGTTGCTGGAGGGTGTAGGTATGTCGACATAGGAGATCAAGGTGTGAATGATGCTCGATGGTTTCAGCAAGAACCCATTCTTGTTACTGTGAGTGGAAATGGCAGGTGAGCACATCCATCAACATTTTTCGTTCATATCAACTTTACGGAACATGTTGGTTTGAATGTCCTTGATGGTATTTCTTCCAGTTGGAAGCTTTGTTTTTGCACTTTCAGATCACCAGTGATTGAATAACCAGTGATTGAACTGGAGTTTATTTCCAAAAGATACATTTTACCTTTCCAACTTACATAGACTTTTCAACTGCTGCTCACATTTGAATTGCCAATGTGATGTAAATGGTCTACTATGCAGTGTTGCAATGTGGGATGTATCTTTGGGGCGGCCATGTATCCAACACATTGCGAGTCATTCCCGGTGTATCAACACGGTTAGTGACTTCATTACCCTGTGACACAGCTCCAGTCCCATTTCTTCCATTTGCTACACAGAAGCTACCATATGTGTCATCCCATTTGAATTGAAGTGGGGAACTTAAGTTGTGGAACGATGATCCTGGAAGAAAAGATTGGAGCACAGTAGAATTGCTATTCAAAGAACCTTGTTTCCACTGCCACCCTGGACAAGAGGAACATTCCTTCAATGTGAAAAATGTTCTGCTTTCAGGTTGCAGTATCACCCAAAGACCAATTCATTTGCACAGGAGGAGATGACCAGAAAGTGGTAAATCCTCGTGTAACCCAGAGATGACATACTTTGCTGTCATGTGTGGTAATTGCATATTTGTTCTGTGGCATCCTCCTTGTGAACAATATAAAGAACATGATCACTTGATTCATGAAGTACAGTCATTTGGAGGTATCCAAAAACATGAAGGTTCATGTCAGAAGAGTAGTGCCTAGAGTTAATTATTGCTGTATGATGGGAATTCTAAGATTTCAATGGTAAGTTCCCAGCATGTCACCTATGGGTAAGTGGGGGGATGGTCTGTGGCAGGTTTTGTATCAGGATGTGGGAGATGAATCCCAACTGCAGTGGCGGTTAACACATCCTCTTTGGGAAGAACCAACACAAAGACCTGAGAGTTGATACCAGGTTCAACTATCGGTATTATTCTGGTATTTACTGAAGACATTGTAGAGAAAGTCTCAGTGTGACTGACAGTCCAATTTTTATCAAAGCTTTTCTGGATGTTTGTTGACCCATCTCACTGGGGATTCCAAAGGCTTCATGGTCAGAGAAACACAACCTATTGGCATGAAACAGATATTTCGGTAGGAATGAAGTGGAAGTCATCAGGCTCTTAAATCAATTCACAAACCTCTGAGACCCTTGTTGTGACCAATTCTCATCATGCTTAATATTTTCAAATTTATCCTTTGGAAGAGCAGGTCCCGCATCTGCAGTATCAGGACCTGTAAACAGCAATTTGGATGAAGTTTAGGCTTTAAATAGCATGAAATTGAGTTTGGATATGTACATATGCACAGGACACAACACAACGCTGTCTTAAAAGAGTCATTAAAGAAATGTGACTGGCCTTCATTGGCCATGGTGATGTATTCAATTGATACTCACTGTACGCTTTCTGATTTCATGGTTATTGCATTGGTGGTATGTGGCTCCGCAACTCATGCATGTGCAGGTCTCAGACAGCCGTTTTCTCATACTTGACTGGTGCTCAATACAAAGGTTAGTAGACAATCTGGTTGATATTGATGTTTTTATCCTGCACAAACTTTTAAAACAAAGTGGTTTTTTGAGGGTTTCCAGTACCAGAAGTGGAAAAAGAAACATAAAAAATGTGAGATTTCCATGTTTTTTATACCTACAAAATCTTTCACCATTCTAAGTACAAGTCTTTTCATCCTCATATAACTGATTTATAGCCAGATTTGGCTAATACCTCCTCAGTGAATCCTCCTTGTGCTACATCTTCCTAATTTTTCCATGGATGATGATTGCCACTTTGTCTACATCACAAAATTTCTTAAATGAGACAATGGACTCTATAAATGGAAACCAAACTATCAAGCTAACGAGCTAAGTTGAATGCAAACGCAAAGAATCATGAGAGTGAATGACTTGCTCTTGTGGATTGCCTCGATATACAGTCCATGTTTCATTCTGCAGATCGAAAAGAACTGTACATAATGTGATCAGAGTAGGACCTGCAAACCAACAAAAAGAAAACATAAAAACCAATAAGCTTTGGAGTTGCATAGATAATCACACAGCCAGCCAGGTGAGACTTGTACATTGTACACCAAGTCATTGAGGATGAATAGATATCACACAATCTTTTGAGATTTTTTCCATTTGGGAAATTTTGCTGCTAAAATGAAAGAATTTTTGCAGATGCTTCAAAGCTATGCCATTTCTAAAAATCAAAGTGACAATAAAAGTATGTTGAAATTCAAGTCTGGAATTTGCAATTGAATTCTCTAGCTTGGATGTGAATCCTAGAACAAATCAACCACATTAGCACTAATTTAGACTTTGTTAATTACTCAACAAAATCGTATCCATATAGATAACCATTCTAAGGGTACTGGAGTGTATTAAAAGGTTAGCACCAAGAGAAACCCGCCAGCAATTTTTTTGTTTTGCAAGGTGACAATATAGACACAGTTTTGCTTTGTTTTTATTCATACCTTGCATGTAAATAGGATATGGTTCATCACTGACATTGCCCAAAAGAGAAAGGATCTCCATCTTTGAGAGTTTTGGCAGCTGCTCTGCTCTCTTCTGTCGATAAAGAGATGTCTCATTTGCAACCTGTTAGAAGATACACTCATGTGTTTGAGCATCAAAGAAGAGCAAAGCAAAAATGCTCCTGTCAACTACTTATCAAAGATCACAAAATTATTGCCTAGTTTGATTGCATGTAAACCCAACTGTTGGTCCAATTTCTGCAAAACTGAGATATACTTCACTCCATCCATGATCCATGTTCCTAAAAACTTGGCACTTAAACTAACAGCACAAGAACATGAGAGATTAGTCAGTGATGAGGCAGAGATTATAGTGAATAACATGAGAGATTAGTCAGTGATTAGGCAGATCATCACTATGCAATAATGGCCATGATGTGCTGCTACTCCACAAGGTGTTGTATCTAAGAAAGGAACAGGAAAAAAGCCCCCCCTCTTGCAATCCCACAACCCATTAGTTACCTGTGGTACTTGTAGGTGCAAATACATGTTAGCATGAAAGAAAGGCTCCATAGCAATCTTTCTAGTTGAGCTTCGTGCGTTTGAGGCTGTTTCCACTGTCACAATCTTCCTTTCATTGATGTCCATGATGTTGTAGTTATGTCCAACAGATAAATGTCTTTCACATGCTCGCTGCACAAAAGATATGAATAGCAGAAAACAGCTTCAAATATGAAAGAATTTGCATCCTTTTGGAGATCAAGTGATACTGAGTAAATCTAATCAGGCATGGGTTTTTTTTCCCTATTGCAACAATATGTTCAGTAGAGGGAAAAGCATTCCTACCTCCAATGCATCATCAAGATTGTGGGCTTCAAGCAAATCTCTTGAAATGAAGTTGCGTGCAACACCTCCTGCCACAGCTTCTTCTGAAGCCAATGGTACTGAATTCAATGTAAACACCTATATGGATATAATCCACATTTTAGTAGTGCTCATCTGGACTTTCCAATAGCCAGAAAATCATGATCCCAGACATGATTCGGAGGCAACCATGAATGGCTAAAAAGAAGATCCAATGTGACTAGCAGCTCTTACCACACCATAACTGTTGAATCCAAAAGCACAGCTTGGAAGCTCCCCTGCATAAGTATATGCCACGAATGATAACCCATCTTTAAGCTCAGCATGTACTAGATACCTGCCATAGACAAGAGATCAGATCAAGCAATTCTGAACAGGTTTTGTTGCCAATGCTTTATATGGGTTCAATTAAGCTGAAAAGTATGTACCTGACACTGTACTTTCCTGTAAATCTATCATGTAAGAGTATTCTTAACATCTACATGATTTCATAATCACTAGATTGCAGACATTGATACTCTGGAAAAGGATATGTTCAAGGGGTGAAAGTCCAGTAGGTCTTGGGTCTATGTAACAAGTGATGATAAGGGGGGGGAGAGAGAGAGAATGTACACATGATTGAGAATTGAAACATGTGCATCCTCATTGTGTGCAATGAGTGAGAGATTGTCACTGTGCAATAAGACAGTGCTGCACTGGTCAGCATCTCCCAATTTTTCACTACTAGTTTTGGTTGGTAAAAATGGTGCAATTTCTTTTCTCATATTGATGAGCAAGACCTGCAAAGCACCAATGTCCCCCTCTCCTGGTTTCAACAAAAAGGATGTACCAAAATCTCTCAAAAGTGCATACGAAACAAGCTTGGCAGACACAAAGTGTGTACCAGTTGAAATACCCAGTGCCGGAAAGAAAAGGAAAAGTGTCAATAGAACCATATTGGAAGGACACAGAGCATAACTTGAAGAAAAGGCACTTGACTACCATCTGCAGTGCCACACATCTCATCCCAATATTCGGGAAACCGCATTCTGCAACAACAAAACAAGGTAGACAAGATGATGATTGTTTTTGCATAACAGAAATCTATATTCATCGTCAAATCACCACATTCACAAAGCTTATATATTGGGCATTTCAGAAAATCAAAAAAAAGAAAAAAAAAAAGCAAAGATTTGCTCCTTCAGTAATGGTCACCCCTATAAACCCTAAACCCTAAATGGGGAAGGAACATGCATTGGCAAAGCAAAAGTATAAAAACTGTAGAGAAACAACACACAAGAGATGTGCATGAACAAAAAGCTCAAAAATTCTATCTATGCTCTCCAAAGCAAAGTGTAAAACTGTAGAGAAAAAACTCACAAGAGATGTGCATGAACAAACCCACAAAAATTGTATCCATACACTGCAAAGCAAAAAGTGTAAACAAAAACTGTAGAGGGGAAAAAAAAAACAATCACAAGACAATAATGTGCAAGAACAACAAAGCTCAATGAATTAATTCTATCCATGGACAGCAAAGCAAAAGTGTAAACAAAAACTGTAGAGATAAAACACAAAAGACAATAATGTGCAAGAAAACAAATGTTCACAAAACTTCTAATACCTCCATATGGAGAAGCAGCACAACATGAAAAAAATCTGACAACATTACTTGTTAGTGGCAGAAAGAGATGAGATGAGTTGTTGTCCATCCGCAGACATTGCAAAGGGTAGCATCTGTGAATGCAGATAAGGATCCTGCTTGAATCTGCTGTGGATCATGGTAGCAAAATGTTGGCCAATTGCAAACCCTAACTCATAGCCTCTTCTTGATCTCAACCTCAAACAAGGCAACCATGGCTTGAATTCTTCACTACCCATTTGCGCAAAAAATGTACAGAAGCTAGAACACCCACAAGCATCTGCTCTGAGGGGCTTCTCCAAATTGGCTGCTGCAAAGCGAATGAATGACCTTCACAGGAGCATCAGCAGCAGCCCAGCGCCTGCCCAAGGGCTGCCCGCCATTGTGCTGCCCGGGGCCCTTCTGCAGCTGCCCAGCTCAGTGTATCTCGGGGCAGTTACCCTTTTTTTTGGATTTTTATTTTTAGTTTTATTTTAAAACATAATTTTTCATAAATCATTTTTTTTTTTCCATTTTCTTTAGGTATATTCTTCCTTTCTTTTCTTTTCTTTTTTTCACCAATGGACTTGTTTAAGTAATTTGAAAAGAAAAAAAAAAACCCTAACATATAATTCTTAGATCATGAAACAAAATTAGACACAAGTAAAGATTAAAGACAAACATTGAAGAAAAATTGAAAAAAAAAAAATCATTCAAGAAAATTAAAATTAAGAAATTAAAAATATGTACTTGTGGGCTCTTACTTCTTTTGGAAAAAATGAAAAAATGAACAACATTTAAATGTAAAAGGACCTATTATTTAAAATTTTAATTTAATTTTTTTGCTATGAAATATCAAATGTAACCATGTAAAAATAGTCCTTTAGATGCAACTTTGCAATATCTTTTTTCATAAACATGTTCCACAACATTCATCCATCTCCTTCCATCAACACTCATAAAGGTTTCACCAAGTTCAAAATATAGATTCATCCATCAACTTTTGTAAACGTTTCATCAATTCCAAAATGAAAAGAATCATCCATCAATTATAATAAATTGTTAATCAAATTCACAACATTTCATCTATCAACTTCCATAAGCATTTCATGAATTTTGCAACATTCCATCCATTTCCACTTCCATATAAACATTTCTTCAATTCCATAACATTTCATCCATTCATACACATTTCATGAAAGATTCCATGGAAAATTCATTCAAGTCTTTTCTACATTTGGTGTGCCTAAATGAGGTTTTTTTACTCATATCATTAATCCATCCATCCTACCATGCATCTTTTCATTCATCCATTTATAAATGACAAGCATTTCATTAGTTCAAAAACATTTCATCCATCCCCATTTGCATGAACATTTTTCCATCAATTCCATCCCCTCTTCCATAAACAATATTTCATCAATTCCACAATATTCATCCATGAACTTCCATAGACATTTCATGGGGTTCCACGACCAATTTCTCCCAAGTGGCTTTTCCACATTTGATATCACTGAACGAATGTTTTTCATTTAGGCACATCATTCATCCATAATTTCATCCATCCATTAAAAGATCATAAACATTTTCATAAGTTTGTATAAACATTTCATCCATTAACTATTTTATTTTTTACTATTTTGTTACCTTGTAATTATTATGGTTCCTAAAGTCGTTTTAAGGTCTATTTTTTGGAGCTCTTTTTACATTTGGCTCCTACTCGAAATGACATAATATTGCAAAACTCTTCATTTCCATAAACAATATTTCATCCAATTTCACATCATTTCATCCATCATCTTTCATAATCATTTCATGATGATCCACAATTAGTTGGCTTTTCCACATTGAATGTTGATGTAAATGAGTGTTTCTCACATTTAACCACATCATCCATTTGTTCATCTATTCGTCCATTCCTTCATCCATTCATTCATAAACCACAAATGTTTTCATTAGTTGTACAACATTTCATCCATCCCCCACTTCCCATAAAACAACAAGAACCACATTTCATCCATCAACTTCCATACAAACATAGTTCCACAAACAAAATTCATCCATTTTGGCTTTTCCACATTTGATGTCACGACTTAAAGTTTTCACGAATTACCCACATCATCCATCCATCCATCCATCCATCTATCTACTAAATATAATACCTTAACAAACTTGAACATCAATTTTTAATTATTTGTAGAAATGTACACAATTTTTCAAATTTTTTTTTTCCCCCCAAAGAACAAGATTTGTTGGAAGGAAAGAAGAAAATGTTTGGGAAATATTTTTAAAAAATTCCATTTAGAAAATGGAATATTGGAAAAAATTCCAAATGAATTGCATTATGGTTAACAAACTTCTTGTGACCTAGATTCAAGTTGACACCTTTTTGACACCTTTTTGACACCCTTTTTTTTGGGAATGGGCACAAGAACCAAAGAGCCACTTTAGATGAGGGATCCAAGGTCCAAAGTCGAATGAAAATAAAGCAATCCTATTGCATGAGAGCCATAAATTGGACTTTAAATAAGGGTCCAAGACCAAAAATTGGCAAATCTAGGCTAAACCTACATGGCACCATTTTGGACCGACAAAAATAAAATAAAATAAATAAATAAATAAATAATATATATATAAAAAGAGAGCTCATGATTTGGAGAGCCAAGATGCAAGCTTAGGGTCCAAAGGCATGGTCCAACTCAAGGACTAAATTTTGCTTCAAATGAGTCCCAATTTGTTGGGTCCTAGGAGTTTAGGGTTCCTAAAGGGCCCCTAAAGAAAATGTGCCTAAAGTTAACTAAGGTTAATATATTTGGTGAAATATTAACTTTAGTTAGTATTTGTTGAACTTGGCATTGATATAAAGATAGACCCTTGTTTCAATTTGTTGTAAAACTCCATACATCCATCCATCCATCCATCCATCCATCTCTCCCTTCCTTCCTTTCTCCTTTCATCCATCCATCCATCCATCCCTTCCTCCCTCCCTACATCCATCCATTCCTAGACCTGGTCAAATTTGGGACTTTTTAACCGCAGTTAAACTTTTTCACCCTGCTCGCTTGCTCGCGTCGCTTGCGTCCTCTCCTGCGACAAGGAGCAGCACCAGCCAGCCAGCCCCTTTGTGTCGGAGCTGAAGGTACAGAGAGCTTCATCGAGCCCCGCCATCGACGCCAAGAGCTTCTTTCGGAATTCAAACTCAGAGGACGGCAAGAAGAGAAATGGGTAGTGATCCAATGACGACGAGGAGCTTCATGCGCATCGCAATGGACTCAAAAACCTGAGAGAAAACAGGAGAAGAAAGAAAGAAAGAAAGAAAAAAAACCACTTCGGAAATAGTAGAGAGAGAGAGAGAGAGAGAGAGAGAGAGAGAGTGGAAGAGAGCAAAGAAAAATTAATTCCCAGAGCGCAAGTTTGCAAGGTAACATTTTGGGTTTGTGTGTGTGTGTGTGTGTTTTTTTTCTGTTTCCTGCAATGTTTAATTGAGTTGCATTTGTGTGTATCTGAAAGCTCAAATTTTTTTTCTTTCCTGCCGAAAACAAGTAGGTTGCTTTGCTTTGCTTTGCTTTGCAGCTAGAAATCCCAAACGTGCTCCTCATTTGTTTTTTGTTGTAAGTTTTGTGTATCAAGGAGTTCTAATTTAGTTTAGTTTAGTTTAGTTTTTTTTAAAAAAAATTTAGTGGGTTTGGAAAGCTCAAAGTGCTTGTTGGAGATGGGAGGTGGATGGGTGGAATCAAGGAAATAGGTGGAGTGAAAATCTCCTGTGAAGCTCTCTTTTTAGTTAGGGTTTTCATTTGTGTTCCTTGCAGGGACAAGGAGAAGGAGGAATAACAACAACACATACAACAACACATTTTCTTTCACCATGGCAACTCCGTCGAGAGGAGGAGGGAACAGAGACCCAAAGCGGCATATCTCAAAGAGAGTGCTGAACAGGTGGGAGACACTAGTGTATGAGGCAATGATGGCAGAGAAGAGGCGACAAAGTGCGAGACAAGGAGGAGGAGGAGGAGATGATGATGGTTTTGGTGGTGGAGATACCACCACATCTTCTGCAGCCTTTGTTCCGCAATCTCTCCAGCAACAGAGAAACATTGATGCCATTCTCCGTGCTGTGGATGAAGTTCAACAAGATGATCCTCAAGTTGCTCGCATCTGTAAGCTTTGCTTGCAAGCTTGCATCTTCTCACACCATCTCCCCCTAAACCCTAAACCCCTTTTTCCTCTTCTTGCATCCCCCCCAAACCCTAAATCCTAAATCCTAAATCCTAAACCTTTCTTTTGCATCCCTACCAATGCTCAATTTGCTTTGCTTCTTGAACATCTTGGAAGAGAGGATGAACGATGAGCTTCTAGTAAGTAGCTCCTCCTCCTCATCTTTGCTGGGGTGTGTGTGTGTGTGAATTGTTTTGCAGTGTGTGAGTATGCATATTCACTCTCACAACACCTTGATCCAAAGGATGAGGGTCGTGGCGTCTTGCAATTCAAGACGGGTTTGCTCTCTATCATCAAGGTAATCTCTTCAATACTCAAACTTGGGGTCTTTCTTTTTTTCCGTTTTTGAACTGTGATCTATATCTCTCTCCCCAATTCTCAACTTTGGGTTTTCCAGCTGTGGATCTATATCTCTCCAATTCTCAACTTGTGTTTTCCCATCTGTGGATGTATGTCTCGTAATTGTTGCTTTCAGATCTCCATAAAGGTCCACTTTGTTTTTCTCGCACTGTGAGCAATTGTTCAGAAGAGGTTTTGTACTACTGGACAACATGGTGTTTTTTTTCCTTTTGGGTAACTGAGAAACAATCTAAATCTGTAGAATTTCTGTTGCATACAAATTTTATTCTACAGCAAAAGCGGTCCAAGAAGGAAGGTGAGAAGATTAATCGGAACCAAGACATCAGCTATGTACAAGACTTTTATAGGCGTTACCGGGAAAGAAACCGAGTTGATGAGCTTGAGGAGGAAGTCAGACGGGATCGTGAAAGCCAGTCCTCAGACCAAGATACAAGCATGTACGTCGCTTGTAGTTATAACTATTCTTTAAGCTCTTCCCAATTAGTTTTATATGCTGAAAATTACATGGGTGGTCAAAAATCAGAGCTTTTCGTGCATGAGAAATTGTAATAATATTTTCTCAATGCTTTGCAGTTTCACTCATAGCGTAAGTAGTTGAGAAGTTCTTCCAATGCTTATGAAGATCGATTGAAAATGCATTTATCATGGAGAAGATGGTGACATGTGTTATCATTGATTCTCGAGGAAATTCTTGAGACTGTTAGTCCCTGGATGTTGCAATTTTGCTTTGTAATTCCATGTGGTTTTGGTTACATTTTGTGCAGGATGGAAAACAAGGTTGAGAATTTAAGGAGAGTGTATTTGATGGCAAGAATTCTTAATGAAGTCGTGGATGCGCTTCGAAGTACAAATTCTGAAATGACTATTGATCTAAGTGTAAGTCAGAAATCACACAAAACTTTCTTAGCGCTGGCTTCTGATCCATGTGTTCTTTCTTGGTCACCAGTCTGCAGTATTAAGGCTCTCAAATCATTTGCAACTCAGCAGTTTTACACCGTTTATGCTTTGGTTGAATGAGTGCAACTCCACAACGACACAGACAGACAGACATCCATTGTTTTTCCGATTTGTGAGTTTTTGTTTTCAGTAGTGAGTGATTGATGGGTTTCAGAGTTTTTGGGGTATTTTGTTGCGGATCTTTTTGTTGGTGTGTCTACAGATGAAGGCAGTGATGGAAAACGACGCTAAAAAGCTCCAGGAATATAAAGCTTACAATATCTTACCCCTTGAAACACCGGGTGTTACCAACAGTTTCCAATTGTTTCCAGAGGTAAGTTTTGTTCTTTTTTTTTCCTCCCTCTTTTCAAGGCATTCCACAGTAACCCCAAACAGTACAAACAATAGAGAGTTGAGCAACCCTAAATGAGGGCAATCGCACCTGTGACCAAAACCCTAGATTTGGTTTCTTTGCAGGTTTTGATTCTCATAGCAAACAATCAGAAATTTGATACTTTGGTCTTCTCTTTTTCTTGCTTGCGTTTGGCTTTGAATTGGAGTTGAGTGTTTGGGTTCTTCAACAAGCTCAAATTCGGTTCATATAACTGAGAAATATCCAATGAGCAATTCCACTGTTACAATACAAGAGAATTCCACAACACAAGTTATCCTTTGGTATTTTTGCGTTTTGAAACTTCAACATTTTGTTTTCCTTACTTAACACTTTGAAAGTTAATTTTTTGAAACAGGTGTCGGGTGCAACGAGAGCATTGGAGTATACTCCAGACTTACCACAGTTTCCTGATACTTACAATATGCCCAAAGAACGAGCCTTGGATGTGTTTGATTTCCTGCATTATGTATTTGGATTCCAGGTACACACAATCTTCTTTTCATTGCCAGAACCGTTACATTCTCGATGAAAGGGTGTGTTTCTGTTGGATGGAAATATTTTGCAACTATCAACATGATTCTTATGAGCTCATATTCTTACTATAAAAGCACCCATCATGTTTGTTTTTCACTCAAGTACAGAAGATGGGTACCAAAATACAGACAGTCTTCTCTTGTGTTTTTCTCTTGAGTACGAATGATGGGTCCCAAAATGTAGAGAGTTTTCTTGTGTTTTCTTTCTCTCAAGTACAAAAACATGGGGTTACAAAAATGTAGAGAGTTTTCTCTTGCATTATTCTCTCAAGTACAAAAATTGGGTACCAAAATGCAGAGAGTTTTCTCTTGCATTATTCTCTCAAGTACAAAAATTGGGTACCAAAATGCAGAGAGTTTTCTCTTGCGTTTTTCTCTCGAGTACAAGAATTGGGTACTGAAATGCAGAGAGTTTTCTCTTGCTTTTTTTCTTTCAAGTACAAAAATTGTGTATCAAAATCTAATAGAGTTTTCTCTCTCTCTCTCTCTCTCTCGTTATATAGTGCAATTGAGCACTCTGAACATGAGTGACTTAAAAGAGAGAGAATGTGGTGTGTACAGAATGACAATGTGGCAAACCAACGAGAGCATCTGGTTTTATTATTAGCCAATGCACAATCACGACTGGGTGTGCTTGTTGACTCAGAACAGAACAAGGTACCCACCAGCAAGCAACAAATTTTTTGCTGTGCAATCCCTCAATTCTTCTTTTGTAGGTTTCTCTCCCCCACCCGCCGCCTGTCTTTGTTCTAAAGAAAATTCTTGATCAGAAATGTAACATTTTTATAATTTGTTTTTTTTCTGCAGGTGGATATTGGTGCCATAAATAGTGTCCATATTCGATTGAATGAGAATTATGATCGCTGGTGCAAATTCTTGAGACGGGCTTCTATGGCTGAGCGGTGTGTTGATGATACATACTAACTAGCTTTCACCCCTTCTGCACAGAATGAGAAATCTCTTACTAATGGTCTTTTTTTTTTGTTTCTCTGGTCTTTTTAGGGGATCTTTTCTTTCAGATCTGCACACACATGATGAGTATTCTCTGGATTTGGGTGGTTTTTGTTTGTAATGCAAAGTGCTGTAACTTTTTTGATGTTCAACCTGTGTGTATAATTCGGAGATGGGGTGCAGCGCATTCACACCACAGAAGCAGCTGTTTTTGACAGCGCTCTATCTGTTAATATGGGGTGAAGCAGCAAATCTCCGCTTTCTCCCCGAATGCCTTTGTTACATCTTCCATCATGTAATGTTCCTCAAAACACTGATCTTTTTTGTCCCCTCAATTTGCTCACTGCAATCTCTGCGCCAATTTCCTCCCATCCAGGGACACCTGGCTATGCAACTTTCTCTTTTGCTATTACTTGATCAAATTGTTGCTTTGATCAGGCCAGTTTCCAAGCAAATCATTTAGTTCTACGTTCTGCCTTGAATAGTAAATTAGCACTAATTAACCATTTACATCTAATTAATTAGCAAGTGTAGACTAATTAGCACGTTACGGTTTCGTGTTTTTGCACTAATTACTGTTGAACATCTCTAATTTAATTAGCAACTCTAAACTTCGTAGAATTTTATTCTTGCCATTTAGCACTAATTAACTGTTTACCCCTAATTAATGAGCAAGTATAGATTACTAATTCTAGCAAGTTTAGAGTTTGAAGAACCAACTTGAAAAACCCTACACCCTAAACCCTAACACCCTAGACTTATATCGAAACCCTAAACCCTAAAACATCACTTCAGGAAATTATAGCCAATTGAGGATTTTGGGCCCGAATGTGCAGATGGCAGATGAGTTGTATGATTTGCTTGATAAACCGACAGTTGGGAAATCGAGGATTATACTTCCTGATTCACCGCACTCGTTTCTGGACCGAGTCATCAAACCCATCCATGAGATTGTGGTTGAGGTAAAGATTTCAAGTTTCAAACAAAAGAGTTTTGGGTTATAACTTGTAACGGTTCTTTTACTGCCAGAACAAGGTCTTGTTGTTGTTGTTGTTACTTCTTTTTATTTCTTTCAGAAATTGAGGGAAAACTGGATCAATCTCACAATGGGAGATGGTGTGTTTGTTTTACAAGCTTCAATAGTAATACTAACAATATTGTATGGGGGTTTCGTACAGGAGTCAACCATAGGTGCTGATGGAAGATCTCCGCATTCAGCATGGAGAAACTATGATGATTTCAATGAGTTTTTCTGGTACTTCTGCTGAAAGTACCTTTTCGTTTTCTCTTGAAAATCTTCACTTGGGCAAAAATTGTAACCTTCCTTTTATACTTGGAGATTCTCGATTCTCATGGGAGTTGTATGTATTTATGTATTTATTTGCTCGATTGGCTGATGATCTATCTATTTGCGGTTTTCTTTTTCCTCTGAATTCTAAGTGATTTTTTTTAATGACTGTGGTTTGTGTTTTGTATGGTGAGCTCATAGGGCACCTTCTTGCTTTGAGATTTCATGGCCATGGCGATCAAATGCGGGATTCTTTAAGAAACCCAAAAAACTCATTTACTCTGAAGCTGATCGATTTGTGAGTGAATTGATTTCTCCCCTGTTTTGTTTCTGCCAAAACCTAAACATTTTGTGTATGGAAAGGGAAAAGGAAGTGGTTCATGTTCCTCTTCTCTCTCTTGGGTCTAAGATTGTTTTTTTTTTGGTGGGGTGGGGACAACCAAATCAATTGCAGGTGCCTGCAAAACCAGAGCAACCAGAGGCAGTAGATGAAGAGAGAAAAGTGGGAAAGACCCATTTTGTAGAGCATCGTACAGGCTTGCATCTTTACCATAGCTTTCACCGTCTCTGGATTTTCCTTGTCTGTATGCTTCAGGTATGTTGTCGATATAACCTGCACATAAGTAAGTCTGCAAAATGCTGGTGTAAGGGGGGAGATACCACCTAGAAAATAAAGTCGTCACCAGTAGGGTTTAGGGTTTTAGGGTTTTTACTTGTTCTGAATGCTGATTTTTTGTTCTTCAAATCCATTATGCTGATTGATTTGTTGAAAGCTGGATTTATATTTTTGTTGAGTGTGTGTTTAGGGGCTGACGATATTCGCATTTTGCAACCAAGAGTTGCACATCCGTTCCCTCAAGTACATTATGAGTGTTGGTCCTACTTTTATTGTCATGAAGTTTCTGCAATGTACCCGCTTTTTCCCCCCCTTCCCATCTCTATTTTGAAAATGAGAGATTCAGATTCAGATTCAGATTTCAGATTCAGGTTGCAAAGCAGATTCAGAATTCAGATTCATATTCAAACAGAGTGTTACACTGAAATCAGAAACAACCCATCAAAATGCAATTAAAATTAGATTCCAAATTCAGATTCAGATTCATGTTCAGATTTAGATTCAGTGCAGAGTAGTTTGCTGAAATCAGAAATGACCTATCAAGATTGGATTCAAGTTCTTATTTCAGATTCTGTTTCTGATTTTGATTCTAAAGAGAGCACTTTTACTGAAATTGGAAACAACCACTCAATCAAGATCTGAGTCTTTCTCTCTAAACCATATTTCTTAAAATTCAGATCTTGGGTGTTATGATTTATTTTCCCCACATTGAATTTGAAGTGTGTTTCAATGCATTTTGTGTGTGTTTGTTTTTTGGCAGCATTTCTGGATGTTACATTAATGGTGGGTGCTTATAGAAGCACTCGTGCACGTAATGTGTCAAGAATGCTCATTCGGTTTTTTTGGTTTGCTAGTCTCTCAGCTGCCATATTGCTTCTTTACATGTAAGTTTGCTGCACCACCACTGCGCAATTCTCTCTGACTTTCGGTTTTCCTTTTAGGGTTGGTTTTGTAAGGTTTTTGTGTTGGCATCAGAAGATTTGTCAGGAAATGTGGATTTTATTTTCTTTTATTCCATTTTGCAGAAAGACGCTTCAGGAAGAGGCGAGAAATCCGAGCGCCAATAAATGGTTCAGGGCTTTCTATTGGCTATTGGGAATTTACGCTGGATTTCAACTATTTCTAGCACTTGTGCTACGTGTACCATTGTTTCGTATGCAACTGGACAGGTGCTCGAATCTGTACATTGTTCAGTTTGTCAAATGGGTGCATCAGGTAAAGAGAAAAAATACACACACACACACACACACTCACTCACTCTAAATCTCCTTACTATTTTGCGCAACTTGCTAATTGGGTCCTCCTGAGGTGAATGCAAATGAAAGCACTTGGTATGAAAAGAGCATATAGAAATATCATTTCTCTACTACTTTCTTGTGGAAGTTGCTATTTTCTTTGTGGGAATTTGGTTTGATATGCAATTTGGATGTGTAGGAGCGCTACTATGTTGGGCGTGGCATGTACGAGAGCACTCTTGATTACTTCATGTATAGCCAGATCTTTTCCATCTGGCTTTGTTGTTGCATGGGTTTTTCGTGTTCTGATTGATGGCCAAGAATTCTTTTTTGTCATGAATCTCATGGTTAATTTCAGCAGGAGAATAATTATGAGAATGAAAATCAACAGGATGAAGAAGACCTTTCTTCTCGCCAGTTTGTGAGAGCCCGACTGGCTCCTCTACAAGCTTGAACCTCTTGAAACCTCAGGGAAGCTAGGTTTTTCCATTCTTTGCCAAACTCAATAATTTTTCTCTTTACTTCTGAGCAGGTACACGTCATTTTGGTGGGTAATTGGTGTTTGCAAGTTTGCGTTCAGCTATTTCCTCCAGGCAAGGCAGCTTTGGGTCATACCATTAGTGTTGAAACAATCAATACTTTTGTGCTTCCTATTGGGTTTTTACCCTTTTTACCAATTTCTGAATGAATTTCCAATGGAACACAAATGTGCCAGAGATTAGGAATCTCAACTCATGCATGTGGTTTGAGGTGCAGATCAAACCTCTGGTTGAGCCAACAAGAATCATAGTCAACACAAGCAATATTCGCTATAGATGGCCTGATAAGATTTCCGCAAGTAAGTCGATCCAATCTCTCTCTTTCTCTATCTCTCTCTTATGCTGTCTACATTCAGTTGCAAATTGTTGAATGTGATTGAGATAATCGAGCTGGTGGATTCTACCAATCAGTAATACTTGTATATATTGAGACTTTAAAATGCAATTAATTAGTTTTCTTGTTTTTTTTATTACAGGTAACCACAATGCACTCACACTTATGTCATTGTGGGCGCCAATTTTAATGGTGAGTTTTGTTCTCTAGTACTTTCTCTCTTGATTTTTTTAACTGTATAAATGATATAACAAAAACCCTAAACCCTAAACCCTGAACCCTATCCCTGTAAACTGTAAACCATAAACTGTTTAAATAATATATTATTTAGCTTACTTTCTCTCTAGTTTTTTTTTTCCAATTGTTGTAATGGTTCAATTTTGTGTGGGTGTTTTTCCTTCTGTTATGGATTTGGTTAAGTGGATCTGCTTTCAGATTGGTTTGTGGGTCTTTCTATAGATCTACTTCTTGGATGCACAAATCTGGTACATGTTTATTTCCGCTGTTGTCGGAGGCCTTGATGGTGCAGGCAAACGCTTGGGAGAGGTGAGTACAAAAGCTAAAAGAAAAGAGAAATGGATATTGAGTTTTGGCAACTATCTCTTATCATTGCTGCAAGTTGTAAGAGAAAATTTAGAGCACACCAGAAATCTGACACAGTTGAGGTGAGAGTGGTGGAGAAATAAATCTAAGTCCATGTTGTTGCAAGAGAACTCAAATCCCAAGAGATTGTGCATTCCTCATGATTGTGTTTGAGCTAGGTACACAGACTTTTTTTTTTTCTTTGATTTTGTGTTATCTGGGGTCAGATCCGGACGCTGGATATGATCCGGCAGCGATTTTCCACGTTTCCTGAAGCTTGTGTGAAGTGTCTGCAACCTTCTAGACATGGTCTTGCAATGTACGAAAACTGCAAACTCCATATTTGTCTCTTCAAATTTTCAGCAATATTTTGCATTTCTTTGATCGTTTTGCTATCTTCCTTATGATGCATCAAACCACATATGTTGTGAGTTTTCTCTCTCAGCATTAAAATTTGTTATGGGTTTGTGCAGGACAAGGAGTATATCAATTGGTGGCGAGGTACAAACTTTGATGGTAGCTATGAGTTTTTAAATTTTGCAAGAAATATCAAGACTGTAAGATGGATGAGAGTTTTTTTTTCAGTTTTATACTTTTGCAGTAGGGACCGAAATGATGTGCTCTGTGTTTTGGAAATCGTGCTTTAGGGTGTCCTGTGAATTGGGTTCCACTTCTGAAAATCAACTCTTTTTTTGGGTGTCTTGTGAATTGGTGCTCTACTTCAGAAAATCAACTCCTTTTTTCTGGGGTTCTTGTGAACTTGTGCTCTACTTCTGAAAATCAACTCTTTTTCGGGTGTCTTGTGAATTTGCATTCTACTTCCCAAAATCAACTCTTTTGTTGGGAGTCTCCTTGTGATGACTCAATTTTCCCATTTGATCCTGCTGCTGCAGACTACTAAGGCAAAAGTGGATGCAATAAAGTTTGCACCGCTTTGGAATGCGATCATAAACTGCCTTCGCGAAGAAGATCTCATCAGTAACAGGTAGGAGTAGTGTTTTTTTGTGTTGAAATCTGTAAAATCACCGTGCCACCACCGCACCCCAAATGACCAACTTCTTCGACAGTTCATAAAATCATCCTAAAATACAAAAGTCTTTCTTTGATAAACTCTTGCTGTCTAGTGTCATTCAGAGTGTGCTTCCAAAAAAAAAGGATCAAACCCAGCTTCTCAGCAATCCCACATTTGGGTGTCAGTACCCCCCCCCCTCCCACCTTATTTTCAGTCATGAAGATAGGTCTGTCTGTATGTGAGCGACTCCTCTCAATTTGGTGCTATGTTTTTTGGGTGCAGGGAGAGAGAGTGGTTGCGGATGCCTGATAACAGCATAACAACAGGAACAGAGGCACAGCATTCGTTAGTCCAATGGCCATTGTTCTTACTTGCAAACAAAGTCAGTTCTTGCGTTCCTTACTAAACTTTCTCATCACATGCAGACTGCCTGTGGAAGAAAAAATAACTTAAAAACAGAAGAAAAACACCAAAGGACCTTAAAAGAAGAACCATAATAAGACCCTGAACCTTATGCTACTTTTATACACAAGTAATCGAGTGTTGATCTTTGAACTTGGAAATGAAAAGTTGGGATCTTGGACTCAGGAGAGTTGATTTGATTTGATTTGATGCTTTGGAGAATTTGATCAAAGCTTTTAATATTGGGCTTTTTTTTGTTGTTGTTGTTTGGTTTTGTTTTGTTTAATTAATTGATTAATATTAGTTATATTTTTGGCAGGTGTACGTAGGAGTGGACATTGTGAAAGAGTACAGGCAAAGTACACAGGAGGAACTTTGGGAGAGGATAAGTCGGGATCCTTACTTGGTACATGCAGTTCAAGAGTCTTTTGAAGACTTGCAACCCATTTTGCTTGCGCTTTTGAATGACGAAGGCGGTGATTGGTTTGTCATTCCTTAACCCCAACACACACCAGTCATCTCATCATAAATAACACTTGGGTGTTGTTCTCTTCTTCTCTTCTCCTCTGTTCCTTCTGTGTTGCTTTTTCCCCCCTTAGTCCTTATAGTTGGTCTAGTTTTTTTGGCTTTGACCTGATTTTTGAGTGGGTTACCATGGATGGGATCAAACCATTTGCGGGTAAAAAGATTTCTTTCATGCAAAGATGAGAGTATCCCATTGTGGGTACGAAGATCTCTTCAATGCAAACATGATAGTATCCCATCATGGGTATGAAGATTTCTTAAATGCAAGCATGAGAGTATCCCATTGTGGGTATCGAGATTTTTTTCCATTTAAACATGAGAGTATCCCACTATGGGGATGAAGATTTCTCTGATGCTGGCAATCATGAGAGTATCCCATCTTGGGTACGAAGATTGCTAGAGTTCTTCAATTGTTATCATGAGAGTATTCCATTGTGGGTATGAAGATTTCTTCAACACAAACTTGAGAGTGTTTTTTTTTGTTTTATGATCTATTTTTGCCTTGATGGAACAGGGTCAGACAGGTGTACGAAGATGTACAGAATTCTATCACCAACAACCAATTTGTGATACAATTTAACCTCTCTGCACTTGAACTTGTTTTGAAGAATACTACCGTGCTCACAGAAATCCTGGTAATCTTTTACAGATCTATCAATAATAATGCTATTGTTCTTGAGATTTTACAGAGATATCCGTGAGATGAAATGGGTAGCAAATAAGTTCCACATGTTGAAATTTTCCATTACCAATTTCTGTTTGTTTCTGTTGTTTGTTTCCATGTGCCTCATAGTATACGAATTCAGGGGGGGAAGGGGAAGAACAAACCTACTGTTTCAACATGTGGAACATATGGTTTTTTTTTCCTGATTTTTGAATTATTGGTTATGATGGAGATGAGTTCTTGTGTAATCTTTTTATTACAGGCGGCAGAGCCCCAGAAAAAAGAAGATAAAGAACGACAAAAAGAAGAAGATGCCAAGAATCGTGATGCTGCAGAGCAGGCATTGATAGGTCTCTATGAAGTAGTGATGCAAGATTTTATGACAGATCCAGAACTCAGGTTGGTGGTTTTTTGTGTCCCACTTCTCAGAGCCACTTTCTAAAACCAAAGCCCAAAAAAAAACCTGCTGTTTTCCTACCCCCTTGGTAACCAAAAAGATTTTGCTTCTTTGTTCCTAGAATCGGAAGGAGTTTCATGAATGGATTTGTCTTCTTTGTAGTTTGTTGACTCTCTCACTATTTCAGGTATAAGTATGCAAATTCACAGGATTTACAAGCTGCAAAGCAAGAGGGGCATCTGTTCAGCGGTCTAAACTGGCCAACTGCGCAGGAGGTATGTCGGCTTTCAGTTTCCTGAAATTAAGGGACTTTGGGATTGCAATATTGCCTTTTCATATTTTTAACAGGTTTTTGCCAAATGCAGATGTAGATAGCCAGATCCAACTACTTTGAATTTTGCATTCTGATATTACCCTTTTCTGCTTTTTGAACATGTCATTTTTGCAAATGGTGGATGTAGAAGATAGGATTAAACTGTATTGTAGTTTGCATTCTGATATCTTCTTTCCTTGGTTTCTTGAACATGTTTTGCTGAAAGATGGATGTCTGTAGATAAGACTGAACTATAATTTGAACTTTGGCATTTTTGATATCAACAATTTTTGGTTTTTTTCAACATGTTCTTTTTGTTTTTGTTTTTGTTCTTTTCTTTTTTTTTGCAGAAGGCAGATGTTGATAGATTGAACTATATTCTGACAATCAAAGACTCTGCCTTAAATGTCCCTCGTAACTTGGAAGCAAGGCGTCGGTTGCAATATTTCACAACTTCTTTGTTCATGACAATGCCAGCTCCTCCCGCTGTTCGCAAAATGTTTTCCTTCAGGTCAGTTGTACATGGTCTGCTGTACATTGAGCTTGAATATAGAAGAGTTTGTGTAAACCCTAAACCCTAAACCCTAACCCCCAAAGTGCTAATCCATAAACCCCGAGTGCTAGACCCTAAGCCCTAAGAGATTGTCGTTTCCAAGCCAGAACTAGCATCACAATTTTGTTCTTTTTTCCTTTCTTCCGTCTTTGGATCATGTTGAGTTTTTTGGAGCTAGTTTTAGCTGCCACTGTTGTGGGAAGGAGGAAAAAAAAATTCTCACAGTTTGAATGTTGACTTTGAGGATTTGATTCCAAAACACTATCTTTTGGTGGTCTATGTTGATTTCAAGGATTTGATTCGAAAACAATCTTTTGCTAATCTTTGGTGACTTTGAAGGGTCTTGATTCCAAAACACATTCTTTTTCATGCTGATAAAAACCGGTGTGCAGTGTACTCACGCCATACTACGATGAGGATGTAATGTATAGCATTGATCAGTTGACAACTGCTAATGTTGATGGCATCACCACCTTATTCTACTTGCAAAAGATATACCCAGGTAGTATGATCCACAGCACTTGTGTTTTAAGCCTAATGGGTTGCATTTAATGCTAATGGGTTGCGTTTAAGGCTAATGGGTTGTGTTTTAAGGCTGATGGGGTTGTGTTGAATGTTGGGTTTTTTTTTCCTTCTGCAAAGTAGAAATTTTTAATGATCTTCTTGTATTCATTTCTAGCATACCCAATGGGTGGAAATTTCTCAAATTTTTCCAAATCTTTTGGCTCATGTCTCCATATGATATTTTATTTGTACAGACGAGTGGACAAATTTCCTTGAGAGGCAGCTTCCAGGTGTGGACCGGGCACAGCTGGCAAGTCGTACAGAGGATCATGTCAAAGATCCTCAAGAGTTGCGCCTTTGGGCGTCCTATAGAGGACAAACTCTTGCTAGAACAGGTATGAGGTTCCCAGTAGTTGCTAAAAGTTCAAACAATTTTGGACCATTTTCAATGAAGGTGGGATTGATGTCTTTTACACAACAGTAGCGCAGGCAAATTCAGGAAGTCAAGGTCACAGACAATGCATTAACCTCTCATGGGGTAATTGAATTATGCTAATTATTAGTAAGCATAATTGCTTTTTAGGCAGCTTGTAATTCTAATTTGTCATGCTTTTGATTGCAGTTCGAGGGATGATGTATTATAAACTTGCACTTGAATTACAAGGGTCACAAGAAGGCGCATCAACAACGGGTAAAATTTTGTTGTTTGTGTTTTTGCATGTTATATCTTCATCAATTTCCCTCTTTTCTTTTCAGTTCTTTCTTTCTTAGAATGGTTTTTACTCTTCTTCACAAGATCAGCACCAGACCACCTCATGTACACACTTATAGTTCTTCAACAGAATGAAGAATTTTTTTGGGTCTTGTTCAAGCAGATGAAGAGGAGGGACTACCGGTAGACAGACCAGGTGGATTGGTACGGAGTGCAAAAGTGCAAGCAGAGCTCAAGTTCACATATGTTGTCAGTTGCCAGTCATATGGAGAACACAAGAATAGCCCTCTCCATCAGGATAAGGTGGCTGACATTGCGTACCTGATGCGCAAGTAAAGTTCTTCACTAGAAAACCTGACACTTGTATACTATTACTAGTACAAGTATCTGAAAAACAAGTTCCTCAATTCATTCATCAAAATGCAAAAAACATTCTTCAGTTTTTCAGTAAAAGATTTGAAGGAGATTTGCATAAGCTTGTCACTAAATTGTTTTGAGAATTTAGGGCTGAGAAACTTGAACCCTAAACGCTAAATTCTTCCTTTTTGGAATTATAATGAAACACTACTCTCTTCATGCTCTTTTCATGAATTTCTAGAGCTGTTAGTTTTTTCTTTTGGGGTGGTTTTTCATTGTCTTGCTTGTTGTGCAGGTATGATTCTTTGAGAATTGCGTATGTAGACACTGTGAAGGAGATGAAAGATGGACGTATTGCCACTATGACATATTACTCGAAGCTCATCAAAGCCGATCCAAGTGGCCGAAACCAAGTATGAGGGAGAAAGAAAAAAAACACAGAAATATGGAAGCACACATTCTCTTTGTGACAAATTGGGTGCTTTTGTATCCTCTATTTTTCCGTTACATTATGAACTCACGTAACATATGATAATAAAGTGTTTGGTGTTGTGGGTGGGTTATTTTTGTTGCAGGAGATTTACTCGATCAAATTGCCAGGGAGAGTGTTTTTGGGAGAAGGAAAAGCGGAGAATCAAAACCATGCAATCATTTTCACACGGGGAGATGCACTTCAAAAGATTGACATGAACCAGGTCCATTTTCCAAGATTTTTGTACACTTTTTAATCTACACCACCGACCATCTTTTTTAAAAACAAAAAAAGAAGGAAAAAAATTGGGGTTCTGAGATGGGTTTTTTGTGTATTTGCTACTTGTTGTCTGTAAAGGATAACTACTTGGAGGAGACGTTGAAGATGAGGAATTTGCTTGAAGAATTCGACTCCAAAAAACATGGTCTTCGATCCCCTTCTATTCTTGGTGTTCGTGAGCATGTCTTCACTGGAAGGTAAAAGGAGATGACCAACAGTCCCACATGAATCAATCTCTTCTAAGAAATCATGATTTCTTGTTTTGGGATGGCACAAAACTGAGGCAATTTGTGGCAATGTCTGCAGTGTGTCATCGCTGGCGTGGTTCATGTCAATGCAAGAAATCACCTTTGTCACTATAGGCCAGCGTGTACTGGCACGTCCCCTCAAGTGAGTGAAACAATATGAGATTGTTGGTGCACCACTACCACCCACCACTCTTGAAACCTTTTGGTTGTTGTTGCACACATGAAAAATACACATGTTGGCTGTGTGGTAAATAAAAGTCAATTCATTTTTGGGTGACACACATGTGTGCAGAGTGAGGATGCATTATGGACATTCCGATGTCTTCGATCGCCTTTTCCACATATCAAGAGGTGGCATCAGCAAAGCTTCCAAACAAATCAATCTCAGCGGCGACAGTTTTACAGGTTTAAAAAGAGAATTGTTGGCACAATGTTTCTTAGTAAAGACACAGATTCTCAGTTCCAAAGAAAACCACGTAGAATTGGGGGTGGAATTTTTTTTTGCTGGGTCTTTGTGAGTTTCTTCAGGCTAGCCTTCTTCCACAACCATGTATGTACATGTGCAAAACCAGGATATATAGTTTGTGCCAGTATAAATCAGTATAAAACACCAGTATAGACCACGATAAGTCAAGGTTTTGAACTGGTATAATTAACCCCAGTATGTACTGTTTATGCTGACAATGATAATACAGGTTTCAATACTACTCTACGACAGGGTAACATCACCCATCATGAGTACATTCAGGTGCGTGTTTTTTGCTTCTACTAAAACATGCATGTGATCTAAGGATTAAGAAGAATTAGCAGCGGCAGTTTCTATCAAAACTAGATTAAGGATTAGAATAATTAGCAGCAGCAGCAGCAGCAGTTCTGTAATTAAGGACTAGGTTAAGGAATAATTACCAGTGGCAATTCTGTGAAAACTAGATCAAGGACTAGATTAAGGAATAATTAGTAGTGGCAGTTCTGTAATAACCTAGATTAAGGAATAATCTGGCAGTGATTTTTGTTTTTGTAAAAACTAGATTAAAGACAAGTAGAAGAGAGAGATGTCTTTGTTCTGTGATTACTAGTTTTTTTTTTCCTTTTTCAGTGTGGAAAGGGCCGAGACGTTGGGTTGAATCAAATAGCAGCATTTCAAGCAAAAGTGGCATCGGGAAACGGGGAGCAAACTTTAAGCCGTGATATTTACCGATTGGGTCAACTGTTTGATTTCTTCCGCATGTTGTCTTTCTTCTTCAATTCTGTGGGCTTCTATGTGACCACCTTAGTAAGTCCACCAAAAAACCAAAAAGAAAAAAAACCATCCATTCTTTTTCTGTGGTTTTGAGCTTATATCACATTTCTTCAAGTATCTCATTACACCCAAATTATTAGTGTGTTGTATGTTTTGATGCAAAGGGTTGAAGGCCCCCGGGTTTATGAGAAATTTGTCAATACTCCCCATAGTTGGAGCTGAAGAAGCTGATTCTGGCAAACCCTTTTTTGTGGAATGCAGATGACGGTTTTAACTGTTTATGTATTCCTCTATGGAAAGGTGTACCTGGTATGTTTACAAAAGTCTCATAATTTTTTGTGTCTTCTCTTCTTGGTTCTAGTCCTGATTGGAGTTCGTTTGTGGCAAAATTTGCAAAGCTTGATCTTTTGTGTGCCAGAGAGAAAGAAGCAAGCAATGTCATATGTATAGGTCATGAATTTGTGGAATTTTGTTGTTACCATAATGATGATGATGATGATAGTAATGGGTAATTTTGTTTCTGGGTGGATGTGTGTTGTTGTTACACCAGGCTTTGTCAGGAATAGAGGACGCACTGAAGAACAAGGACAATATACTTGGGAACAAGGCATTGCAAGCTGCACTTGACACGCAGTTTCTGTTTCAGATTGGTATTTTTGCCGCAGTACCCTTGGTCATGAATTTCATCCTGGAGCAAGGTGTCTCTCGGGTATGTAATTGTACATCACTCAAAATAAATTGAGCTTCTGCTCAAAATGTGATCAATAACTGGGAAAAAACCCATTTGAAATCTTCCTTTCTATTCCTTTTTTTTTTTTGCATTCATGGTTCAAGGTTTTCAATAAGGGCAATACTTATGTAAGTCCCTTGTGTGTCCTTAACTTTGGAATCTGGTGGAAACAAAGAGCAGGCGTTGATCAGCTTCATCACAATGCAACTGCAACTGAGTTCCATTTTCTACATGTTCTCTATTGGAACTCGAGCTCACGCTTTCATCCGAACTATTCTTCACGGTGGTGCTAAGGTCCCAAAAAAATCAAACTTTCATCTTCTTTTCTCCTCTTCCTCCTACTTGAAGAATTCTTTTTCCTTAAGTGCCTCCATCTATCTTCCCTTTTTGTCTTTCTCCATGAATCATAGAATATAGTATTGTGGCTTTTAATGGACAAATCTTTACAAACTCCTCTGGTTATGGTTCTGGTGTACAGTACCGCTCTGCTGGAAGAGGCTTCGTTGTGGAACATATTCCATTTACAGAAAACTACCGACAGTACTCACGAAGCCATTTTGTCAGAGCGTAAGACTCTCTCAATTCTCTCTCCCTTAAAAACATTTCTTCATAATTTCAGTGGAATCTTGTAGATTCATAAAAATGTGTTTTTTCGAAATCATGGGTCTATAGCTTCTTCACCCAATTCTAATATCCAACAGTCATAGTAAAAACCCTAAACTGTAAAACCTAAACCCTATCCAATATCAGCTCATTTTGGTTTCTGGGTATTGTGTAAATCATTGTTTTGGGTGGCTTTTTTCTGCAGGATGGAAATTATATTTTTATTGATTGTATATCTGGTGTATGGATCTCAAGATCAAGGTGCAGTTCTATCGGTTTTACTCACATATAGCAGCTGGTTTCTTGCTCTCTCCTGGCTATATGCGCCCTTCATTTTCAATCCTTCAGGATTCGAATGGCAAAAGTATGTCCCATTTCCTTACACTAATCTTTTGTTGCAATTTGTATTTCAATATTAAAAAAATTGAAAATTTTCTTTTCACTACAATATTATTCCAGACTCTATTATCAGATATTCTATCAAACACTTAGTTACATAGAAGAGACAATGTAAATAACAAAGTGCGTTCCATTTTCTTTCAATTTGGATTGCTTGCAGGACAGTGCAGGATTTCAGTGAATGGTCGAATTGGCTAGTCCGTAAAGGTGGTATAGGAGATGAGGGAAAAATGAGTTGGGAGATTTGGTGGAACGAGGAGCAAGCGCATATCCAAACATTCGCAGGCCGATTCTGGGAAGTCGTATTAAGCTTACGCTTCTTCATATTCCAATACGGTGTCATATATACGTTGAATGTAGCCCGCAACGACATCAATGCTCGGGTGATGAGAATACAAAAACACTTCAAAAATTACCATCCTTTACTATATTGTGTTTTTACAGATTGAATTATATCTATTGGGAGCCTTAAGAATTAAAGAAAAGTTGGTATTTTATAAAAGGAGTTTGCTTTCTGATCACGAGTCTCAGGGTTGTATGGTTTTATTTTCATTCTTCTTTTGTATGGGTGATCTTCATCTCTCTTCAAGAACCTTGATTGTTTGTTGTCGTATTTATAATCTCACTGTTTTGTTTTGTTTTGTTTTGTGGTGTTGTATTCATGAATCTTGCAGGTTTCTTTTTTATTTATAATCTTGCTGGATTTTGTTTTTTCAGGTATATGGATATTCGTGGCTGGTGATGATTGGAATCTTCATCTTATTCAAGGTAGGATACCAAAGACACACACACTCTCTCTCTCACTATTTAGTTAAATCTTGTGGTGTTAAAAAATAAATCTGCCTTTTGCAATTATGAGCAGAAAAGATGGATATGTGGGTATGTGGGTATGTGGGTATGTTTATGTCAAAGTGAAAAGGCGTTTTTTTATGGATTTTGCTGGTACTTTCCTCATGGTTTTTTGTTGTTTCATGTTTTGATTTAGGATGTTCACCTTCTCAGATTCCAAAGAAAATATAGACAATCTCTGCCATTGAATTCAATGAGAAATCTGGCATGTTTTTGAGGGTCTAGAATCTTCTGAGAATTGATCAAAAGTCACAACTGTGACTAATTGTGCATTGACCTTGGCTTCCATTTTTGGGGTTTTTACAACTCCTATGTCCTTTTGTCAATGTTCTTCCATGAATACTGCTGAAAGTCTGGTCTTGTCAAAACCAAAAAATGCTTCATATTCTGAAGGAATTGCAGTCATCATGGTTACTGAGGACTTGCGGCGGCTGTTTTGATGTTGGCAGGTGTTTACAATTAGTCCAAAATTATCAGCTAATTTTCAGTTGGTGATACGTCTATTCCAAGGACTGGTGTTCTTAGCATTGGTGGCAGGTGTAACTGTGGCAGTGTCATTGACATCACTCTCAGTGCGTGATGTGTTTGCAAGTTCATTAGCACTCATTCCAACTGGTTGGGGTGTTCTCTCAGTAAGCAGCAAAAAAGTCCCTCTTCAAAAATTCTGAATCCGAATCTCCTTGTACATACAGTTCAGTTTACAGAGTATAATAAAAGTGGGTGTGTAGTTTTGATGATTTCTTAAACATGTGAAGAATCACAAAGAGACAAGAAATTCATTAAGGAAAGATTTGATCTTTTTGTATTGTTTTTGGATGGCAGATTGGAATTGCCATCAGACCCATTTTGGAGTCACGTGCATTACGGTGGGCTGGGCTATGGAATTCAGTACGAGCAATAGCTCGTCTTTATGATGCAGCAATGGGGACATTCCTTTTCATTCCTATTGCAGCCTCGTCATGGTTCCCCTTCATCTCCACCTTCCAGACTCGCCTTGTGTTCAACCAAGCCTTCAGCCGTGGTCTCGAAATCTCTGTCCTGTTGGCTGGAACTCGACCCAACACAGGTTTATAGCTCTGGAAAGTTTTTTGATGATGACCAATGACAATGACAATGGTTTTCACGGTCTCACTCTCTTGCAGGACACTGCAACTATTGTAAAAACACAATTTTGTTGAACAGATTGTCAGCAGGTTGTGTGTTGAAATCTTTGCTTACATTTTCTCCCAAACATGACATAGCTTCTTGCAAGAGGAGCTGTTTCTCAGGATATGTATATTAGACAACAGCCCTAAAAAAGTGCTGTAATTTTTGTGCAGTATGAATGGACATCAAATTTTATCCTTTGATGCTTTTGGAATTCTTCAGTTTCTTGCAACAGAAAATTTGGATTTAAGAATCAGAATTGGGTGCAATGGATATGGAAGCTGCTGTAGCAGTGGCAGTGGTGGCAGCGGCGGCAGTTTCCAAGCCTTTGATGAAGTTGTAACCCAATTCGGACATATCGCTCAAGGTTTTCTCTTTGGTGCTCTTCTTGACAGGGTTGAGGTCGAAGAACCAGTTCACCAGAGTACTTCCCACTTGATCTCCATCTTCCTCCAAATGCCATGTGAATATGCATTCTTCCAAATTGAGGTTGCTGCCTTGGAGTGTGTAAGTGAAGCAATGGTGCTGTGGTGAAATGGTAAGGAGTTTGTCTTTTGCCCATCCTTTTCTTTTACCCCCTGGCAAGCCTGTAGGGGAGTTGAGTGTGTAGAACCTGAGACAGCCAGGCTTACGGTTGTGGCCTTTCAGACGCTCACATACCTCAACAATTGGCACAAATTTGTGTAAGCCGCAGAAATCAGATGCAATCTCCCATGCTTTCTCTAATGATGCTTCAATGGAAGCTGTGATGGAGCCTTGCCATTTCAATCCAGCAGCAGTGGCAGTGCCAGTCACACCAGGATCCTCATCACTGTAATCGCTTGCAGCATCCATGAGCTGTGTTAAACCTCCGTTCACTTCTATTACTCTCATTGCAGCAGCTGCACATGCATTTGATCAAATCTCCACACATCATCAGTGTTTTCAGCCAAGCCCACAAAATCAACTTATAAATCCTTCACAATTGTTCTGTTGCTTTTGCACCAGTTTCTCCCTAGTTTGCCAAGAAGCTGCAACTGCTGCTCTAGATCTCTCACTTCTTTACACACTTATGCCCCATCTGCTCATGTGGAGTTGTTAAGCCGAAGAGAGAGAGAGAGCAACCCCAATGAAATCCCTGACACCTACAACCTGTAGCAAATAACCCAGAAGCTCGTGCAAAGAAAAGAAAAGAAATGCTTGCAAAGATTGGATAGTTCCCAATGTGGAGCTGGATGGATTTGCTTCCAAAGTTTGATGGCAAGATTTTGTTCACAAAATCTTGATGGGTTCTTCCCAAAATTTAATGGGAAGAAACTTTCTTTGCAAATCTTGATGGTGAGAAATTTTTGCTCCTCAAAGCTTGATGGGTTCTTCCCAAAACTTGATCTGAAGATTTCTTCACAAACCTTGAGGGTGCAAGAGTTGCTCTCAAAAGCTTGATGTGAAGATTTGCTTCCCCAAAAGCTAGCCTGCTTGATGATGGGCTTCGTCTTCTGTTGAAACCTTGACAGATTGGTCTCATTTGAAAGCTTGATGAAAACTGGTTAAAAGATAGTTGTTGCAGGCTGTTGGGTTATGAGAGAGAATGAGGATGGCTGGAAGAGACAAACAGAAGAGGGTTAAAACAGTTGGAAATACAGCCAAGAAGTACTCATAACTGCCATTCACTGTGCACACACACACACACACACACACACACAAACACTTCAACTTGCAGCAAACTATGATTTTCATTCTGAGAGAGCGGGTGGAACTTGTTGGTTACAACTTCTTACAAAAAGGGATAAGAAAGAAAAGAGTGAGAAACTGGAAAAAGAATGCCAGAGGAAACTAGAAAACATGGGGATTTGCTTGCTTGTTTATTCAGTTACAGCCAAATTGGGTCATCAGCAAAATAAATCCTGATTTTCATAAAGCACTGCCTGGATTTTTCCTTTGTATTTTCAGCTCCATTACCTACCTGAAGAAACCTGTTTTCAGCAAGTGGGATCTTCTGCGGTGGAAGGTACCAGCCAGGCTGTATTGGGAACTTCTGACCAGCGGAAGGTACCAGCTAGCCTGTTACCAACAATCCTGAGTGTTTAAAACTGTTCCAAGTGCATGCATGAGTTTAGGGTGCATGCATGGTATGGTGAATCCAAAAAAATTGTCACAATGTTGTAATGATTCAATTTGAATGACTCTAAATGTGTAATGAAAGATTGTTCACATAATCTATCATTATGTTTTGGATTTTTTTGGGGGAATGCTTATGTGACATATAATCACTTGTCACAAAATAAATTATTTTATTAAAAGAATTAAGAAATATTTCTTTTATTTGGAGTTTTCCAATGAAATTTTGCATATATGATTGTATTTTTATGTACAAAAAACCATCTTCTCTAGTTTTTTTTTTTTTTTTCAATTTGACTTAACATCATGAAATTTAAATTTAAGAAATATATAAAATTTTAATGATATATTATGTGATAATAGTGTTGATGATTATGAAATTTTTTTGAAGTTGTAATTTTTTTTATAAAAAATTTTTAAATTAAAATTTTTAGATCAATTAAAAATAATAATTGACTGCTATCAAATAGAGTGTTTTAATCAAGTTTTATAATGGGATTTAATGTGCATTTACTCATAGAGAAATGATTTTTAAAAAAATATTGATGATTGGTGTAACTTTATTTTATTCACAAACCCCAAACGAATGAAATATAAATGTTTTTTTTATTTTAAATTACAACATTTTAAATAAGTTAGATATTGAATCCAGTTTTGAATACATTTGGGGTTCATTGTAGCATGCAAAACACTCACATCACATGACCCACCATAACATAACATGCAAACATAACACACACCCCCAATTTCAGGCAAGAAACAAACACTTAATTATAACTTTTGTGTGTGTATGTGTGTGCATAAATTGCACATGTGACTCCCCAAACTTCAAACTTGTGTCTGAAAATTTGTGAGAATATGAGGTCCCAAGTTAATATGACATGGAATAATGCACCACATCATCATATAAAATAGCAGGAATGTCATTTAAAACTTGTGTCTGAAAATTTGTGAGAATATGAGGTCCCAAGTTAATATGACATGGAATAATGCACCACATCATCATATAAAACAGCAGGAATGTCATTTAAGACTAGTTCTCATACAAAAGAGGACACAAGATTAAATCCAAACCAATAATAATATAAGAAGAAGAAGAAGAATATATTCATATATGATTGCAATGGAGAATTCATGGAAATGAACAAGAACTAGAAGCTTTGATCTGAAAGAACAAGTGCAATCTCGCACAAGAAGAAGAAGAAGAAGAAGAATCATCATCTTGAAGAAGAAGCTCTTAGCTTTTATGGAAACAACAAGGTACTGAAGAAGAACAAGAAGGAGTTCTGATCTTCCATGTATGGGAAGAATCTGAAGATGCCCTGATCTTGGGAAGAAGAGGATATGGAAGAAGAACTTGGAGTTCTGAGCTTTCAGTCTATGGGAAGAAGAAGAACAACAACAACAACAACAAAGGAGGTTTGATCTTGGGTGCATGGGTTCAATCAGAATAGTGGGTGGTTGTTAGGGTATAAAGAAATTCTTGCAGACAGTTAATGCAACGTGATTCTGAGCATTTTTTTGTTTTTTGGGGTTTTGTTTTGTGGTTTTGCAATTAGCTCTACTTAGCAGTATAGTAGTCGGCTAGCAGTAGCTTGGTGCTTGAAGGAGAATTGTTATTATACAATTGTTGAGGATGATGCTGAAGAAGAAGAAGTTGGTGGTGTTCTTGGTTGTGGCTGGACTGGAGTGTCGGGGGGAAGACCAGCTGCAGAGGCAGCAGAAGCAGCGTCGAAGAAATTGGCAATCCCTTGCATGATGTAAGTATACGATGTCTTGACTGTGGTGCAATCACTGGGTGCAGCTTCTCCGTTCAAGGATGCAGCTAGTGTCAACAACTCTTCTTGAAACTCTGACAGTTCGCCATCTTCGTTCGCTGGCGATGCTCGCAGTGATGAAGGAGCAGCTGGCAACTCCACTGCGCGCAACACCACCAGCAGAAGGTAAAACAACAACAACAACAAGCTTCTGATTCCATGAAAAGGATTCAACTCCTCAACTTCCAACAACAAAAACGACAAGGAAGGGTTTTGATCATCTTTGTGATGGAGATCTGTATATATTGTGTTGGGTTGCATGAGCAAGCAGCTTGAAGGTGGTTCTTCTTACATGGGCAATCCTTTCTTGGAGAAGAAAGAGAGAAGACGCTTTCGAAGGTGCCAGCCCAAGCATCGCGTGCTGTCAAGAATGGTCCCGGCAGATTGAACAGTTTCTTGACTGTGGCTGGAATCGACGAATGCTCATACTGCGATGTCGCTGTTGGTCCCTTCGGAGCATGCAAAACTGCAGCAAAACAAACAAAACCCAACAAGCTTCTACCGATCATCATGAGCTTCTTGCAGCAGCTGACAAGCTTCACAAATGAAAACTCTCAGACCGACTCTAGTCATGCATCGTCGTCGAGTCTCGACGTGATGATCAGCTTCACGCGGGAGAATATATATATGAGCTGAGAGCAAGTAGCTGAAAACACGACCAGACAAGAACAAGAAGATCTTGAAGCTGTGATCATCATCGATGATCTCTAGATGCAGTGATTCTAGATGCACGTACTGGAGCACCTACCTGTGCCTGCAGGGATCCAAGGAGAGATGAGCAAGACAGGAACACGAACACCGAGACGAGTGAAGTCAAAGGAATAAGGAGGAGCAGAGCCGATTATGCCATCAGGACTAGGAACGCCAAGCAAGGGAGTAGGAACATGATCATGGAAGCCACCATGCTCATCATAGGTGATGAGGAGGAGAGTCTGATCCCACTGAGGACTAGCACGAAGCGCTTCGTAAACTTGTTTGATGAGCGCTTGACCCTGTGCGACATCATGAACGGGATGATCATCATTCGCAGCTTCGGTCAGGACGTCGAAGTACTTGGGCTCGATCACAGTGTAATTGGGAAGCACTCCGTTTCTCGCATCCTCGAGAAACGAAAGGTCGTAAGAATGGAAATTGTTCAAGACGTACTTCAATTGTCGCAGGTTTCTGTAGAACAAAGTGTTGGGGATTTGTTGGTAATAGATCCCGAATGTCAAGCTCGCCTCTTCTATAACTTCGAAGATGGTCTTCTGTGGCATTCCTTCCTCGAGCAGCTTCGTGTTGTTGCTCATCAATCCATGCGAAGTCGCGGAATGCAGATACTGTCTATTGGGTTGTGTTGAAGATGGAACTGAAGCAAACCAGCGATCCACTACGGCGAATTCCTGTACCAGACTAGTATGGATCGGGATGTCTTCCGGAGCGAAAGCGCTCATGATCGTCTTCGATAATCCTGCTTGCTTCGTCTCCGCATTCGCTGCAAATCCGTTCATCTGTGCAACTCCAGTTGCATCACCCGTAGCGGGTTCAGATTGAGCACCGAAGATTTGCATCAGTATGTCTTGGTAGCTGTGTCCTGGATCCGCTTGATCCACATACGGGGCTTGATCTGAGACTGTGACTTTTCCGGCTGCTGGATCTGTGAGCGATAGCGGATTGCTTTCTGTTCCTGTTAGTCCGTCAATCTGTGGGTTCAATCTCTTCATGAATCCCAGCATGTGGTCGAACGATCTGTTCTCCATCACCAGTACCACTACTGTCTTGATCGCTCCTGCTCCCGCTGGTTTCTGCGCTGCACTGCAGCACCCGCAAGAAAATAAGTTCTGGAACATCTTCTCCAAGAACTTCACCATTTTGCCTCTCGATCGATGAATGACTGAGCAAAATCTTGTGAGCTCTGCTGCTAGCCTGCTACTAGTGGTGAGTCCTGAGTGCTGCTTCTGCTGCTGTTGCTTGCTGAAATGACTTGTGGAAGGTCAGGTACAGCCATAGATTTATGTGGAGTCTCGGGCTCTTGGAGCTTGGAATGAGTAGTGGGATTGAAGCAATTAGGAATCTCTGTGGGGTACCATCTGCTACTGTTCTTTGAAAACCAAGTTTCTTGAATTGCTGCAGCGCCTCTAGTGGTTTCTTTCATACTCAACCCAGCTGGAGTAGCCGCATCAGCAGCAAGAACAACAACAACAATTTTGATGAATTGACGCTGATGGGTTCTGATGGCAGGGGTGGGAACTCATGACGATCATAAGCAGCTGCTTCTACTCAAGCTTCGGAATCTGTTGCCAGGATCTTCAATGTCCGATACGTCTAGTTACGTGTTCAAGATTGTGTAAACGTGAGCTTCAAGCCTCCTACTGCTGCTACAATCTGATCAGTTGCCACAACTGGAAGCTAATGTGTGTGTGTGTGTCTGCAGCTGCACCACGACGACAACGACGACGACGACGACGACGATGACGACGTCTCTTGTTCTGCTTCTGATGATTATGACGATGACCTGATGATCTTCATTGACAAGTTTTTGGTTTTTTCTTGGCGCTTTATCTTCGACAAAGTTGCTTCTTTTGTCTTTGGTGGAGATCAGTGACGACTATCGTCCACGATGATTGACAGTCGAAAGAAAACCAGAATGACTATTTCACAAAGAAATTCTGGCCCCAGGGCTGGATGCTCACTACTGTTGTTGTTGTTGTTGTTAGCTTAAGATTGGGGTATTAGGGTTTTAGGGCAGGTTGGGATTTTCTAATTCTATCTTCACCTCCTCCTCCTCCTCCTCCTCCTCCTCCTACGCCCTCTGCAAAACTAATGTTCCAGTCGAGAGCTTGCAAATGCAGCATGGGATAATAACTAATTTTCCAGTCGAGAGCTTGCAAATGCAGCATGGGATGATAACTAATTTTCCAGTCGAGAGCTTGCAAATGCAGCATGGAATGATACCATGAAGATGCGATAGGAACACAAAAAAGAAAGAAAGTCTAACTCCCTTCTCCTCCTCCTTCTCCTCCTCCTTCTCCTCCTCTTCCACTGCAAAACTGTTGCAGCTGAAAGCTTTCAAATGCAGCATGGAATGATACCATGAAGATATGCCATAGGTACACCAAAAGTAAGAAAGCAAGTTTAGCTCCTTCCTCCCTCCTCCTGCTGCTCTTGCACTGCAGATTGCTCCTGAAAAGCTTGCAATTGCAGCAAAAACCTTTCTCTCTCTCTCACGCTACAAGACATTCCTCCCTTCCTCCCTCCCTCCCTTTTCATCCATTCATCCATGCACACATTTATTCATTCAGTTATACATTCATCTATGTGCAATTGCATACCTTTATGTTCTACAATCGGTAAAAAGCCATATGACACTTTATTGGCCCTGCCTTTGTAAACTGAGTTTCCATCCTGTCTTTCATTTTTCCCGAGCGCCTCCACTGCTGCTTTTATATACTTTCACTTCTCCTAATTGTACAACTACTATAATTGTATGTATGGGAACCTCGTGCATTAAATGCTGAGTGAGTTTCAGCAATTTTATACTGAGTTGCAGCATTTCATGCTGAGATTTAATAAAAAGAATTGCCTTTCTCTGAAACTACCCTTCTCCAAAAATGATTGAGATCACGACGCATCCATCATACACCTAAACTTCGTACAATTCTTTTAAAATGTGACAATGTGATTGGAAAAACATTCAAATTTGCATGTCATGACAAGCTTCTTTTTTGTATAAATTTATTTTTTTGCAAAAATATGAAAAGGCAATATTCAATAACCATGCTGGCCGGTTATTAGGAAAAGACCCCCAGGAGTTATCCGGGTGGTTCTTAGGATTCATGGTCACGATTGTCACAAAGAAAATCAAAGACCCAATTGTGGTATATATCCACGGTTCTCAAAGAATTGAAAACAATCCAAACCATCAACCATAAAAAAAAGGTCTGTTCTTTATATCGGTTCATTTGTGATAACCGCAGGTTCTTTCTGAGACCACCGATGGACCTTTGATTCTGAAAATTTTCAAAGGACTGGAACCGACGGTTCTTTCACAATTTAAATAACTGCATAACACCGGTTTTAGGTGTGTTAAGAAATTTTTATTTTTTAAAGAAATGTTGGTCTGCATTCAGTTGCTTGCATCCATATGTCAAAAAAATTAATTACTAATTTATGTATTTATTTTAGGCAGATTTTGTGAAATTAACAAAAAAAAAAACTCATAACCTCTTTTGTTTTGCTACCTAGTATGCTTTTTTACCTAATATGATTTTGAAAATTTTTAATTTAATTTAATTATTTTTTAAATGAAAATTTCATGAAAGCACCATGTCTAAACATGAAAGATGAGAACAAAAAGATACTCCTTGGGGAAATTAACCTCCCCCCAAAAAATTAAATTTTATTGGGATTCATTCAACAACAAAATCACTCTTACAAAAAAAATTAATTATGTGGTAACAATAGTACTTAACAAGCATTAACCCTTAATTGTATAACAAAACTTGTAAAAATAAAAAATATATAATATTATTATTTCTAAACTTGCTCTTCACACTTCCAATGACAATCAATTGATGAAAATACGATTTTTTTGATTTCATGAAAATTTTATTCTATTTCTTATGCCACCAATATAAGTCATCATTTGTTTCAAAACTCTCAAAGTGGATCCTAAGTGTTGTTACCTTTGGTACTCGATTGAAAGTATGGGCCAAAAAGGCTTTGAGTTCATGTGACCTCCTCTCAAAGAAATTTTGAAGGATCTCAAAATAGAAGTCTTGGTTTTATTCTCGAGCTCTAATTATGGAGTGCATCTCTTTTGACTCAATTATGTAGGTGAAAAGAGGATAACTCCTTGTGCAATGCATATTGAACAAAAAATGTTATGCTATTGGGATCATTCTAAGGAAGATAAAACCTCGCACATAAAACAAACACAACCTCAACAAAAACGTCCATATTGTATGTATCTTCTTACATGTGGAATGAATGCAAACATCGACCAACATATCATAGCCACCAATTAAAAGACTTGTGTCAATGATTCATTAATGTCAACACATTTTGTGCCACAACAAAAAAATTTGCAAAAGAAATCAAATCCACTTTTCATCTTGCATCATCGTACAAGAAAGTTCTTAACATCACAACAATTATCTACAAGACAAAATCAATCCACCATTTAGTGTGCATGCTTTCTAAACTTTCAAGAAATTCATTCAACCCACAAAATTTAATTCAACAAAATTTGTTGAATTGGATTGGATCAAGTTTTGCCAAATTGAATTGAATTGAATTCAAAATTCAATCAATTGATAAAAATAGTTTTTCTTTACACATGACATCAATTGAATTTAGGACTATTTAAAAGTTAAATTAAAATTGTGTTTTTTTTTTTTGCACTTCTTGACAAATAAATGCATAATAAACTCTTATTTTCGAAAAAAAAATCATTACCTTAAAAAAAAGATTTTATAGATGAATATTCATTTTTTTCATTTTTTTTTTAGTTTAGTAATGAGTTATGAAACACAAATATAAGGCCCTACAGCTATTGAAATATGTGCTTTCACCCAATATTGCCTTACCAACAATGTAATTGATTTCAACATGTCATTATTTTAAATTTTTGTAATGATCATCAATGATTTTGAGGCAATTTACACATGTTTGGAACACAAATCATGTATCATCTCCATTCATAGTGTATGTATGCTACTTCATGACCTTCACCAATTCATTGTAAGAAAATTATAAAGCTATCACCAAACATGAAAGATGAGCGACAATCACAACTTTTATTGCTAAAGTCCAAGACATCAAACATGCTAGTTCAAGCACCCCTAGAGAAAAAGAAAAAACACATAAAATTATAAATGACCATGCCAACTATCAACTTGACTTCATCAAAGATATGAAACATATGCACTTTCAAAAAGTAATTTGATGTATTATATTTATTGTGTAATTCATAAATTATCTTTGGTGATTTAGTTGTTTAATTTAAACAACATTTTGTAAATTGGTCATTTTCATTTTCATTTAAGGATTTTTTTTTCATTTTTCATTTTCATGATTTAATTTTAATATTATTTTAAATTATTGGGTTTGGCTTCGTGAATTTTATAACAATATTAGAGTAATTGCATGTTCTCATCTTCTTTGGTACCAAACTTTGCAAAATTTTCCCGCATTTTTGAAGCCCAATGAACAACAATGAGCTCGAGAAGTTATGAAACAATTCTCTGTTTCAAGCAAGTTTGATTGTAGAACACAGAGAGAGAGAGAGAGAGAGAGAGAGAGAGTGGTGCAGTCTGCCATTGTGAATTTTGCATGAGTTCTGAATCTTTTTCATTATACATGGAAGCATGTCAACAAAAGCATTATGTTTCTATATTGACAAAGAATCTGTTATGTATGGAAACATGGCAACCGAGTGATCCAAACTCAAATCTCATAGTGGACACAATGTCTTTTCTCTTTGTCAAAAAAATGTGAACAAGTGGTTTTTAAGTGGGGGTTTTAACTTTCACTGTACAATTTGTTTTGGAAGAATGAATATTAACATTCCAATAACGCAGCTAACAATATAGAAGAAGGATTCTTGATATTTTTTTCTACTTTCATATCTCATTTATGTCCAGATTTAGCATATTTTTTTATAGAAATGGAAACCTTTTCCTTTGATCGTTTGCGCCAATGAACATACCATATCAATTGTGTCCAGGTGGTTGATATCCTCAATAGCTGACAAACCAAAAGACATTCAGATGTTATATACTAAACCCGCCATCTATTCTGAAGCAAGTTGAAACATTGCTTTACATATGCAAGTTAACTAGACATAACATTCGGTTTCAACGGTGCAAAAACATATGTAAATGAGTTGAACATCCGAGTTGAATCACAATTGAATCTCTCAAATACCTGACAATCTGCAGTGTGTCTGCAATCACCTCAATACACTCGATTTTTTGCCAAGTGCACTGCCCTGCTGATATTACTATGCTTGCCCTATAAGTCCCCATCTGTTCAATGCCACAGCATATACTTCCCCACACGCAAAAGTCCAGTAAGAAGCAATTCAGTCTTAAATCACAAAATGGAGAGATTTTCTCTTGACATCCATAGCCAAATAGAGAGTATATAATAGAGGAAAAGAGTGATCCTGCAAGAACCTTTCTCATACATTCCAGTGGAAACAACTTCCTCCTCCTTTCTGAAACAGATGACAATATATTTGATGCTATATTTATGACTCTAAATATCCAAAACCTCTTTCAATCTTGTGTTGTCTATGATCTGGATACATAAGGAAAGTTTCCAAGTAACCCTACCTTTGACGTCTTTCATTCTGTTGCAGTTTTTCCCAGATCTAAAACCACCAACAGAACACCAACAATGTACACACAAAATTAAGAAGAATATCAAACCACATCTGCTAACAAACATGAAGCAGGATTTGTCCAACCTTTTGCCCCATCACCTCCTTATTGGAGGTGGACAACTTTCTGGATGTAGTAGTAGTTCAGTTGTCAGGATTGTCCCAAGTGCAGAAAAAGGGGGGAAGAGCTGAAAAAAACCCGAGGTACTCTTTTCTTGTTCATCACTTCTCACATCTTTTCTAGACTTCTTGCAAATTGGTTCTGCAATGCAACACCGCCAAAAACAGTAAAAACCACGTACAGTCCATCCTTCCAAACTCTTATACTTCACCAATTCTGAACTTATAGCCAACCATTAGTAAGGAATTTTGTTTTTGCAGAGAGTGTCAACCCTTTTATCATGCTCAATGGAAAAGAAATAACCACAACCTAGCAGTAGTGTTTGTCCACCTCTATTCCATAGTACCCTTCCTTTTATAGATTGTGCTCTTCTTTGCGGTCTTAATATTTTCCTTTGCTGGAGTAGTGTCAACAGTATTTGGAAGATTCACAGTTTAGGAAGCAATGCTTTCTTCATCGACTCTGTCCTCCTCCATTTGCTGCATGAATTAGAAGCACAACAGGGTTCCAGAAGTTTCAACCAGACAGTGGGAAGAGATCAAACAAATAGTGAGTATTCAGTCCACATATGCTCCTCTTGTCCTCCAGGGAGATGTGTGAAGTTTGGAAGAGACATAAAGAAATTAGGTTAGGTTAAAAAATAACACAAACAACATACATAATTTTTTTAATTATACATGCTAGTTGGAATGTCTGTGATTCTCACAGGTGACGGGATAGCAAAAGGACAATGTAATGACAATTAGGACTGAAGTAATGTGCCAATTATAGTCTGTTAAACTTTATGAAAGAATGAGAGATGAATTTGATAAAGAATGTCCATGAATTTCAGGGTTGAAATCGAAATTAAATTGAATCCCAGCTCTGTCATGCTTTGCATACCAGCACAAAGTAATAAACGAGATGATAAAAGAATTAAACATCTTGGAGCTCTAGGTCGAGCTTATATCATAAACACATCCACAGGCAAATTGCAACACTGATCACAAAAAAAATCATGTGAAAGACTGCCTGGAAAAGGAAAACAAGCAGGAATGGTGAAGGTCATAAGACAATCCTCTAGTGCACAACTTAAAACAGAAAGCAGATGGTAGGGTTTTATTAAACAAACAAGTATGCTATAAGTACATCTACTTGTCAAACACAGAATTCAGAAACCAATGCACTAACGAATTTTTTTTCATTGTGATTGCCTTTTAGAACCTCAATTTCCCTCTTTCCGTATTCCTGTATTCAGATCTTCTATCAAATTAGTCAATCCATTAAGGAAACACTCAAGCACCATTCCTCTTGGTGGCAGAACTTTTATATCCTGTTTTGAGGCCTTTAATCACTCACACAACTACCTGTCTCGGATCATAGATTATGAGCCACCTCCTGGCCTCCTAAAGCAGCTATTGTCATACATACATACATATTGTGTACAGCAATCTACACTTTTCTCTCCATAATCAAAACTGAAAATAGTACACAATCAGCTCGCTTCAGCTTGTGCTTCCTCACAATTGCCACAAATTTTGAGCTGAGCCCATCTAATGTCCCGTCAACATGCTGTCAGCAACAGTTTTACAATGCGTAGCCCAAGGCCCCCTTCACCATACCTGAAACGGTGTTCTGCACATTCTCAATGATACTTTCTCCACTGTCTGCTAATTTACCATGATCCATCTGGGGCTTGAGTAACACCTGCACATCCAAGTTGGACCATGGGTTTGCAAACTTACCAGCTGGCAAGAAAACCCAACACTGGAAAATCATATACAAAGAGATGTACAGAAATTTCAACTTTCATCACCAAGTAGAAGTCACACACACCTTTACACATCCATCCTCCTTATCATTGAAAATTTGAAACGCCCTTGGTGCCTCTGAAAGAGGAAGCACGTGCGTTATTGGCAGTGTTGAATCAATTCTCCCTGACTGCACAAGTGGCAGCAATGTTGGCCTGGATAAAGAGAACCACTACACAGTCAGATACGGGAACTTGATACTAAAAGTGATAAACTTGCAACTCTCTGATTATAAATACAAAAGACATGACTTCTTGAGGTATGAATGTGCTGGTCCATTTGCACTTCTTCAAATGCTCAACAAGCTTGTCAAAAGATTGTTGTGCTTACCAATATTTCTGGACAGGTGTCTGTCCTGCAGCAATCGTAAGTCCCTTCTCCATCATGGCACCGACATTAAAATGGCTGCAACAAACATATCCACAGATTTGAAACAACAGGTAACTATCTCCCAGCAGTGCAAGACATTCACACAAAATTCATCCTCAATTGGCCTTTGTAACCAACTTTAGCTTAAAGTTCTGAACCATCATACTCACTTTGCATAACCTGCATAAACACCCACTACACCAATGCGGCCAGATTTGCGGACACTGTAGATAAGCTCATTCAAAATCTCAGCAGTGTCCGTCTCCAGGTTAAGGGTTGTCTCCAACTTGTGCACCAGGCTCTGCAAAAAAGCAAGCAGATTTCCAGATGAAACCCCAGATAAAATCACTTCCTCAGCCCAGCTCAAAATCAAGCCCTGTTTCCTAAATTGGAGAGTCACCACAAACACCTGCATATGCTCCTATTTTACTATCCATATATGCTTTCAGCTTGTTTGTCAGCAGCATGCAGGTGAAGAGTTGATATAAAGCCACAGTCTAGAGGCTTAGAAGCAGAGACTAACCTCCACATAATGGAAGCCTACAGCTTCTATGGCCACGTCTGGGCCTTCAGGAAAAATTGACCGCAGCTCTTTATACACATTCTTCTCCTTCCGGTTTATTGTCACAACATGCAACTTCTTCTTTGCAAAGTCAAGGCGGTACTGAACAGAATCAATAAGCACCACACGAGCAGCTCCTCGTATCAATGCACAGTGTGCAGCAAATAAACCAACTGAAAACCCCAAAAGCCAAAAAATATAATTAGCAAAAGTCAACTGTAAACTGCTAAAGACATGAACTGTTGCAAGAGCAGAAGTGTTTGGTTAGTTCTATAAACACCATACACTGTCTTGATTTCTGGTTTGCAATTGAAGTTTTCACAACCCCCCTGTTGTACAGCTGACCTATCTGAGTATCCCCTTGGGACACTTCCACAGTAAACAGACACTAAACTGCATGGAGGAGAAGGCTTTAAGTACCTGGACCAGCACCCCAGATGGCCACGTTATCTCCCTCCCCGACCCGACCCAACTCATTGGCATGCCATGCTGTTGGGAGAATGTCAGAGAGAAAGATTGCATGCTCATCGTCAAGCTCCTTTGGCACTTTCAAGCAATTCACATCCGCTGCAAAATAGAAGCTAAAAGCAATGGTCACGACATGTAAGATTTAGCTCATAACTGGATTCCATTCACAGGTATCATGGATTCATTATTACACAATGTAGATGAAATTGCACAGAAAACTTGACAGATCGTAACTATTGTAAGAATGTCGAATATGCAGAATACCCATGTCCAATCATTGAAAATCAATCCATGACAACACTACAATCACATATCCATCTCACATAAACACAGAGACCATATCTGCTCTTCTATAGTAGATGTGAAAAGTGTACATCCTAATTCTAATAGCAAAGGGAAAAAAATCTCGAGTACTAATATGATAATAAAGGAGTGTAACAAGTGCACTTTCAGAGCTCATAGATAAGCCCTCTTGGGTGTGATAACCAACTGGGAAAGAGTTAGTCCACCAAACTGAAGGATCTCAAATCTTAAGCAGCTTTTCTATTGCACAAAGAACATAATTACAACAGAGTCTTACCAAAAGGAACACGTACAAACTCAGCCTGCCCACCTTCCCAACCACCAGTCAGGTGTGAGTAGCCAAAAAACCCTGCTAATCTGCACACGGCAACCCAACAAACTATATCAGAATCCCAGGCAAGGGCAACTGAGATCACAATTCAAACAGCCTAGCTGCAAATGGTTACAAAGCAAAATGAGCATACTCTGAATATGCCAGAAAGATTATCTTTCCCTAGCAATTACTGGCAGAAAACTGCAAGGTCAAAGAAAATACCTGTCACCATAGAGCAACTCCTGTTCCTTGCTTGGATTTGTTGTATCACAGCTGGAATACTCATGCCTATGGCATGGTGGACACTGGTTACAAGCAATGTCAAATGCAGTAACCACACGATCTCCTGCAAAAAAGGAAAAAAGTTAAATCACTTGGCTGCAAGGAGTAGACACAATTGAAGAGCAGTTCAAAAGGATGTGCAATTGTATTATGCTCAATTGGCAGTAGACACAATTGAAATGCTATGGCACTGCCAAGAAACACTTGATGCCCTTGAAGGAGAGGTATCTACCGGCTCAAAAGGATGTGCTAAAATAGATGCAGCTCAATCAATACTGAGGAGGAAGATGATTTCTCCTACTACTCACAAACGAAACAAAATCAGTTGATGCAGAAGATGCAAATTAGGGGATGATGATTCATTTCACCTGCTTTAAGGTTCTGAACCTCAGGTCCGACCGATTCCACAACCCCCATGAACTCATGCCCACAAACATCACCATTCTTCATACCAGGCATAAACCCTACATACATGTGCAGGTCGGAGCCACAAATGCAGGTGGTTGTGACCTTCAGAATGACATCTGTCTGCGGAAACAAATGGCAAGCAAAAGTTGGTGAGAGGCCAGGCTTCAACCATGTACAACAAACAACAACAATCCTCGCATTTCCATGGCTTGCATCAATAAAAAGGAGATCTATGCAATCATCAGAAGACATGCATGCAGATGATGAGGAATCATATGCAAAATTCAGTGTGGTTGTTTCTTCACAAGAAATGCATGCTCAAACTTCCCAGATTTCATGTGACTAACGCCACAGCTCATGCATCCTGTGTTCTGGTGAAGCATAAAAGATACACATACATGATGAGAGGCTTGCAGCAGAGTGTGTTTAGGGTTTACCGGATCTGTGATCAAGGGCCTGGCCCGCTCCCGAACCTTGATGGTTTTCTTGCCATGGTACTCCACGGCACGCATTTTGAGCTTCTCATCCTTCTTGGAGGTGATCGTACAAGTAGGAGTCTTCAGGGTTGTTGGATCTTGCAACACTGTGTAGGTAGAATATGACGCTGGGACAGCAGCAGCAGCTTGATGTGCGTCCTCCATTTGTACTTGGCTGACCAGCAGCTCTTTGGAATTGCAAGCCTTACACACTTAGTAGAGAGAACAGAACTGGAGGAGCAAAAGACCAAGAACAAGTCTAGAATCCGGAGAATTGATGAAGGAAAAATTGCAACAGAATATATGACTTCGGAAGTTGATTGATCTGACATCCGTAACAGACGAAGGAGAGCGCGAAATTCCATGATCACTTTATTAATAAGAAGACAGATGAAGAAGACAGAAGAAGGAATCGAAAGGGAACAAGAACAACAAGAGCGGAACCGCCTTGAGGTCAATGATCTCTTCTTGTGTGTTTTGCTGCAGAACGCCACTTGGTTACTCAGAGCCACCGACACGTTGACGACGGCATGGCTAATCCTTGCTGGAGAGAAGACCATGCAACACCACAATCCGGCACCTTTTCTTCTTTCTCACCCCACCGCCGCACATGTGCTCGCTGCGACAATGCACATACCATGCATGCATGCACGTACGCACGCAAACAGGCCCCGACCGATCTCACGCCCCTGTAGCCAACGAGACAAGCGGAAGCCAGAAACCCTAAAAAAAAGATATTACAAACAAAGGGCACACCCTAAACCCTAAACCCTAAACCCAAGTAATTTCCAAGAACCCACCCGGTCTGTAAACAACTACCCTAATTAGTACCTTGGCCCAATTCAACACTAATTACATTATTTTCAAAAATGTGGAAATTTTCAAAAATTATTACTTCCAAAATCAAAAAATTATATTGTGAAGGAAAATATTAGTGGATATTTAAGAACCTGTGTTGTTCTGGTATCAACAAAACGTTGGGTATTAACTTGGGTATGCATTGGGGTATCAGCTATCTTACTCGTAGATTATCAAAGTTCCCATATGATGGATGAAAACCATATTTCTGGTTTATGGTTTGATAATAATTAAGGTTTAGGGTTTTAGGGTTTAGGGTTTTAGAAAACCAACATGATACCATAGTGGATATTTAAGAACCCGTGTTGTTCTAGTATCAACAAAATGTTGGGTATTAACTCGGGTATGCAATCTCCAATTGGTGTTGTTTTTTGTAAGACAAGATTTGGATCAAACAAAAGGACTAAAAAATAATACGACTTTTATTTGGAAATTTTCAATGAGAAGTACATAATATTATCAAAACATAATGAACTATCTTCTGTAACATTTGACAAAATTTGTGGACATCTTTTATTTTGGTTTGATGCTCACATTTATAACCTTTGGGAATACGTTTTGGTAAAAAACAAAGGTTTTTCAAACTCTTTGTGGGGGGTCATATTGAACTAGTTGAATTACATTCATGCAAGGTGGTATATTGAACAAATGCAATGAATAACAATGTTGTATCATGAGCCTATGAGTGTGAACCTATGAACATGAATAGGTGACTAAGATAAATCTTTGTGAAAATCTTTTGATGAAGTGGAAATGAATGAATGTAATATTGATGAATTTTTTGGATGAAAAAATCAATAAAATATTTTGTTAAATAAAAAAGCTAATGATGTTTTTATTTGGATAGTCTGGATAATTTAGGCGGGTAAACCATTTACGTTGCCAATGTAAAGTTTGTATTTAATACTTGAAGGACACCATTGGGCAAACTACCTTGAAACCATTGATGAACTTTATCTTATTCCACATGCATGCCATGCGAAACTGAAAAGACAAGCCAATAAAAAAGATAGGTGAATATTTGAGAACAATGTGTATATAAATATAATGGTATCTACATCATCCCAACCAATCTACAATTCAAATTACTTTATTTCAGCAAAAGACAAAGTGGGTCATATGTCTTAGTAATCAAAACACCAAACTTCTTAAATTATTTGCAGAATGTTCTCACTAGTCGACCTCTATAATTATGGTACAACTTATTATTTTATAAACTTCATTCGAGAACTTTAAGTTAAATGATGAATGAAAAATTCCATTAGCCCATAAAATGTCATATTTTGCAAGATGTAATACAAGTGTTTACAATGCGTTTACTTTCCATGCTTACCCGATGAACTTGTCATCATTGACACAAAATCAATGTAATTGCATGTAGGGAAAACAACAATCATTACTTCATATTATTTGCAATTTTCAATTGGATTTTAAATGATTTGATATATTTGACCATAGCCATGTTAGTGGGTGGCAAGATCTATGCAAAAAGAACACATCCATCCTCCCACTTGTTTTGTTATTGAATTAAAATCTTGAATACTAAAGGATGACGAATACGACAACGGTTGATTGTTAAGTAACACAAGCCACACACAACTCAAAGGAGAAAATGAGTTCAAATTGCAAGGTTTGGTTTTTATTACTAAACACAAGTAAATTCCTTCACCAAATCAACGATGGAGACACAATGCCAAAACATGTCTTTCGTGACTTGGACATTTACGACTAATGTCCTAATCTAATCATGTAACCATATGTCCTTGGTTATATATTTTTACTCAAATTTGTGACCACATTGCAATTGCATTATGACAACATAATGCAACATGACTAAATTAGGACTATTTGGTGACTACATTATAACCACATGACTAGCTTACATACATTAACAACCTACCTATGTTAGTAGTTTAACTAGTTGCTACCTACCTATTATGTAGTACATATGTATGTACATACCTACCTACTAGATATAGGTAGTACATACCTATCTAATTACCTATTACATAGTTATTACTAAGTACCTACCTACGTACTAAGTAGTACATATGTATGTACATGTGTACCTACCTACTATTTATTACTAGGTATGTACATAAATATGTATGTATTTACCTACATATTAGATAGGTGATAGATATAAGTACGTATTACTAGGCACCTACTTACCTACTTACTACTATCTCTAGGTATTACTTACCTATTACCTACCAAGCTAAGTATTTACTAAGTTACTAGGTAGGTTTTAAGTTGTTAGGTAAATGTTTAGGTACCTAACTTATAAAGTAGGTTAAAGAAAATGTTTATAACAATATGGTGACAATTTTTGTCATGTAAAATTCATGTGGTGCAATAGTTAAGTGGCAATTAAAGACTTCTTTTCTCAATGTGGAGGTGAACGGTTCAAGTCCTCACACTTGCAACTTAGTGAACTAACCTAATTAGCTTAGCTTTTTAATTAAATTAGCCTACATTCCAAGGTAGGCTAAGGCCTACATTCCTAATAGGTTGGGTAATTAACCTTTATACCATGTGTCTACAGGCCATGTATCTACATGGCATGGGTGGAGAACATATTTATTTCATATTTAATGAATTGTATCCAAGGGCCATAATTTATGGATCTCATCAAGCATTTATGACCTCCATGACTTTACAATCGCAAAAGTCACAATCATAGATTGTTTTGCGACTAAACCACACTAGTGACTAGCTGTCTTAAACGACATGTCCTATTTGACTACATAGTCATGTAGTCATAGATGTTTTCCATGATTAATAACCTAGTCATAAATCAAGTTGCAAAAGACAACTTTTTTTCTAGTGAAACTAATCCACTATCAATCAAAGAACTAAAATCTAGAGTGAAAGGGTTTTAGTCACCAAACATTGTTAACAATTCATGGCAACCAAAAGATTGGCAATCGACTTGTTTTGGTTGCCTTTTATATGGTGATCGAAAATGAATTCAATTACCATAGGATTAATAACTAAAAGTTTTCAACGCCAATCTTGTGACAACCAAATTTTTTTTCCCCAATTTCATGGTGATCAAAAACTTTTTTTCATTAATTTTATGGCAATATCCATTTTCAATCATGATGTGTAAAGGAGCTAACCCAAATGTAAGGAAAACATTTCTTACACTTTGCTTGACATCAAGACAAATGTCGATGTGATACCTAATAAAAAATGGGTGCATCACATCAATTCTAATAATCATGTGAATTTTCCTTTTAGTTTTGAGTTTTTGGCCACACATCTACATCCAAAGGTCAATTGACAAAAGCAAATGCATCATCATGAAAAAAAATTAAAAGGACACCTCAACTTTTAGAAAGGACCAAGGAAATCAGTTTCTTCTAATGCCATCACCTCATCTTGAATGAGATTTATCCCTTTTTGCACAACCCATATTGTAGGCACAACTAACATGTAAATTGCATACTTCTTCTAAGTGCCTTTGACATAACAATTTTCATTGTCATGATGAAACCAAAATTTGTGCAATCCAATTGTTGCACCTTTAACAACACTCTAATTGCCAACATAACAAGGAGGATGAATGCCACAATTTATTCTTTTTGAAATAATTTTGGCCTTGTAATAGTGGTTGGTGTCCTTTTGTAAAGGTGAATATTCAACATTCAACTTGGGGGGCATCCTTCAATGCACCAAACATCATCACGACAAAGACATTCCAACACATCCTCGCTATTGTGAATGAACATTGGGAAGCCCTATTGTGAATTACTCCACAAGCCCACAATGTAAATGCAAACTATGGTGGTTCATTTTTGTGACCAAATAATGTTTTTTCCCTTGGTACCCTTTATTCAAATGCATATGGTGGTTGGTATATCCTTAAATATATTAATTGGGACTTGGGTCTAGACTAAAAATTTCATTATGAAGAGAATTGTGTGGTTATTTATGAAGAGCAGTAATGGACTTTTGAAGTTAAAAAATATGGACTAGTCATCTAACTCAAACATCACAAAATAGAAAAAAATTATATTGATTCACATTCCAAATTTGTTATTGGGACTCAATATAATGTAATACAAGATGATAAACTCATATGAGGAATTTTGTTTTTAAAACCTTAATCGTTTAATAATTAAGGACTTTTGAATGGTTATAATTTGATTATATTTTCATAAGTCCATATGAATTACAATTTTTTTTTGTTTTTGAATTTCTTTGTCCCAAAAGCATATGTTTTGGAAGTTTTAGATGGGGGATTATTCCTTTGGACTTTGTGAATTTTCCTATTAGGATTTCAAATTTTTAAAATGACATCAATTACATTAAATACAAGTTTTCACATAGATTTGGGATGGTTTGCAAGTGATTGAACATGTAGTATTCAAAGATTAAAATAATATATATTTTAAAAGTAATAACCATGTCCATTTGAATCATCTTAAAGAATCTTATATGAACTTGTAGAAAATGTAATGTTTGCTATTATTAAACCATTACACTATGCATTCACCCCACATCTAAATTGGGTGCAAAGTTGCATGAAGCCATCTCCACTCACAAATGAAAAAAAATTACTATGCAAATCCCCTTTTGATCCTAGGGGCAAATCTTACTTTCGTTTAGTCGATCCAAACCTTCCAAATGGGGTATCTTCAATGTATAGGACAAGTTTGGATAAAATCTTGCAATTACATCAACTGTTTATTAAGGATCATTAGAATGATTTGATGTACGTAAACACAATTCATCCTTGTTTAAATTAGTCTTGAAATGAACTCCATGCAAGAAAACATAATACATTGTAGATTGTTTGAAAGTTTGCACATAATTATCTAAGGTGGTAATATATAAATGGGCACCTTTTTTCACAAATTGTTAGAGCCAAATGTTTGTTTCCCCATCAAACAAGTTAAAAATATTTGCACCTTGTGCAAGTTTGTAGATTGTGCATGAAACTCAAACCTCAATTGCGATTGCATTTTTATATACTTTGTATCTTCATTTGAAATCAAAGGCCTTACCTAGTTACATATATCTTAAAAGGTGTCATTTGACATCCAAAAATATTGAATCCACCTATAGTCATCATACTTAGTCAATAGGAAATGGCTGAAATAGGTAGTTGATTGTGGCTTCATCCAATTTCCCAACTCCTCACCAATTGCTAATAAGTTGTGTGATAATTTGTAGTCATATATTGTAGCAAATGTCAAAACAATATGTGATTTGAGCTACAGGTATATAATGGAAGCACCATAACACAATGATAAAAACACCAAACATTAGGACTATTTCATCTTGCATAAACAAAGCAAAATAAATTGAAGTTGACAAAAATGGTTATAGTGCAAGAAAGTTGCAAGTTTGATGATTGGTGAAGAAAAAAAAGGGATTGAAAGATCTAGAAAAAATATTGACAATACTTATAATAGACCAAGATAAAAAAATTGAAAGCTTAGTTTGCAAAAGATGCAAAAGAGCTATAAGTTTGATGGTTGGCGAAAAAAAAATCTACAAGACCTATAGAAAATTGATTTGAAAAAAATTAAATTTGGAAATGAAATTCATACCTATAAAGTATGAAGAAGGTTGATGGAGGGTAGTAGTTCTCCTATTTCGTTGTCAAACCTTAAAACCAATGTGTTGAAAGGTTGCAAACAATGTGTTCAAGAGCTACAAAGAACGAGCAAAGAAAGTTTTGAAACAACCTACAAACAACGTTCAAAAACATCTACAATTTTTTTTTGTTGTGAGCAGAGAAAGTTACAAAACAACCTGGAAAAAAATTCATAGAAGTTGTAGAAAGAGATAATTGTAAGGTCCAAGCATGGTAAAGTGGACCAAAAGTACGTCCACCCAAATCCAAATTTTTAATATGGTAGTTTTTCAATATAAAAAAGTAGGTTTCATTTTTTTAAAATTTTCATTATGGAAGCCTCCATGCTTCCATTGAGTTTTTATGAGTTGAATACAAAATTTGAAAAAATTTGATATAATAAAAATAGGTAACAAGTAGGAATGAAACTAACAGGTTAATATTGCATTTCATTCCTACTTCTACATTAAATGCTAAATATATTTTCATTCTACTATGAAAAATTTCAAAGTGCATTAGTATATTTAACATGCCATTGATTTAAAAATAAAATAGATCCAATATTTAATCCACTTTTGCTTGAATTTTAATTTATTTTGCGGCTTGTGACATCTACTTGATTTTGATGAATATATACAAACCTACTTTAAACATGTGGTTTTTAAACATAGTTGTAACAAAATCAAAGGACTTCATATAATTAAACATTAAAATAAATAATATTTTGAAAAAATATATACCAAGCCCTACTTGATAGCCACTTTCCATTTATGCTACAAGGTAATTCTCTGGTCTACTTTATCATGTTTTTGCCCTATGGAAAGAACTATAACAAAAAAATAAAATAAATCCATACCTATAAACTATTGAAAATTTTTGTTGAAGAATATCAATGCAAAGTTATCCGCCACACCTTGAAAAACCAAGGCACCAAATAATTGCAAATTGTGCACCAAAAAACTACAAATAATGTGCATCTGCAAGAAAATTAAAAAAAATATGCACATTGCATAAGAGAGTTATAAACAATGCACAAAGAAATGTGAAGACCTACACGAAGACTTGCAAAGAATGAGCAAACACAAGAGATGCAAAAAATGAAAGGATAAGTAAATGTTTACCTCTTTCTCATAGGTCTAAACATGCATGATTACTTCATAATGATAGGGCAATGGTATGTAGCAATTAACACTTTGGTGTGGACATGTTACGTGACAACAATGTTCACACAATGATTTTAAATGCCAAAATGTAAGCTTACTTCACCCTAATTTGATGTTAGGGCAATGTTAGGTATAGGACTTTAACACTAGGTATGGTTGAGCCTTAAGGTGTTGAAAACTATCATAATTATTGTATTCTACAATCTAAATATTTTTTTACTCATTTGACAATATCATAGTACACCATTATAGATCATGAAAATAAGATAATATTAAACTTCTATAAATGAAATGATTTTTTGAAAAAAAAAATTATTTATTTTGTTAATGTGAAAATGTTCCCCCATTTTCCTATATAAAAACTTTGAATCCTTGCTTTGGATTCAACCAATATCAATTCTTGAAACAATTTTTTTATACAATTGAAATTGATTCCTTAACAAATTTTTTTAAAATATTATGCAAGCACTCCAATTAAATTGAAGATTAATAACTTTCATAGAAGAATTCGAAGCTTTGAGAAATATTAACTAGAAATAAAAATTATTTTAAGGTTGTTATTCATCATTTTTCTTTTACAAATAACCACTTCTAAGTTTCACATGTCATATAATGTAAAATTTGTCCCAATTAGGGGTTTTTCTTTAATTTTATGATGCACCATCAATCAATGAAAATTCCCAAAAACATTAGTAGTTATTAATACATGGCTTTAAAGATTTTGTCCAAATTGTAGCACTACTACAAAAATGTGTTTTTAAGCTATTTTTTTTTTCTAAGTTTGGTCATGTTTTAAATCACATCAGACAATGGACAAAAAATGACGTCACAAAATATACAAATGCGTATTTTGAGCAAAAAAATGATTTTTTAATGTCATTATTTTATTTAATTGATTTGGTAGGTTTATTATTACATTGGACTTTGTAATTTTTTTTATTAAAAAAAAGTGTAAGTCATATCTATTTTAAATACTCATTAATTAACAAATTCAAATGAATCATTTGAAACTTTGAATTTAGTTATATATTCAAATATTAATTAAACACATTTAATTTATTAATTTTCATGAAGCTTTCCGAACTTTTTCCATTTCAAAATGTACAACAATTAAGATGAATTCTAAATATTTGTTTAAATGATTCATGTGTAATGTCTGAAATACAATTATTTAAATAAAAGATTTACTTTCATAATTACATTTATTTTAAAAAATTTAAAGTCTCAAATGTTAAAAAATATTAAATCACTTAATTTAAAAATTCATATATAATGTATTAAATCTTTGATTAAATTATAATCTATAATTATTTAGGTAAAAATAATTTACTATCATAATCATATTGAACATTGTGATTCCTTTCAAATTCAACATGTTCAATGTTTGTTTCAAAAATTCAAGCAATGTTTTTTTTTGCTTGGCTTAAAAATTTTGTATATAACAATTTGGGTACATTTGGTTTCTTTACTTTCATCATTGGCTTCAACTCTATAATATTTTAATCAAAAGTTTTAGACATTCCAATAATTTTTGTATTTTGATTTATGCCACATACTTCTCAAAAATTAGTTTTTTAATAAAATATCTTTGAAATATTATAACAAAAAAAATCACTTTTGAAATTATGGTAACAAAATTTGTATGCCTTGAATCTTATATCAGTTTTTGTAATAAAAGTAAAAGAATTGAATTCAATGTTACAATGTTTTTGTAATAACAATGGATTTTACTATAATTTTATAAATTTTGGGTAACATTAATTTAAACAAAATATTCAAAAAAATTGAACGTATGTTCATGAAACAAAGATGTGGACATGCATTTCAACTAGTCAAAAGGTGTTTTGCTTTAACAAGTGTTAAGCGCTATGAACTTAATGAAGAAGTATCCAATATTGCAATGCATGGGCAAGGAGAAAAAGCAAATGTGCCAAAGTTCATGCTCATTTGCATTTTTGTTTGATCATAGGAGCTTGAAAATTGGTGTTTCTAATGTGGAGAGAATTTTCACATGTCATCGCCTTGTAAAGCTTTGGCAAAAAGTTGTGAACCTCAAAAATGAAGTTGATAGAAAAGAAGTAGCTAGGTTGTTTGCTAAGTTTCATACCCTAAGCCACATTTTTTTGTGTACTAAGAATGCGAGTGGCCTACAAGTGTGGAATGGACACATTGAACTTTCGGTACTCATTGCAAAATTGGTAGGCATTGTTCCTATTCTAGTATGTCAAAATCCTTTCTCTAAAACCTCAAGCATTCCAAAGTTGTTAAACTTGCATATTTTCCTTTTCGATATTACAACAATGTTGTTTAGTTGTTTCATGGGCTTGTTATTGGTGTTTACTTATTTCAATTTCTTTTGAATTGAATATGAAAAATGAGTCATTTCATAATGAACTTGCTTGGGCCTTTTCACATTCCACAAGAGCTTACAATTTGATGTCAATTATATTGATTTACAAATGTCATTTAAAAATAAAAATGTTTTAGAACCATGAACCTTGATTGAATGTGGACGATGCAATGTGGAAATTTTTTATGTGATTGTTAGTGGATACACCATTGGAATCAACATCAACAAGAATTGTTCAAGTATGTTGAATGTTGGTAATTGTGCAAAAATTTCCTCATGTGGACAAGTGAAATTTTGTATGGTTTGTTTTCAAGTTAGGTGTTTCATGTTATGCAAGGATGGTGATGATTTTGGAGCACTACCACCAAAGGTAGCCAAAGTTTGGGCGTTAGGAAAAAATATTCCTTTTTTAATTGGGTTAGATATTATCAATGTTTTTCAAGGTGGAGCAAGATCCTAACCATATGAAAGTCCCAAAAACATTAAGTATCTTGTATTGATTTGTCAAAATTTTATGTGGAAAGAGAGATGAATAGTTTATTCATTTGAAGTCTGGACTAAGAATCGTGGAGTGGAATTTTTGAAATTGCTTGATTAGTGTGGATGGTGAGCTTGTGTGGATGATTTATTGGAACTATTGTGTCTGAAGTTTGAATTATTTAGTCATGGCAATGATTTATAAGTCTAGGACAAATAAAATCTAACAAGATCTTGTTAAGATGTCTAATGATATTCACAAGGGACCTTCATTAAATAGCTTACCAAAAAGAAGTTAACATTAGTTGATTATTATTAGAACCATCCATAGAGTATTATATTTGGCAACCATTATAAGCGTGACTTGCAATGAAATATTCCCATTGTGAGTTGAGTACATTAGGTAGTGCATTCATTGAGTGGTTTCATAGAAACCTTCAAGGGCCAAAAACATCCACACTTGCCCACAATGTTACTTGAATTTTTTTCATCAAATTTGAATTATATGATCATTGGTAGATGTTATATCAAGTGGATTAGAAAGTTGGTCCATCAAGGATGAAGGTTGAAAATGGTGATGAAGATTTTCTTTTTGTGAAAATAAAAAAACCTAACCAATGATTCTTTGGTTGTGGGGTCTTTCAAATAGAAATAACATATTTTCATCATTATGACTTTCTTGGCTTTGACAACCTTAATAATTATTTGTTTCTTAAAACTAGAGCCATGCATATATACCAATGTTTGTAGAGCATGGCACAATGGTTGTTCTCATGTTTATTAAGTAGCATTTTGCAATTGAAGTGTTGACATAATATGTAAGAGTGTTCGATATTCGTTTTTTGCCTTCAACTTGTCATCATAGTCAAGAGATAGTCTTGATGTGCATTTGCAACAAAGACACTTGTACCAATTTGAATGTCATCCAACCATGTCTGATCTATCATCCATCATTATGTTTTGTAATTGACCAAACTAGTTGAACATGGGACACATCACCCAAAGAGGCTTGACTATAGACTATATAAATTTCCAAGTCAACATTTTAATTAGAATTCAATTCAATGGGGGTGCTAAAAATATTCCAAGAGTTGCAAAATATTTGGGATTTGCCTTCATTTGTCCACCAAAAGAGTAAGTGGCTCAATTTACTTGGAAATTGTGAATAATTTTTCAAATTTTTTTTTAAAAATTGAAATGTAGTTGAATGATGTCAAGTTGAAAGCAAGTTGGTTGAAAAAAAAGGTTTTTCATAAAATCATATAGTTGGCAATGGATGAAAATAATTATCTCAAATTGAAACATCTTAACAAATTATGTTCCTTAAATGCATTAAATTGGCCAATAAATGTAAGTAATTTGTGTAAGTTCATACAAATTGAACTCCCATAACTAAAACTTTTGGAGTGCATTTAATTGGCCAATAAACGTAAGTAATTCATGTAAGTTCATACAAATTAAGCTTTCACAACTAAAACTTTTGCAATGCATTTAATTAGCCAATGTATGTAAATAATTCTTACAAGATGAAGCATTCACACAAATCAAATTTTTCAAGTGCATTCAATGACTAATAGATGAAAATAATTATTTCAAATTGGAACACCTTGACAAATGAAACACTTTGAGTGCATTCAATTCACCTATAGATGAATGTATTTTTTCAAAATGCTTTCAAGTTGTAGAAATTTGATAAATAAGCTTCTAAAGCGCATTCAATTGGCCAATAAATGAATGTAGTTCTTCCAAATTAGAACACCCTTACAAATAAAATTTTGTGAGTGGTTTCAATTGGTCAATAGAGGAAGGTAGTTCTTTCTAGTTGGAACACCTCCTCAAATCAAGCTCTTGGAGTGCATTCAATTGGCCAATAGATGAAGCTAGTTCTTTCAAATTGGAACACCCATTCAAATTAAGCTCTTTGAGTGCATTCAATTGACCAATAGATGAAGGTAGTTCTTTCAAGTTGGAACATTCATACAAATGAAGCTTTTGGAGTGCATTCAATTGGCCAATAGACGAAGGTAATTGTTCCAACTTGGAACAACATGACAAATCAAGCTCTTGGAATGCATTCAATTGGCCAATAGATGAAGGTAATTGTTCCAACTTGGAACACCATGACAAATCAACCTTTTGGAGTGCATTCAATTGGCCAATAGATGAAGGTAATTGTTCCAACTTGGAACATCGTGACAAATGAAGCTCTTGGAGTGCATTCAATTGGCCAATAGATGTAGGTAGTTCTTTCAAGTTGGAACACCCCCACACGTCAAGCTTCTGGAGTGCATTCAATTGGCCAATAGATGAAGGTAATTGTTCCAACTTGGAACACCATGACAAATCAACCTCTTGGAGTGCATTCAATTGGCCAATAGATGAAGGTAATTGTTCCAACTTGGAACAAAGTGACAAATCAACCTTTTGGAGTGCATTCAATTGGCCAATAGATGAAGGTAGTTCTTTCAAGTTGGAACACGACCTCAAATCAAGCTTTTGGAGTGCATTCAATTGGCCACTAGATGTAGGTAGTTCTTTCAAGTTGGAACACCCCCACACGTCAAGCTTTTGGAGTGCATTCAATTGGCCAATAGATGAAGGTAATTGTTCCAACTTGTAACACCATGACAAATCAAGCTTTTGGAATGCATTCAATTGGCCAATAGCTGAAGGTAGTTCTTTCAAGTTGGAACACGACTTCAAATCAAGCTTTTGGAAAGCATTCAATTGCCCAATAGATGAAGGTAGTTTTTTCAAGTCGGAACACCCATACAAATGAAGCTTTTGGAGTGCATTCCATTGGCTAATAGATGAAGGTAATTTTTTCAAGTTGGAACATTCATTCAAATGAAGCTTTTGGAGTGCATTCAATTGGCCAATAGATGAAGGTAATTGTTCCAACCTGGAACACCATGACAATGAAAGCTCTTGGAGTGCATTCAATTGGCCAATAGATGAAGGTAATTGTTCCAACTTGGAACACCATGACAAATCAAGCTTTCGGAGTGCATTCAATTGGCCAATAGATGAAGGTAATTGTTCCAACTTGGAACACCATGACAAATGAAGCTCTTGTAATGCATTCAATTGGCCAATAGATGAAGGTAGTTCTTTCAAATTGGAACACCCATTCAAATGAAGCTTTTGGAGTGCATTCAATTGGCCAATAGATGAAGGTAATTGTTCCAACTTGGAACACCATGACAAATCAACCTTTTGGAGTGCATTCAATTGGCCAATAGATGAAGGTAATTGTTCCAACTTGGAACAAAGTGACAAATGAAGCTCTTGGAGTGCATTCAATTGGCCAATAGATGAAGGTAGTTCTTTCAAGTTGGAACACCCCCACACGTTAAGCTTTTGGAGTGCATTCAATTGGCCAATAGATGAAGGTAATTGTTCCAACTTGGAACACCATGACAAATCAAGCTCTTGGAGTGCATTCAATTGGCCAATAGATGAAGGTAATTGTTCCAACTTGGAACACCATGACAAATCAACCTTTTGGAGTGCATTCAATTGGCCAATAGATGAAGGTAATTGTTCCAACTTGGAACAAAGTGACAAATGAAGCTCTTGGAGTGCATTCAATTGGCCAATAGATGAAGGTAATTCTTTCAAGTTGGAACACGACCTCAAATCAAACTTTTGGAGTGCATTCAATTGGCCAATAGATGTAGGTAGTTCTTTCAAGTTGGAACACCCCCACACGTTAAGCTCTTGGAGTGCATTCAATTGGCCAATAGATGAAGGTAATTGTTCCAACTTGGAACAAAGTGACAAATGAAGCTCTTGGAGTGCATTCAATTGGCCAATAGATGAAGGTAATTCTTTCAAGTTGGAACACGACCTCAAATCAAACTTTTGGAGTGCATTCAATTGGCCAATAGATGTAGGTAGTTCTTTCAAGTTGGAACACCCCCACACGTTAAGCTCTTGGAGTGCATTCAATTGGCCAATAGATGAAGGTAATTGTTCCAACTTGGAACACCATGACAAATCAAGCTCTTGGAGTGCATTCAATTGGCCAATAGATGAAGGTAATTGTTCCAACTTGGAACACCATGACAAATCAACCTTTTGGAGTGCATTCAATTGGCCAATAGATGAAGGTAATTGTTCCAACTTGGAACAAAGTGACAAATGAAGCTCTTGGAGTGCATTCAATTGGCCAACAGATGAAGGTAGTTCTTTCAAGTTGGAACACGACTTCAAATCAAGCTTTTGGAGTGCATTCAATTGGCCAATAGATGTAGGTAGTTCTTTCAAGTTGGAACACCCCCACACGTCAAGCTTTTGGAGTGCATTCAATTGGCCAATAGATGAAGGTAATTGTTCCAACTTGGAACACCATGACAAATGAAGCTCTTGGAGTGCATTCAATTGGCCAACAGATGAAGGTAGTTCTTTCAAGTTGGAACACGACTTCAAATCAAGCTTTTGGAGTGCATTCAATTGGCCAATAGATGTAGGTAGTTCTTTCAAGTTGGAACACCCCCACACGTCAAGCTTTTGGAGTGCATTCAATTGGCCAATAGATGAAGGTAATTGTTCCAACTTGGAACACCATGACAAATGAAGCTCTTGGAGTGCATTCAATTGGCTAATAGATGAAGGTAGTTTTTTCAAGTTGGAACATTCATTCAAATGAAGCTTTTGGAGTGCATTCAATTGGCCAATAGATGAAGGTAATTGTTCCAACTTGGAACACCATGACAATGAAAGCTCTTGGAGTGCATTCAATTGGCCAATAGATGAAGGTAATTGTTCCAACTTGGAACACCATGACAAATCAACCTTTTGGAGTGCATTCAATTGGCCAATAGATGAAGGTAATTGTTCCAACTTGGAACAAAGTGACAAATGAAGCTTTTGGAGTGCATTCAATTGGCCAATAGATGAAGGTAGTTCTTTCAAGTTGGAACACGACTTCAAATCAAGCTTTTGGAGTGCATTCAATTGGCCAATAGATGTAGGTAGTTCTTTCAAGTTGGAACACCCCCACACGTCAAGCTTTTGGAGTGCATTCAATTGGCCAATAGATGAAGGTAATTGTTCCAACTTGGAACATTGTGACAAATGAAGCTCTTGGAGTGCATTCAATTGGCCAATAGATGAAGGTAGTTCTTTCAAGTTGGAACACCCCAACAAATCAAGCTTTTGGAGTGCATTCAATTGGCCAATAGATGAAGGTAATTGTTCCAACTTGGAACACCATGACAAATCAAGCTCTTGGAGTGCATTCAATTGACCAATAGATGAAGGTAATTGTTCCAACTTGGAACACCATGACAAATCAACCTTTTGGAGTGCATTCAATTGGCCAATAGATGAAGGTAATTGTTCCAACTTGGAACACCATGACAAATCAAGCTCTTGGAGTGCATTCAATTGGCCAACAGATGAAGGTAGTTCTTTCAAGTTGGAACACCCATTCAAATGAAGCTTTTGGAGTGCATTCAATTGGCCAATAGATGTAGGTAGTTCTTTCAAGTTGGAACACCCCCACATGTCAAGCTTTTGGAGTGCACTCAATTGGCCAATAGATGAAGGTAATTGTTCCAACTTGGAACACCATGACAAATGAAGCTCTTGGAGTTCATTCAATTGGCCAATAGATGGAGGTAATTTTTTTAAGTTAGAGCACCCATTCAAATCAAGTTCTTGGAGTGCATTCAATTGGCTAATAGATGAAGGTATTTCTTCCAAATTTTGGCATTGTGCCAAATCAAGTACTTGTAATTGTGAACAAAAAAATAAATTACTTGGTAATTTTTTAATCCTGCAATGTTTGAGGCACAACCATTTAACAATATTCAAATTTTTCCCTTGGATGAAATTGTCCACTATAGTCGGTGAAGCTTCCGTTAGGTCCACCAACCTAAGTTGAGGAAATCCCTTTGAATCGATTTGGGACAATATAGGCAACTTGTCACATTTTTTCAATGAAATGCCTTCTAAATTTTCCACCACCTATCACATGAAATGGAAGCAAAAAAAATAATCAATATTTTTAAAAAATCATCCTACTGCCAAGTTTTATTAGAAAAAAAATTTTGTTTATAAAATCAAAATTCAACATTAAAACATTTGCTTTTGGATATTTAAAAATTCATTAAAAATAAAAATATAGGATTGAAATAATATGGTGACAACCTTATCCTTTTGTAAAAATACATTTGATTTATTTGATTTCCAGATAAATCGATTTAGAATTGGTAGTTCCATTGCAATATTTTGACCCATGTCTCGTAATTGGTCGTGTATGTACAAGATTCCACCTTCTGCTCGTTCGATTAAAGATCTATGTTGTAAATTTTGTAATGCAACATATGGGTGGTCATCTTTATTCCACATTCGACAAATTGTACTTAGTTTCAAACCACCCAAGAAACAAGCAATATCCAAAAACATGTTTTGATGTTGCATATCCAAAAGGTTATAAGAAATCTTCAATACACTCCAAAGATCTTCATTATCACTTCCCCCGGTGAAACTTTGCCCACTTTTCAATTTGCTCAATGCACCTTCCCACATTTCCAATTCCTTAGTATTGCACAAAAAAGAACCCAATACTTTAAGACTTAAAGGGAGCCCCTTACAAGCTTTTATAATCTTGATACATATATCTTCCAAATCCTTATTTGGAACATGATTCACATCACCAAATGCATGGAACATAAAGAGTTTTCTTGCTTCCTTTTCCTCCAAAGATTTCATGACCATTTTTCCATCCTCACTTACATGAGACTTTAGACTTTGCCAATTTCGACAATTCACGAGTAGTTTGCTTTTAGAAGTTGCATTCTTGGCACCCTTTTCAATGAAAAGTTGTAAGGATGTAAGGTTCTTCGCCTCACCAACATCATCCACCACCACTAATACTTTCTTTGATACCATACATTGTCTAATTTGGTCAAGGTCTTCTTGATTCACATTTTCATCCTTGCTTAACCTTTTGCCACACAAATCATGTAGGAGTTGTTTAATGACATCATTGATATTGCCCTTTGATTTCACATCCTCCAAAAAACTAGATTTGTCGTATTGGTTGTGGAACAAATGATAGAATTTTTTGCACAAAGTGGTTTTTCCAATCCCGCCCATTCCAACCAAACCAACAATAGATTCCTTTTGTAACAAAATGTTTATGTCTTGTGCTTTTTCAATCAATGCCACTTCGGGATTTGGCAAATGTGGAAGCAATATATTTTTCTGTCAAAATTCACAAAATATAGGTCATTTATATGTTATCTTTTTTATTTGATAACTAATATATATGACATTGTATATGCGATACACATCAAGTCTGCAATGACCTAATGTCTTTCAAAATTACATGAACATGTATAAAGTCAAAAGATTTAGATTTGATGTTTTTACCTCCATACATATTTTCAAAAAATTTAACAATAAAGAGTAGCTTGGATGATCTTTGTTTGGTGGCTTGCAGATTGTCAAATGATTAGCATCCTCAACTTTGTAAAAGTTGTAGTTTGCCAACCGAATAGCTAAAGCATGTGGCACTAAAATGCCCTGTGTATGCAAAATATTAAGTTAATGGAATTCATTCACTTCTTTGTTCACTTATGTTTTAACTTATAAACCAAATGGTGGTGGAAGGTGGAAACTATAGCTTAATAATTATTGATATTTGAATAACAATGAAATATTGTGTGCAAATATTTTCCTTCAACCTTTTGGCAAACAACTTATATAAATACATCACAAAGTTTATTGGTTTTTAATCTCATAAATCTTACATGTTTAAGGATGTTATGATTTTCCTTATAAATATTTATATTGAATTGATTTGATGAAGGGGAAATTTAAACCTATATCTTGATGTTTGAAATCAATCAAATTTCATTTCCATCAATGGTAATTCATGAAACAAAAATTATAAAACACATGCCCCATTCACCATGTTAATATATTAAGAAGTATTGAGTAGATGATCCGACATAGTTTTGACAATACAAAAAATGTTCAACTAACAAACGTAGTTGGATAACTTTCAACGTGATGAAAGGAAAGTCTTACCCAATTATCGAGTGGTAATCCTTCGCCAAATGCGTAAATGTTGAGGTCTTTAGGAATGGCATTTATAAAATCCATTGAAAGGTGCTCCATTTGTGAATTGAAAGATTCTAAATTTTTTAAAAACCCAGATTGGGTTACATACTTGTTCAATGTGTTGATTTGTTGATGTTTCCAAATGAAGTAATTTAATAAAGATTGAGTACCACCAGCATGTGGTACACTATAAAATACTACACTTTTAACATTGTTCAAAAATGTTTGACAACATTTGTGTACTTTATCATCAAAATCATTTTTTGGCGTTTGATATACATGTTTGTGAGCTTCAACCACCAAACTTTTGAGTACAAGACCTCCAAAACTGTAAGCAATTAATGCCACTGGTCCATTCCAAAGGAATTGATAACTACAAAATATTCAACAATGCACCAAAATTCCATTATCAACATTGTGTTAGAATGTACAAATTTATCCTATTATATTAGGGGGCAATTTTTCAATTCACACATGACTTGAACCACAAGTTCATAATTGATTTGCTTGTCATATGTCATTTTTTGTTTACCAAATGCATTCATCTACCTAAAAAATGTGACAACCATATTTTGATAAAACAATTATTATGCACAAGTACATAGGTGTTTAGATTCTTGTGTTAATGTACAACTCATTTTCTATGTGTTATGTTCGAAATATAGTTGAAAATTTTAAAATTTATATATATACCTTTTTTTAAAATAAGTTTTTACAATGAAATGGATGCAAAGTTTTACACATGTATGAATTTAATTTGATTCAATGCAATTGCATTACCCTAGATAAAACTTCAAAAAACATGAACTCAAAATTGCCATCAAAACCAAACTGCTTATACCATGAACTTATAATATGAATATAAACTTCATTATTATCTTTAAACAATTACGTTTTCTTTAGATCCATTTTATCTTCTCCTACATGAATCTAACAATTCCAAGTAAATTGAAACTTGTTGGTGTGTATCACAATAGTAGCACACATGAACCATTAATTCATGCAAAACATGTAAAAAATTCTAAAGATGTAAACAATTATCTTTCATGTACACAAGGAGAAGTAATTAATGTGTCCATAAATAAAGGAGATTGTCATACCTTGAATTTGTAACCAAACTTTGAATGAGGTTTTTTCCAATTTCAATCACATCATTGTGAACACTTGCCACAATGTTAGAATCATAGGACAATGATAAAATTCGAACATTGTTGTTCAAGTCTTCGGGTAGCCACTTTTCTGGCCAACATATGCACTCTTCTCTATTGCGTGTTGTCCATGTTTCCTTCCACTCATCATTTGTGCCAAAAACAATCCCATGAAAAAAAACGATGGTCAAGTTTGGATTATCGGAATTGCAAGTGGGATTTAAATCATGCACTACATATTCCTGCAAAGAAAATGAAAACAAATCAGCACATTCTTTAAATGTCTCTTGGAAATTATTTGACTATACATGAAATAAGAAAAATGCATTATACAAATTATAGTTATTAAATAAAGGAAATAATTAGTTGAAAAGATTAAGTTTACCAACATCACAATAATAAATGAATTGGAAAATACAAAATCTATGTTGCATGACTAACAAATGAAGATCATTCACATGTCTCATAGACCTTGAAGTTTCAAAACATAGTTTAATAGGTAAATGTTGTTACATAGTAGGTGGAATGCATGCCAAACAATAGAGGTTAATGCTAAAATTGGATTAATTCAAGTTTGGGTTGATTTGCTTAGCCATCTAGTTTGGTTCATTTATATTTCATGACATTTTCCCCAACATTTGGGCCTCTAAGACCTCCCACAGCTAAGGAATTGGGACACAAACCCAATAAGAACGTCCAAGAGCATTTTAGTAATTTGTTTTAGGTTGTTGGATGAAGACTACACATTGAACTTAACTCATAATCTATGATGAAAGTTCTAATCCTTTCAAGTTCAATACAATCTTAGTCAATGCCAAATTTTGACAAATTTCCCTTTCATCAATTCTACTTGTTATAGCAAAGGAGTTGCGAGCCTAATGTAAGAGGCTCTAATGATGACTCCATTTCATATTATTTTAAACATCATTTCAAATTGTTTTTATCTAAGCAACCAAACTGGAAAGTAAGCAAAGTAAAAATGTATGACAAGGAAGCTTGTAAATGATTGGGGCCGTTCAGGTACCCTAGTGCCTAAAAGGTATGGTTGGGAAGTTGTTGGTTGGGAGTTCAAATCTGAACTAGACCTCCTTCTCCTGATGCTTTGTGAGGACAATAAGCTATCATGGTTGTAAGGGTCAAGGAAAATTGTCAAAACCCAAACAAAATGAAAAAAAGCAAAGAAAACTCAAACTTCAACATGTAACTTGGGAAAGCCCAAGGAAAAACTGTGAAAAGAAAGCTCATTATAAGGTCAAGAAGAAGCACCACATTGCTGTGCCATCCAGAGCTTGAAGGAGCATTTTCAGCGGGGACCAAAGGTGTCTCAGTCACAGCAGCTATCTGCACAACATCTTTACATGGGAAAGCCCAAGAAAAAACAGTGCAAAGAAAGCTCCTGATCAGATCAAGAAGAAGCACCACATAGCTGTGACATCCAGAGCTTGAAGGAGCATTTACAGCGGGGACCAAAGGTGTCTCAATCCCAGCAGGGATCTGCACATCATCTCTCTTTCTTTCTGGGGACCCATGTGAAAGATCAACTCCTTTTCCTTTGAGGCCATCTGAATTTCCCATATTTCGCACTACTGAAATTCCTGTTGCTCACTGCTCTCATAAATATTTTTCACCTTTTGGTCCCGTAAAACCTGCTACAAATCCTTTGCCATCCCATTAGCATACACACAGGGTATGATGGGTGTCCCTCACATCACAGATGCCCGCAAGCTAAGCTGATCTTTCCACTAGATCTCCCCAAAAAAACATCAACCCCTTTCCTCTTCACGATCTCCCTGAAATTCTCGCACTCTTCTCTCACTCCTTTTCCACTTTTCTTGCAGATGTTTCTTCTTCTTCATTTTCTCCTCGCCCAGAAACTTCTAGAAGGGTTTTGCCGTGACTCTTCAGACTCTCGCAAACGCGCTTTACCGATTTCTTCTTGGCCACTCAACAATTGATTACTTTCTTTTGTGGAACACATGTCTCTATGTTCTACTCATAATTGAGGATGGAATATGCAACGTCAGCTTGAGACTTGTCAAACGCGCTTTACTTTTTCCCTCTGGCCTCCTCCATTATTATCATCCTGACTTTTGTTCACATCCACACAGCGACCTCTCTTTCACCAAAAAACTATAGCCGGAAAAAAGCTAAGAAATAAATTTAAAAAGTGCTAAAATCAAATGTTTTTCGAGACTCTCAATAGCTGAAATTCAACCAATTCCAAACAGAAATCGTCAGATTTCCATACGTTGTTTTTAAGTAGGTAGCCAGAAATAAGAGAAAGATGTTTAAGATTTTCTAATGCCATAATATTTAGCTCATAGCCAAATCTGACTAAATATCTTCCTACCGATGGATGATAGCCACTTGGGCTATATCTCAAAACTCACCCAAAAAATATTGCTCCACACGTTTCCTGCTGTTGGCTGATTTCAGCCAGTGCATTATTGAAGCGTTCTGCCACAGCTGATGTTGCAGGCAATAGATGATTAATTGGGCCTTGGGTGAACCGGCCAGGGTGAATTGACCCCGACGTTGGGATCACTGTAAAAACCCTCCCAAAACCCATTCCAATGGCCATATTTTTTAGGCCCCAAAAATGATAGATTTGGACCTAGGGACACTGATTTTGTCTAGAGAAACGATATTATTTTAAATATTTAGAATATTTATGACCAAATTTAAATGGGCTCTGAAGTTATTACCATGATGCCAATGTGGGGGTCAATTTGCCTTGGTCAGGTTATCCTGGCCTACACTTGAACCACGGTGAAAATCCCAAAGTTTGTACAAACCATTATAGGTACATCATGTAGGAAAAATTACATGGATGGTCATAACAAATAAATCTGGAGTTGAAAAACAAAACAAATTCTGTACAGAGGAGTGATTTTTCTTGGTGAATTTTCGCACTGTGGTTACAAATAAAATTTGAAGAAATTGGGAAAATTCGTTCTTAACAGTGTGAATTTCAGAAAAAAATGCTCAATAAATGGAATTTTTTTTACAAAGTTTACAAACCACAAAGTTGGAAAAAAAGGAAAGAAAAAACACTGATAATATTTGTATACCAGGTATGTACAAATATTAGCCTTGACCAAACCATCATCTATACTGGTACCAAGTTACAGAGGCTTTGGGTTTGCTTCTAATAATTAGGAAATGCGGGTGCAATGCTTTACTCCCCATTCATTAGATCAATGACTCCACTATATTAAAACTAATTATTTAAGCTAATGAATTCATTCAAAATTTAGTGAAATCACTTGACAAAACATCTGTTGTTGTAACTAAAATCATCCTCTAAAGCAGCTCCAGAGGTCCTCTGAGTATATTGCAATGAAACACGATATTTCCCAAAACCAGGATTAGGTTTTTGTTTCCCAACCCTATACTGAAATAGCCACTTTACAATAGGAGTGTCTAGAGCCGTATACCCAGGACCTGTGGACTTGCTCTTAGGGCCACTTTACAATAGGAGTCGAGGCCCATGTTCAACTCAAATCACGCATTCCTATTGCTGCAAAAGTTGAAACCAGCCCTGAGTGCGAAAATTACACTAGGAGTCAAGGCCAAAAAAGAAATGATCTTTTCAATCTGCCCCAAGTTACTAATAAATGTTGAACTTGTGTTGGCCCCAAGACTGAAGAAAAGGATACCATCAAATTTGGGAAGGCAATTTGCAACCCTTGTGGCCAATGTTGTAGCATTTATTAATAAGTTGGTGCCAGACAAAAAAGCAAAAAATGCTCAGAATTGCCCCAAGTTTTTTCAGCCCTAACTCTTAGTGTTAAGCGGACCTTAGACTAAATCAGGGTCTCAGAGTGCAAATTTAACATTTCTTTGATGCGCCTTGCAGTGAATATCGGGGAAAGAAAGGGCTCCTTCAAGAAGGTGAATGTATTCATGTAAGCGCCATTGGTTCAGCCTGGCCATTAATTACAGGTTTTCCCAATTTCTTCACAAACTCAACAGACTTGGTTGCGGGCACCATCACACAAAGCAAGTCAGAAAACCAAAAGTGAGCAAAAAGTTACTGGCTTTCACTAGGCTAAGGCCTCACATGTCGTATCCAAAGAGTTTGTACTTTGCACCAGATGTCAATCGTGCTCATTGTGGTTCTCCACATAAGAAGTCCAAATGATCTTGCAGTAAAACACCCATTAGGCCCACTATAGACGACAACGTTACAGGGTGCAATTTCCTAGGAACCAATTTGGACTCAATGGAAGGAAGTTGAATCCTTGAGTTGGAGTGTACCTAGGTCCCTAGCCTGATTCTTGCTTCTCCAAATCAGGCGCTCTCGTTTTTAGCACTGTCTTTTGGTCCCTACCAAATGATTTTCCCTCCAAAACAGGTGCCATATTAACCTCCAGTTCTCACTTTTTGGTCTTGGACCCTCGCCTAAAGGGCTTGGGACCAATTTAAAGCTTTCGACCAGCAAAATTGTTTGAATTCATTGGTCCCTCGACCCTGGACCCTCGTCTAAAGTTGCCCTTAGTTTCACAACATGTTTCTCCCTATTCTATTTAGGGTGCACACATATATATAAGTCTGTACCAAAAAAAAATTCCTTTCCATGTTTTTTCAATTTTGTGGGTTGTATAAACTTTGTGGATTTTTTCCATTTTATGAGCATTTTTTTTGTCAAATTCAGACTATTGAAACGAATTTTCCCAATTTCTTCAAATTTTCTTTGTAGCCACAGTGCAAAGATTCACCAAGAAAAATCACTGCCTTGTACAGAATTTCTTTTGTTCTTCCACTCTGGATTTATTTGCTATGACCGTCCATGTAATTTTTCCTTCTCCCCCAGGCTCCTCCAATCATAGCCACTGGCCAGGGCGAACAAGGACCTACACTGGTACACTTACCTTCTTGAGTGAGACCTCTTGGAGGCTGTCTTTGTCAATTTAGAGACCCTGATTTTGTCGACGATCATCTCCACCCCCACAAACTGCAAAAAAAACTCCTTTATGCTAAAATGGAATAGTTTTTAATGGTCACTCTCCGCACACACATACAACATCATAAAAGTCCCTTTAAACACTCAAAGACCATTTATGTCTTTACATCTGCCTCAGTAATAGGCACCGGCCACATCCATAGTAGCGTGTAAAGGGGTAAGAATAACCACTGCGAATTGACTTAAATACTGGAGAGCAACATAAGTCACGCTATCCCGGGGCAAGATGTAATGAAAAGGGCAGTTTGCAGGTGTGGAGTGGAGATGCTCTAAGGAGGCTACAGGTATCTATAATGTTTTTAAGCTGCCCCCAAAAACTTTGGGATTGTCACAGTGGTTCTGGTGTAGGGTGCCGCTCACCCGACCAAGGCAAATTGACTCCCACATTGGGATCATGGTAAAAACCGCAAAGCTCATTTAAATTGCTCCTAAATATTTATAAATATCATTTCCCTAGCCTAAATCAGGGTCCCAACGTCCAAATCTTTAAATTTTGGAAGATTACTCAGATTAAGCTATGAGCTAAATATGGCATTAGAAAATTTTCAACATATTTCTCTTTTTTGGGCTACCTGCTTGAAAGCCATGTGAGGAAATTTGACGATTTTTCTTTGAATTCGGTTGAATTCGGCTATTGAAAATCTCAAAAAGCATTGGGTTTTAGCACTTTTTAAATTTACAACTTAGCATTTTTTTGGCTATAGTTTTTTGGTAAAAGAAAGGTGCATGTGTGGATGTGAACGAAAGTCATGGTGATGATAATGGAGGAAGCCAGAGGGAAAAAGTACAGCGCGTTTGACAAGTCTCAAGCTGACATTGCATATTCCATCCTCAATTATGAATAGAGAATAGAGACACATGTTCCACAAAAGAAAGTAATGAATTGTTCAGTGGCCAAGAAATCGGCAAAGCGCATTTGCTAGACTCTGAAGAGTCGCGACAAAACCCCTTCTAGAAGTTTCTGGGGAAAATGAAGAAAACAGAAACATCTGCAAGAAAAGTGGAAAAGGAGTGACAGAAGAGTGTGAGAATTCCAGGGAGATCGTGAAGAGGAAAGGGGTGTGTCGTGGGGAGATCTAGTGGACAAATCAGCTTAGCTTGCGGGAATCTGTGACGTGAGGGACACCCATCATACCCTGTGTATGTTATAGGGATGGCAAAGGATTTATAGCAGGTTTTATGAGACAAAAAGGTTAAGAGAAAAATATTTATGAGAGCAGTGAGCAAAATGAATTTCAGTTGTGTGAAATATGGGAAATTCAGATGGCCTCAAGCGGAAAGGAGTTGATGATCTTTCACAAGGGCGGCCAAAAAGAAAGAGAGATGTTGTGCATCCCCGTGCTGAAATTGAGACACCTTTGGTCCCCGCTGAAAATCCTCCTTCAAGCTCTGGATGGCACAGCCATGTGGTGCTTCTTCTTGAAATTATCATGAGCTTTCTTTGCACAGGCTTTTTTTCTTGGGCTTTCCCAAGTTACATGTTGAAGTTTGATTTCTCTTTAATTAGATGGTGGGCAAAAATGATTCAACTTCCAAGAAAGCATTATTCCCATCAGGATGTGACTTTTCACCCAACTCCATATTAAAAGAAATTTGGCACTGAGAACAAATATAATAAAACTAGTTAGTGGAGGTAGGCCTGAGGCCTCAAAACGCAATCTGAATTTTCAGGGCGCCATGTGGCATCATTTTGAGATATGGGAATTGTGAAATGGTGTCATCCAGGCGACCATGTTTCTATGCGTCCATTTGGAAGATATTACAGAAAAAAATTAGTCACTTTAGATTGTGGACTATTGGTGGGGAATGGAGTCTCCTCCTCCACCAGCCACCCCCACCTTTTGGGATGATTTGTTTTGGTTCCTGTAATCGGTAAAATATCTTTTGTGTTGTCGAATATCAAACAGAGTTGGAACTTTTGCACCTTCTGTACTCAGAACATCGCAGCCAGCAACATTCAGCCAATTAGGAGACATCCGTTTGGGATCCTTTTGTCATGATTTGTGGGAACAAGGCGCACTTTACACCAGGAGTCAGGGCTGAAAAACTTGGAGCCAACTTCAAGCATTTTTTGGCTTTTTGTCCGACCCCAAGGGTTGCAAATTGGCTTCCCAAATTTTATGGTACTTGTTTTTTCACCCTTGGGGTCAATACAAGGCCATAACATTCGGCATTTACTAGTTACTTGGGGCAGATTGAAAATACTCTTTTGTGTTTCAGCCTTGACTCCTAGTTTAAAGCCTTTGGGGCTGATTTCAACGTTTGCACCAATAGGAATGCTTGATTTGAGTTGCACATTGGCCTTCACTCCTAGTGCAAGTTGGGCATAATATCTCTAGAAATTCAATTTGAAGGCACCTTCCTCTGACTTTGAAATAGAAACTATACCCTGACTCAGAGGAAAAAGATTCTAGGGTGCCCTAAAAGTTGAAAGCAACATCCCCCTCTCCTTAGAATTGCTGGATGGTTTTTATATTACCACAATTTTGTATCCTCAGTCTGAGTTTTGCATTGTTTTCTTTGGCCTTGTCATGTTTTGCACCCGTAACCTCCCACATTAGGGCCACGTAACATGTCACTAGCATGTGCCAATGGGTGTTCAAGCATGTTACATACCCCTAGCACCCCTAACATGCCCAAAACATGTACGACATGGACCCAAATCATGTCAAGAAATGTGAAGGTGAAAAAAATGAAGTAAAGGACAGACTTGGGGAAAAAATAATTTCAGCAAGTACTCTCCTACTGACTACATTAACAATTATGGGCATATTTAATTTTAGGGGTAATACCTCATACGAGCTGCAATGTTTTCTGTCACTAACTCTGACACTTTTTGAATTCAAAATAAAAAAACGAATGGTTATGTGGTTTGTAAATTGTTACTATTTAGTAGCCTCAATTTTTAGATATTTATGAAGCATAGGAGTAGGGACCCAGGACATGAAAAGTCCAACAACGTGTCAACTCTAATGTAACGTAGGAGAGTGAAATTGGTACTTATGCTGTAGGCCTGTAGGGTTGATAGCCACCACACCCAAGCCTGCAACTCATGAGAAAAAAGTATTATGCTCAGCCCCATAAGAAAGCTAGAACCGCCCAGGACCATTTAAATGTGAAACTGAATATTTTTTGTCTGTTTCCCATAAAATTGGGGCATCCCCACCCCAACTTGCCAAAAAAACAAAAACCCAAGTTGGTTCCACAGAATCATCAGAAAAACTATTTCTGGCGCATCCCCACCCAACTTGTCAAAAAAACAAAAAACAAAGTCAATTCCACAGAATCATCAGAAAAACTATTTTTGGCACATCCCCACCCAACTTGCCAAAAAAAACAAAAAACAAAAGTTGATTCCACAAAATCATCAGAAAGACTATTTCCGGGGCATCCCCACCCAACCTGCCAAAAAAACAAAAAACAAAGTCGGTTCCACAGAATCATCAGAAAAACTATTTCTGTGGTACATAACAACCTCAGATAGGTTTCCTAGTTAAAATTGAGGACGTCTTACAGTATGTAATTTCCCATTCCCTTCTGAAGTGAGATCTTACACGTAAGTTCCCTGGGGTAAGAGCACAAGGTGATCTGAAACATCATCAGATCACCTCATTTGTTTCAAAGGGGAACACAAATAAGATGCCTTTCCACCCAGGACCACAGGCTTCACCTTTGGTTCACAGGGTGAAAGGCAGTGGCAAGTTGCCTTCTCATGTACATTATGTGTGTACATTATGAATTCAAGAAAACCTGCAGGTACAGAATTTTAGAAGCTCGAGAATTAATGTTGCAAGAAAATCAAATAAGCAATGGGGACTCAGAAAGGTTACAATTTATAATGCCCAAACCTTTTCATGATACCAACTGTAGGTGCTGGTTTTCACCCAAGGGACCCCTATTCCTTTCATGCTCTTAGTGTTCTATCTTTCATCCCATGACACCATTTTGGTGACAATTTAAAAGTCTGATGTTTCAACATTTCAATGACTCCAGCTGATGATCTATGAACTCTAAAACCCAACATTTCAAATGAAATAACTTATAGGAATCCTCTAGTTATATGATTGGTTATGAATAGTGTGTAGGCAAATCACCTATAGAACTTCTGACATCTTACGTACCTGAGTGGGGGCGACCTTGTAAAATAGTTATAATCTAGGTTGTGATGCTGACTGTGGGTAAGTTTGCACTTGAGAAGTGTGAGTTCCTTAGAGCTCCTAGTCTTTCAAAAAAATCCTCATCAATAGATAAATGTGTATATATCCAGTGTCATAACCTTATAACCCCCAGGGCTTTGGTGGGCATTCTCATCAATGTTCAACATTGGTCATCACACAACAAACCAAATCCATGGGGTAAGGTAGTGCAAATATAAATCCAATACAAATCCAGATCTCAAGGAGTGTGTGTGAACCAGTGTCGACCGGTTTTTGAAAAATCACCTGGTTATCAATCAGGGTCTGGGTCCAAGTGTCAGGTAACCTACCTGCTGATTCTACTTTTCTGCTATACCTGACCAAGAACCTACCCGGCCTCATATCAATGTTTTAGATACCCTGAAAATACCCTATTGGCAGGGTATCAGTTTCATAAAATCCAATACCCTACCTATACCATGATGGGGACCTCTCATGGCTACCTAGGTAGGTTCAATATTTTCCATTCAATTTTTTCTGCCTTTTTCTCATCCCAAAACTTTCATCAAGTTAGAGTTTCATTTTATCATTTGTCCTAAACCTAAAACCTTAAAGTAAAACTCCATCTCTCATCATCTGTCACTCTCAATTTCTGCTTTCAGCTGGCTTTTCTACTATCTTTAAAACAGATTCCTTCTCTTTCAGCTTGCTTCAATAGTCATCTATAACTTTTGGTTGTGATCTCCATTGAATGCTTTGGTGAAGGTTGGTGGAAATCTTACTTTGGCTGGTTTTTAATAGGGTCTTGCAAAAATCGACCCTTATGCATACCAGCCAGTTCTTAGCCATAAAATTCACAAAAAGAATTTGACCCTTATTATTATTTCAGCAAGTTGATACCAGGCGAGTCTCTAAAAAATTAATAATAATAAATTTGATATCCTGTGTGTAAATGAAATAAATAAATAATAATAACCAACCCGCTGGATATTGAAAAAAAATCAATAACCGACCAACAACACTGGTGTGAACCCAGGCTGCACAATTTTTGTTGAGGAAATGTGTCTGCCCCTCCACACAAGCACCACTTGGGCTGATTCCTGTAGTCAGTTACCTATGTAGCTATTCTAATCTCCAACATACAAAATATGATATAGGGTTGAATTTTTTGCACCTTCTATAGGCAGAATACCCGTGCCAGCAACATTAAGCCAATGAGAAGACAGTATTCAAGGAGAGTGATAAGGGAGACATTGTTATGTTTTGTCCCGCTATAATATAATATGTTTAGACTCCTAGACATGAATTTTCAAAGCTCTAAATTTAAACTAAAAAAATTCTCAATTCTTGGGAGAATGAACCCTACTTCATACTCCATGCCCCCAAAGTCATGTGTCACATGCTCTACTTGACAAGCACATTTGGTGGAGGCCCACAAAGTTCTTGTTTGGTGGATGCATGGACACCACTCTCCACGCAATTGGGGAACATAAGTGAAATTTCCACCCCAGGCCTCAATCTAGTGGCAAAATATTCTTCTAAATTGTGGGCATCAAAGCAACCTCACCAAGTCACCAAGCCCTTGTACATGCCAGAAATTACGGACTATCACAGTACCTTGGCAGCTTCAACACTAAATATATTATTTCTAGAGATACTGAAATTTTCAAAAATACTTTTTTCCACGAAGAGCAATTTTTTCTTGTTAAGGAAAGTAAAGCATCTTTTGAAATATTTTATTTTCAACATGGAATCTTCAAAATTAATAAATTATTCAAAAGACATACATTAAAGCTGCCCTAATATTATTGCAATAGCTTGCACTACATTAATGTACAAAACTGGTTCTTGTCCTCAAAAAACGACAAGAATGCAATCTTCATGAGCCTTTTTTTTTTGTCAAGTTCAGTGTGGCCCACTTTATGGCAAACATGCCAAAAGTGGTGGGACTTATAGTTGTATTTTCATCAAATTTTATGAGGACACCTTTTGCTGAACATATTTTATTTTACTTTTGGGAAAAAACAAACACAACACTTCATTGCAAGGAAATAAAGCAGCAAGCCAAATGCAAGAGGTAAAGCAAGAAACAACAAACATGAAACAATTACCTATTCACCTACCTCCATTTCATTATTGAGTTTAATTCACTGTTTATTTTTGTAATTTCATTGGATTCTGTAATGCATTTAATATTTTAATTAATAAGATTATAATAATTATAATATTCTTTATCCAAAGACTTTGGTTTCATGTGGTCCATTTTGTAAGTAATATTGTAATTCAAAATATAATTATTTCAATTCCTTTTCATGGACTACCTTTTTTATTTCTTTAATAATTACTCCCCTCTTTTCCCTTGGCCATGACCTGCATCCACATGAAAACACAATGTCCATGTTATATACTAAAATCAAAATTCTAATGAAGATGATTCATTGGAGTTGGTTTAGGTAGGATAACTTTACATTCCATTACTTGGACAATTTCAATCTTCAATTTTTTAGCCCATTCCTGAATAAATAGCCACCAAAAGATGTATTTTTGGATTTGTGTCTATTTTAAGGTTTTTTTTTTCAACAACATACTCACAAACATATTTTCAATATTTTCTTCATCAATTTGCATCTCATTTTTCTTCGATTCAATTCTAATTCAATTTAATGGAATCTTAATTTAATTGTCAATTTAATTTAGTTGAATTGGAATTCAATTCAAATTTCATTCTTATGTATTTGAATTCAAATTCTTAAATTGAATTGAATTCAATTAATTTGATTCAAAATGCATTTAATATCATTCAAATGGGACTTAAACAAAATACATTTTTTTTCATCAATCGATTAGTTGATTGTCACTAGTAATGCACAACAATGCAAAGGCCAAGTTGAAATTGACATAACCAATGATGAACCATTGCAAACCATATGGGAACATATGAGGGAAATAAGAAGGGGGGATGGGGGGTGGGGATATTATTAAATTGATAAACCTCAATCTCCCTTACCATTATTCTTATCCGTTTCTCACATTTTCAAGGTGAAGGTTAAATTTAAATTTAACTATTTATTTAACTATTAAAGTACATTCCATAAATCCAAAGGTTTTCTCCTTGGCCACAATGTTCTAGTTCGTTTCAAAAATTCAAAAATAATGATTTGAATCTCAATTGGTCTACAAATTCAAATATATTCATTAAAATGACATCTATTTTTCTAATTTCTGTAATATCATCACTTAATTTAATTCTTTTTTAATTCATAATATTAAAAATGTAATATTTTCATTTAGGTCATAAATTCAAATGCAATATACTTCCATAATGAAATAAATTTAGTAATGGAGTTATTTCAAATGTAAAGACATGACATTAATTACACATGTTTATGTCAACATTTTCAATGTAATTTTTTAAAATTATAGTATTGTAATTATGTATTTCCTTTTCAAAATTCATTTCATTTCATGTGTGAACTACACAATTATAAGTTGATTATAAAATTTCATATAAAATTCATAAGTACATTTAATTAATAAGTAAAGGCAGCATATACATTATACCACATATGACCAAAAAAAGTAGCACATTTCGTTGACAATGCCATATAAGTTAGCAAAAATAGCATGCTTTATTCATAATAGTCATATATGGTGATAGATCACCATCTCTATCATATTTTGGTGATTGAATTTAGTCATGATATTCGCACTATGATTTTGATGTAGGGTCCACATGTCACCCATAATGTTTATTTTGATTCAAACAAAGCTTGAACTTAATCAAATTGAACATTGCTCTTTTTTTAGTTAAAATAAATTAAAATAGTCATGTTATTCAACTAGCAAAGATTCTAGAATCACCTTAATCACAATCTTGTAGCAAAAAAACCATGCTTTTGTTATGGTGATTAGAGGAAAAAATATCTTGCTTTGTTCCATCATATTCACCAAAACAATGTGATCTTTGTTTTGTGCTTCCAAACCAACTCTAAATTGTTTTGCAATTTCTTCTATTGGCAAGTTCATGGTTTGAATATTGTCCACCTTGGTCTTTGGCGTCTTGAAACCAATAATTCAAAAGCTTCCATATCTTGGCCTTTCACAAAAATAAAGGTCGATCATCTTTCCAAATCACTTTCACTTTGGTGTTTCATTATCACACCTTTGTCATTTGTAAATATAACCAAGGCCCCTTACAATCCCATTGCCACCACCTTGCTCATACATTGTGCATCAAAAAGATAAACTCAATAGAATCCCTTTCAACATCTGGCCTTCCACCTACACATATCAATGTGTATTTCAAAAACTTCTAACGAGGTATGGAGGTTTGGAAAAGTTGCTAAAATGATATTACTTTGAGGCTTAAATTTGAATCCTTTGGCATAATAACATTTACAACTTGTGCCTCTTCAAAAAATATCACAGCCTTATCAACATTGTCAACAATATGTTTAATAGAATGTTGTAGGCGATCCATCTCCTTGTCCTTAAATTATGTTTCTCACCCACCATGATGTACACAAATTATTAGCTACAAATTTCAATAAATAAAAAAATACAAATAAATTTCATTTTTTCTACTCAAATATAGGACATATTCACAAAATGCTGAAAAATAAACTTTATTAAATGTTTGAATAGACTTGACAACTAGTGCAAAAAAAAAACACATATGTGAAATTGATCAAATGAATGTATAATGATTTTGATATATTTTTCATCATGTAACAAAATGGAAATAATTGTTTAACAAAATGTAGAACAAAATGAGGTCATGAATTTTCAACACATTTCCTCATGTTTGAAGCATTTGCAATTTCCATGTTTCCCAATGTTTGTTTTGAATGATCCATATATGTTGCTTCACTTAATATGAGTGGAAATTTTTGACCATGTGTATGTACCTATATGAGACCTATAGTGCACAAGGATTTGATAGGTTAGTGAATACGATTTTCAAATTAATGTTATGAAATTTTAAATAGTTGTGATAAACACGTTTGAAATAATATGAAATCAAATGCATTTCTACATGAATCTTTGGGGTTGTAAGAACATAAATAATGTAACCAAACTTGGGTATTTCTTGGAACTATATTTACATACGTCATTACAATCCACAACTAATGTGAACAAATGTTCCAAATTAGCACTATCTTTAAACGAAACCATTTTATAACATATTAAAACATGGGCTAACTCACCAATTACTCCTTGCATTAGACATTATTAAAAATGTTACACATCATATCCTCAATGCAACTTGAACCACAATGCTTGCCAATACAATATCCAACCAGGTATCTAATTATTTGACTAGAATACAAATTAATTACAAAGACATTTCAAGTTTAGTCAATAAGCCAAGGCATCTTTGACCACTATAGTGGGATATAACTAAGAAGATGCAGAATCCATCATCACACTAATTCTAATATCCAAATAAATAAATTATGCCGATAAAAAAGAAATGATATACAAATCACATTTGTCATGAAATTACTATTTTTCCACTATGTAAGGAATTGCATCTTAGGTGGTTGTTCTCGGGGTGTTTTGAGATTTTTTTTTTAAAGGAATAAATAAATAAAATCAAGTAAGGAGGTGCACCTTCCAAAAGTGGCATAGATTATTTGAAAGGGCATTTTCATTGATGAGTGTATCACCAAGTTCAAGAGGAAAGGTTGGTGATGAACTAATTTGAAATGTGACTTAATCTCAAATCCTCAAAGGTCTTTAGTATGTTGAACTTACAAAGTACTCACATCATATCATAATCAAGTAATTGAAGTTAAGGTAAAAAATATGAACTTGTACAAGTGACTTCTCCTTGTTCCCAACACACTTTAATCTCATTTGAATCCAAAGGAGCTTCAAAGTATTCAAATAACTCCAATAATGATTGTGTGTATTTCAAAGGAATTGCGACACCTTTAGATGTTAAGTTGTGTAATATGCTTTGGAGGCCTTTGAAAATTTTCCATAACCAACCTTCATTATCCACAAATGTTTCTTGGAACCCTAAATGAAGTTTCATTATGGGCTTTAAGTTGATAGAATATGTTCTTAAGTATGGAACTACACCATAAAACATTATGCTACATACATTGATTGAGTCTTTCGCATGCTTGTCCATCTTTATTTTGATAAGACATTTTGCAAAGCAACTATCCAAGCCTGAAAGAAAGGTGAGACATAATCACCGTAATGCATGGTTATTATCCTCAACCCACTTGGACTTGTTAAATTGTGTAATAACAAAAGGAATATTTCTATACCATGTGAGCATTAGAGTATTCTTTCACATCATATCTTTCATAAGCAAAGGCCTTCGAAAATTGGAGGTTTTAAAACCCAAGAGTTTGGATTAACTGATTGTTTTCACCCCCAGCCCCCATTTTCTACCATAAGGGGTGGATTTTTTTGGGTTTGAGCTAACAAATTGGGTTCACTCCTTTTTTGAAATGTCTAGCTAGATCTTCTATACTAGTCCAATCAATTTGCAACCATATACATTGCATTTGCACAAGCACCGCAAGGGTATACTTACCTATCAATGGCAACATGACCCAATTGTAGAATTACTACTTCTTTGTAGTTGTAGTAAGGAAACTTGATTGACTACCCATGTAAGGAAATTGAATTTTGAAGATTTGTGCACTGTTACTAAGGTCTTTCAATAGCCATTCTTTGGGACAACACACCTTTTGATGCCCTTTCTACACCCATGTTTCCCAAGGCATATGGTACAGTGATGCAATACTTCTATCTGTGAGGTCACTAAAGAACACAACATGTTTGTGACGCTCTTGTCACCTTCTAGTGGCCATGGATTTTTTATATGAAAATATCTAAATGAAAACACAAACCTTTGCCAAATCAGGTCATGAACTCAATTCATCTTCCCAAGGATCTGTTTATTATACCTTCACAAAGGCCAAAAATCCCAAATGGTAGAAAACAACAAGAGCTAATCTCGGCCATGTAGGAGTAGAGCCACATATTGAGCACTGGTGGATGCTCTAAACCAGCAAGAAAGCAGTCTGGAAGAAGGCTTGTTGAGAGAGCAAACCCTTAATAGACAATAATCTAGTCTCGATCTCTCTCTCACATTTGCGCTCGTCTGACGACATTAAATCAGGTGAAACCAATTAAGGCTTGTTTTAGCTCTACTACTTTAGAATTGGTCAATGCAACAAATTTGGCCAAAAAAGCCCTTTATTTCAAAATATCCGGCCTCTAGTGCTAAAGAGCAGGCCCACTAATGCCCATTCCAACTTCTAGCATGCCCATAGGCTCGCCCTAACAAGCTTGACTGTGGACTTGCTCAGAGCTGTAAATGGCCCTAGCCAGCCAGCTCACTATTACAAAAAGTGTTGGAGGAACAATATAGTCCTATGAGCTGGTCTGGAGGTGCCTGCCAGTTACTGGTTACAATTGTGGTTAGGATGTGAGCATTTGTGACCTGTTTCTAACTGTAAGATCCATAGGTTCTTTTATGCCTTATTTTGCTTTGAATCTCAAGCAGTGTGTTGCAGCAGCATGGGTCATCAAGCTGGACCTGCAGAATTGATACCAAGAGAAATTTGTCACAAAACATATTGTCTGTGCACTTTTAGCTTACACATGCCTTTTCCATGCCACAAGAGTTTTGTGCTTCCTGAAACTTTTGTCAATTCTGCTTCATGATTTGGGGCTAACAGGCACACCTCATGATTTTCTGGGGTAGTAATGCCTTGACTGGCAAGGTTTCATTGATTGCCAGAACATCTTGTGCTTAGAGAGTATGCATTCTATCAATTCAAGTCAGACTAACCTGTGGTAACGAATGCTGCAGAATGTAGACCCAGCTGAGACCTCATTTGGAATGGCAGTTGTTTTTCAAGAGACTTTTGTAGGGGCCATAAGTTCAATTACTATGCTGGCCCCAGAACCCTATTTAACTTCACTGCTAGGATTGGATTTGTGCTTGAATATTTCCCAGGTTATGAGTCGAAGGCAATCAAACCTCAACACTCTCGCCAATCAAACAGCCTTTGAGGAGTGACTCTTTAGGGGAGTCTGTTTGGTGAAATTACAGGTCAATGATTCCGGAATTCAGAAAAGGACAGTACTCATGACAGTTCCACTGTAATTTCCATCATATGATTGTATGCAGACAACCATCCTGTACACAAACAGTCTTCCTGATGGAGCTTTCATAACTACCTGTTCATTTCAAAATTGGAAACTGTGGAAGGTCATTTAAACTGCAGTTCCCTGTTATCATCAGCCAACTATGTACCTGCTATATCCACTCACATCAATATTCACTCTTTCGCCCACTCTTTCTGGGCAATCCAATTATATAATCTCCAAGTCATGTGTCACACCAGATAACAATGAGCAGGGCACAGTTAGCCAAGATTTCCACCATAATTTCCCATAATTTCCCTCAATGGCAGGCAAAGTAGTCAGGTTTTCACATAGTTTGGCACTACAATCAACCATTGATGGACATTTGACCAACTGTACATAAACATTGTCACACATCAACTAAGAAGCTATTGAAGCAAACAATAGATCATGCATCAACCCATCGCATATACAATGCAAGAGATGGCAAGGATGCTCATCACACCCCACCCTAAAATCCTTTTGTCCAGATCACTTCATCCCTGTTGCACAAATTACCAATAACTCATATCACTACAATCTGCATTCCATGAACCATTGAATATTATCACCTTGTGCTCATAGCTCCCCCCTTGACACCTTCATTTCTATTCCAAGGGGCAAACTACCCAAATTCCTGCCTTGCCAGAATACAGCACCTGAATAATATACTGCTTGGGCAAGAGGCCCGGTAGACTTCAATGGGCTCTCTGAACACCATTGCCCGTGAAGTCTGGGATCTGTATTTCATGGTGGCTTCATGAATAGTCTTAACACTTTGCACACTTAGGTGGCCTGACATCCACATTTGATTAGTGGCTAATCTACAGGTGGAATTTACTCTACCATGTGCAGCAGTTGGATACTATTAAGCACAGGATTTCAAGCTATAGGAGCCCCCTCTTAATGCCCCCATCTTCACTCCAACAGCTGCTACTGTACACAACATCACAAAAAACTGGACAGCACATCATGCTGAAGTATCTCAGCTGAAGTTCCCAACTGAAAATCACTTTGGCATTTCAGATAGATGGACAGTCAAAATTCAATAAAAGAAATTTCTTGAATGTTGTATTTGTTTGTACTCATCATTGCTGGCATCTGCAGAAAATTATACAATTTTCTGTAATTTGCCTGATTTATGCATGGTCCTTTCCACTACTGGACCCTATTAGTAACCAACAGTGTACAGCAAGAAAGAATCATTCCAAAAATGTGCATATGGACAGAATCAATGGTCTCTGTAAATGATTCTGAGCTCATTAAGACACATGCACATCTAACATAAATGAAAGTAAATTTTTCACTGCACACCTTAAATGCAAGACCAAAGATGACCATCTGGGCACAGAATCTACACCTTCACATTTCTGAGAATTTTGTCTCAACTGGCCTCATCCATCCAGGGTCATGTTGCACTGCATTTCTGCTTCCAGTAAGAACACCCATCAGCCTTACAAAACTTCCAGCATATTTCTAATACAAAGTCATGCAGGGCTGGCTTCATAACTTATCCCTAGTTTGGATTCAACATGGAGAAGTGTATCAAGATTCATAGCATAAGCATCCAGACAACTTTTGCTTTATTTCCGAGAAAGCAGAAAACAACTATGAAATTCCAGCAGACCCTATACTACATGAATAAAGCTCAGATTTGACATGAAGATTTGCAAATGAGGACAGGAGAATACCTGTCATAGATGCAACGTCAGGCATGTCTGGTAATGTGGCTCAAGGGAACCATAATACAGTACGTTTACAAGTCACCCTGCACCTAACAAGGGTCCCTCAACTTGGGCTATGACAACAGAGGCAATGGTCCGTATGCCAATTTTGGTAACTTTTCAACCCTGCATGAACAGAAGCAGATAAGTCCCAGAGTCAGGAGTCAGAAACTGAAGTCCTCATTTCCACATGAGGCTGGACAAGATCTCTTACTGAAATGTGGAAAAATCAGTTTTCTTGGACGAACTTACTGCTGACAATTTTTGAAAAGCCCAGTGCCTATGGGCATGGGAATCCCCATGATGATGCATTCACTGACACCCTCAATCTCATCAACACGCCCATGGACAGCTGCATCAAACAAATGATCTGTGGTTTTTTCAACGATGCCAGCATGAGCACACTGTCCTTCATCTTAGCTATGCCAAACCTTGTAATTCCAAGTACTTCACCCTGCAAACCAAGATCCCAGAACAAAGAAAATAACCATCATTCTCTTCATCCTAAGCACAACAACATTTCCCAGACCTCATGGCTGCCAAAACCTCAAAGCGTGCCTCTCACTGCCATTTCTCTTCCTTGGAAATTTGGAACTACTTCAATGTAAAAAGTTGAATATTTAGCCAATAGACCAGCATTAGACACACACCTTATAGGTCATCACATCTGCAAGCAACATCGTGTGACGAAGGTCAAAACTCATTCCATGGCTGGCCATTGTGCACTGGATTTCATCAATGATGCACTTCCTTGCAGCTTCTATCCCTAGAGTCTGTTCCGCTTCAATCACATGATTGCTCGTTGTGTGTCTTCCATCCACTCCTGGTGTGCCCATGACAGTCCTAAGATTTGTTCTCTGATTATGCAAACATACACATTCCCATGAACAAAAGTCTGTTTTCTAAAAGCCTAATGCCTAGCCCTACAAATCCTCATTTCAACACTGTGAACATGAATGTAGACTACCCAAAGCTCAAAGTAGCTCAGAACTAGCTAGTTCCAGGCTCTAAGAAAAACACAACTGCTAAATTTTTTAAAAACAGCTCACAAACTGCTAAATGCATCTTGAGGCTACAAGTCACCAAAAGAAATTCTCTTCATATCTTATCACTATATCTGGTGGGATTTAAGGTAAGTTACCCTTCTAGAAGTAGGTTGTATTTGCCCTTTTCCTGATTGATCACAGCCCTCTCGACTGTCGGTATGCTGCAGTAGTCCCAAACACATCACTAAGCACTTACTAGATGCAATCTCAAACATGAAAATTTTAGAATTATCACAAGGATATAAAGTCAACCAACCTGAGACGGTTCACATACTAAATCCTTTGACTCCAACCAGCAAATAAAACCCAACAACACGTATGTACCTTCACAACAACTTTGGGGAGCATATTCCACAGCAAATGTAGATAGAAATAAAGTTTGCCACAATCCACATCCAGAGGTATGATTATAAGATTATCATTGTCCACAATCCTTACATTCTGAAGCCCACCCAAAGAGATCAGCAACTTCTTTTTTGACGGGCCACAAGTTGGCCAGGGTGAACCAGCACCCATGTTGGTACCTTGACCTTTTTGAGTAAGGCCTCTTAGTGGCCATATTAAGCCCAAAAAATGTTAAATCTGAACTCAAACACCCTGATTTAGTCTAAGCATGGGATATTTGTAATGTTTAGAAATAATTTAAATGGACTAGCTTGGGTTCACCCAAAGGCTCTCAAGTCACTGTGCCCTTGTTGGCTGATTGAATATCACTGAAACTACTTAATTGCTAGATGGGAATTTGAAAAAGTTTCTCAGAGTCCACAATTTTTTTTAAAAAACAATCAAGGCATTGAGGCTAGTGTTGCCCTGTTATTGGGGAATTGTTTTTTAATAAATATGTTGTGCACTTATAAAGGGCACAATGACAAGCTATTGCAACCTACATGCCGGTTCTCACTAGCAGCAATATTTATTTTGGGAAAAAAAATAAGGTGAGCTAGAGTTGCACAAGACGTCCAAGCTTGATGGACCATATAACTCATAGGGCTCTTGTCAAAAACCCCCTCCAATCTCATTTGTATCATTGAATCCATCAGAGACATGTCTGTGCACATCAGTTGCAGAAAGCGTCCAGGTGCTAAAGAAGACTTATGTATGCCAGTGATTTTGCAGCAGCTGCTGGCTTGTTTATCCCCACCCATGTAGTAGGCTAAGTAGTATTCAGTTTTATGGGCAGCTTGGTCTACAACGTTAGAGAACAACAATCTGTTAAGATCTTGTAAATAGTCCAACTGTTCCAAATTAATACAGTAGCCTCCCGCCTAAGTACGCACCCGTTTAAGTACGCATCCCAGTAAAGTACGTATTATTTTCCTAAAAAAATAGGGTTCAAAAAGTGGAGCAACAGCTCCTTCAATCCTAATTCCTTTACCTTCACAAAAAGTGGCTCCTTCCTCCTTCACCTTCTGTTACAACCCTAAAGTGGAGCTCCTTCAATCCCTCCACCTTCACCTCCCAGAGCTGTTGCTGCTAGTGAATATTTAAAGAGGAGCAAGCCTACAGAACAACAACAGCCGCCGCTTGGAGACCAAGAAATTGGTGCAGGAGTGGCTGGCTATGGAGATCAAGGAACTGCTGGGCTGCAACAAAGCACTAACACCACCTCAGCAAGCACTGCAGGGACTGTCAACTCTTTAGAATCCAAATCTCAGCAACAGAATGCAAATGAATTCAACCAGGGTCCTCCTGCTTACGACGAGACCTCTAATAGAGATGAGCTTGAGCAAACTCCTACACCTGGCGCTGTTGAAGGAGACCAACCTCAACTCGGCACAGATCAGGTCGCAGCAGTTCATTGGCCAGTTGAAGAGGAGACCGGTCCCACTAGTAACTTGAACTAGGAATCGAATCTCCCTCATGAGGAGATGCATGATCCTGAACTGCAAGAATCGCAGTTTGGAGTTGATGAAGAAACCCTCGGGCAAACCGGAGCACCATCCGAACAAGAAAGAGAGCATGTAGAACTAGATCCTGCGCTGATTGGGACTGCTGCTACTGCGGGTAGGATGGATAAGACCACCACACAGCAACAATCGCAGTTCGACACTGAAAGTGCAGCTGAAGAATTTGTTGGGGACGCAACAGCTGTTGTCTAGCCACCTGTTGAAGATCGCTTGGATGATTCGGAGTCTGTGCCGTCTGGTGAATTGGGTGATCCTGTAGAGCAGCAAACTCAGCTTGGAACAATTGATGGAGTTCTAGGGCCAACATGAAGTGAGCTTGACCAAATCCCCCCCTCAGATCCCATTGAAGATCAAACACAACTCGGCACAGATGATCAGTTCCCGGTCGAGGACACTCCAACTCTTAGAGGAGAGCAAAAGACGATAGAGTTTGATGCCGAAGCTAGAGTTGTCAAGACTGGTCTCGTCGAGGAAAAGCTTGATGAACCCACACAGCAGCAAACCCAGCTCGGCACTGGAGGTGTAGCATCTGAAGAATCTCTTGAGCGGAGCCCAGAAGACGGTGGTTACCAACAGCAACAACCTGGAGAGGGAAGCTGGGATTCGGAATTGCATGATGCTCCTCTGTAGCAAACTCAATTGGGTATTGAATCTGGTTTTCAAGAAACACCAACAACACAAAGTGACGAGTTGGAGCAAGATCAACCGAATCGGCAATACCAAACTCAAACCCCACCCCTCCCTTTGTTGCAATCCCCTCGTGTGAAAAGAACATGGAACCCTCAAATGGTCATCAGACTGATGAGGATGTTGCGAAAGTTACTGCTGTGGCTACAAAGAAAAGTGATTGGTCTTCGGTGCGCACCTACCGGCTAAATACGCACACTCCTCCCAGGTTCAAGTTGCGTACTTAGCCGAGAGGCTACTGTACTGTTCTTTTTTCTAAGTATCATACTATGATTAGCAATCATTCCGTGTGTTTATAGTTGCTAGAAACAACAGGCTATGTGAAATTTTCGAAGTCTTCACGTCTTCTTAATAGGTAATGAACTAGGTAATATTGCAGAAGAAGAGTGTAATATCATCATCCGCTCTGTCTGTGTCGACTCTCTCTACTGACCCAAGCTGACAACGTTTAGGTTAGTGCTGCAGGAACAGTACTACTCTACTTGAGAGAAAGAGTATGAGAAAGAGACGGACGTAATCAATAAAAGATGGCGTTAGGCCTACCTCCACTCCAGGTCCCAGAAGGGACCAACTAGTTTTCTCTACACTTCGATGCATGAGAAAATATATATGGACAAGGATAGCTTCATGCCCAAGAAAAAAAAGGACCTTCTCATCACTAAAAATATTGTCACGAATAGAGAAGGGCTAAAATGTAATCCAATGATTTGTGACTGCATGCGACTAATTGTTGTTGACAACTAACATTGGTTACATTTGCGACTAAAATCACATCACATTTTTTGGTCACAACTTCGTCTCATTTGAGGATTTGATTTGATACTCTATTGTGTAGTCTTCCCCCCAATTCTAGTCCATGGTGATGGGCTACCCCTAATGATGTATTTCCCTTCTATAGGGTGCAAGGTCTTTCTCTCCTTATGTGACTATTTTGTTTATTTTTTTGTGTCTTTTTATATTTGTTATCTCTTGTATAACATGTTTAGACTCTCATTTGGTAAGCAAGATTAGTTACCAACTCCAACCTAACAATGGGTCACCTTAGCCCCATCTTTGGTTCTTTTATTGTGTATCTTTTAGTTAATAAAATTAAGGTCTTTGTGGGCTTGTGAATGAAACAACTTATAGTTGTGGAAGGTTTTCATTTTTTGTGGTTTAATATTTGGCTTATTATTACATTTTGTTAAAAGTCTTATGAAGGTTGGCATTCCTACACAAATTATGAAGTTATTATTGTCTTCCCTTTTTGTTGTATATCTCCTATTACACAAATATTGATAATTGGAACATTCCTCATGTTGTGTGTTCATGTCATCTCTTGAAAAAAATTAGGTTGACCACATATAATAGGGGTCATTGACAATAATTCATTTGCCAAAAATGAAGTAGTTTCCCTACATGTGGTAGGAGGTCTTGAAACAATCATGCATTTGTCGATGTTTTAGCTCCTCCAAATTATATACCTTTTAGGGAACTTTAGCAATAGGAAACCCATCTGCAAGTTGACAAAATTGTGTTTCTTTCAGGGGTTTGGGGCTAGGGATGGATTCAAATACTCTTATTGAAGAAATGATTTTTTGTTGGACATCAATTTAGAATTTTAGGGGACTTTAATCGTTGATCAATCGTCATGATCAATGATTAGCTAGTGGATGGCGATTGAGATCATCTCATTGATGGATGGGGTTTTTTTTTTTTAACTCCTGCCATTGTTCTATTACTGTCCTTGTTGTGTTGGTGTATGACACAAGCAAGTAAACCTATGGCTAACATGCATGCATGTGCTTGAGGATACATGTTCTTCACCTTCACTTTTAGTTTATCCATTATGGTTATTCTTCCTTTTAAGATTAGAAGTGGGGGTATGTTGGCCATTTGGGTGTAATCGTAAGAATTGGAGGATGGATATTCAAAGTTACTAGGGTTGCTGACATTAGCCTTTGGGGAATGTGGAGTTCCATTGGTTGGTATTCTGGATGTGGGGGTCTAGGGATCATTTGAGCTTAGAATTGTTATAATAAATTGCAATCTTGATTTCCCAAAATAAGTTTGGGTCACTAAGACAGTTGCCATACTTATGGATTGTCCTTTTAATTGCTACAAACTTATTATGGCTTTCAACTTTTGTTTGTTGCTTGATATGCGGCCAAAATGTTGTGATTGAAAATCAATGATGTTGTTGCTTGGGATGTAATGATTTTTGGGGTATGTGAAATTTGAGCAAGGGTAGAAGGTGTTGCAATATTTGGACTATGGGGACGACATCATTTTCCTAGTAGTTATGAGTATGCATTCATGACACATAAGGTGTACAAATGCATGTGATGCATCAAAAGATTGTCAAGCATGAAACATGGTGAACATCATTATTATTACAAGGAAATCATTGATGTGTGTAATGTTTCATTTAGTTTTTTTTTTAGATAGCGCAAATTGTTTTATGATTCGGCAACAAGGATCTACCATTGCCCTTGTCTTCAAAACACCATGATTTAATAATCCTATTTCCATGCGTTTGGGGTCTATTTTAACTTTTATATCCATGTTTGGTCATTGACTTTCTCATTTTGTAACATCCAAGTGATGGACTTAATCAAGCACACAACTAGATGTAATTGATAATATGCAACTTTACATTTATGTGCAAATTTGCTAACACCTCTTGTGATCCTTTTACAAGTGAATATTCATCCATAACTCTCCCTTGTAGCCATTTGAGATACATGCTAGTTTCTTTTTTTCCAAATACAACTTTACATTCATTCAATGCAAGTGTACCTAAAATTTTATCTAGGTATGCCAATTTTACTCAAATGGAGTCATTGTTCATATTGTTGTTTTATTGTGGAAAAGGATGCGGCTGACCTAAAAAGGAAGTTGGCACAAGCTTTCACAAAATTTGAATATTTCCTATCATCTTTGTTGCCAAAAGAGTATGTGGTTGAACTAAGGAAAACCGGTTGGCTCAAGCTTCCACATATTTTTTGTCTATTTTTTTCATCCTCCTTTTGTTTATTGCTACTCTTGCCATCTTTGCTATCCAAAGGGCTATAGTCAAGCTAAAGAAGTAGGGTGATGTAAAATTCAATACATTTGAACATTTTTGTTTTCCCTTTTTTTGGCAATTTGTTTATTGTTGCTCCATCTCCATTGCTATAGGTGTTATGGCTAAGTTGATTACATAATCTCACAAGTTTTGATGTGTTTTCATTTACTTGGTTTTGTTTTGTTTTGTTTTGTTTGTCAACCATTTGTCGCTACTCCTACCATCTCAAAATGGGTAGGTTATGAATGAGCTAAGGAAATGGGTGATGTTGATGATCAATTTTGATATGTATATATTTGAATCACTTTTAACATAGTTACAATGCATTTTGAGAATTGGAATGTGTTCATGTGAAATAGACAATAAAGATATGAGGACTACCAAATGAACATAATTCAACCTTATGTCGTATATAGACAAGGGGAACAAAAATATTGTAGATGCACATTTCAAATTTTCAATTCAAAAGGTGAAATCAATTAACCCTTCACATTAGGTATCCATGAAGTAAAATTGTGGTAATTTTATCTTTATTTTACTCACAAGATATTCAACAACAAAATATTTTATTCTAAAGCTTAAATTTCACACCATTAACAAATAGATGGATGACACAATTTTTGTCCCCAAAATATCCACATTCAAATCGTGTTGACAAATGGTAAATGATGGAAAGGAAAGGACACACATGATGATTGTTAAATTTCGTACATTGTTTTCATTAGTATTGGGAAAAGTTGAACATAATTCAAATCTACCTTGGGTGAAACACAAATGCACCAAACATCTTCATTGGGAAGAAAAATATAATGATAGAAAATGTGAATAACCTTTCAAAAAAATTCCATGCATTTTTCAATCATTTCTCTTAGTGAAATGTGACATTTCAAAATATAAATGAACCTTCTTACATTTGGGGTTGATCCCATTTTGATTGGGAAGATACTTTCCACTTCTGTAAGGTTCTTAAATTTTTTAAATTCTTAAAGTGATGAATTTGGATAGAGTTTTAAATTTAGTTTGTTCTTTTCAAATTTCCCTATTCCAAGTTCCTTGTGTAAAGTAAAGTCCTAAGATAGGGGCGTTTTCAAAATAAGGGGTCTAGGATGAAACAATAGCCAAGTTGAGCCCCACATTTTGGGATTATCCCACCACCCATGGGCTCTATCTACCATAAAACACGAAGAAAAATTTATCATGAACCAAATCTATATAAGTCACGAGGCATAGGAGTGAGAGGGATATTATGCCTACTTTTAAGTGTAATAACCCTCCCACTTTTGAGTAGTACACATAATATCCCTCCCATTTTCAAAGAGGGAAGTTCATGCGATATAAGGTGCCCTCCAAATGCATTAAATTTTTTCTCAGAGTACTTTATGTAAATGTAAATGCCAAGGCTTATAGAACCACCAAGGTATATTGGAAAGAGGGTGGTAAACTCCTCAGGAATGTATATGCAAGAGGGTGATAGACTCATCATAAATGTAATGCAAAATTTTACAAAACCGCCAACTGCCAAGGTATGGAAAGAAGGTGGCAAAATCCTCGTAAACATAAATGCCAAGTGGTACAAAACCACCAAGGTATTGAAAGGTGTGTGAAACTCCCCATCAAATATATAAATGCCAAGAAGTTTTGTGATAGGAAATAGGTCTCATGCATAAGTAGGCAGATAGGAAAATAATAACTATTAGGTAAGTAGATGGTTCATTTATACATATGTAAAGGTTGTTTTTACTACCTACTTATTAACAACTTGCTTGTAGGTTGTTAGTAGGAAGGTAGGGGGAAAAAACAACAATTAAGGTAACCACCATGGTTAGTTAAAGAATTGAAATTCAACAAAAAAACATTTCCTAACCACTTATCATTCATCCTTCATGGTACATTGGTGGGTGCTGGTTCATTGTGGCGGAGAAGGTAAGGAAGCACCAAGCATTAGCAACCATAGAAGGTGCAAGCTATTAATCAATCTAGTAAACTAAAAACTATTTTGCTCTAGTGATGTAATAGCAGTGGCATTTTGCATTGTTACTACTAATGCAATCTTCATTTGGGAAGATGACAATTTGCATTTCAAAAGGATTGATCATTGACGAATTGATCTATTGTTCGACATGAATCGCATCTTGTTTTTTTTTCTTTGTCAACTATATTTAACTTTAATGTTGTGAAGAAAAGGATGCAAGCGATAGGCTTATCCATAGGTTTGTTTAAATCTTCTATGTAAGAGGAGATCATGACTTGAACAACCTTTAGAACTTGTCTTTCAAGAATTGTTTTTTCTTTTTCTTGGACCTTTAATAAAGAAAAACCCAAGGTTTGATTTGACTGTTAGAATTCAAACATAAAGTATGGAGGACCAAGCTTTGAGTGTAGCTCTAAAGGCCATGAGGAAAGGCCAGTGCATTGTAATTTTGGACTCAAAATGCAGGGAGATTGACACTAACCTTTTCTTCCTAGTAGCTTCTCTTTTTCCTTTTTTTCTAAGAAGTCATTGTAGCATGAACGGAGATGTACATCTCTATGGCTCATGAGGTTGCTTTTACCTTTGGTTTCCCTTTCAGTAGAGAGGTACCCATTACCCACCCATAATTCTTCCTTTTTTATTATTTCCAACCAACTTCCATCATTTCCACGTTTTGAGCTTCTTGCAGAATTAGTTGGGAGCTTGGTTTTTACCAAAATTTATGGAATAATTGTCTAGCTAGGGTTTCCTTTAGCTCTATTTGGATTATCTAGTGAGGAGTTCTTATGACAATACTAACTTAATTATTTACCTAACTGAAAAACATTGAGGTTTTTGCATTAAATGTGTCAAATTTAAGAATCTATAAACAAGTTTACACAGCACAAAACAATAATGCAGGATCAATATCCATCCATGAAAAATTTAAACCTTAATCAATTGATCTTATATTACGTCAATGTTTGAAAGAACCTTACCCAACCATTATTTTGAGGATTTTAATCATTAATTTCAACCAATTGTGGAAAGTAAGGAAAATAAGAATAAGTATTTAGAAGTTGGAAACTATGACCCCCTTCGGTACATTAACTTAAATAAGATATTCGGAAAAATTGCACGTATGTTCATGAAACAAAATTATGGACCTTAAATTATGAATCTTAAACCTTAATCAAATGATTGATCTATTGATTATGGGTGTTCCAAGTTGGAAAAATTACCTTCATCTATTGGCCAATTGAATGCACTCCAAAACCTTCATTTGTATTGGTGTTCCAAGTTGGAGGAATTACCTTCATCTATTGGCCAATTCAATGCACTCCAAAAGTTTCATTTGTATGGGTGTTCCAACTTGAAAGAACTACCTTCATTTATTGGCCAATTGAATGCACTCCAAAAGCTTGATTTGAATGGGTGTTCCAATTTGAAAGAACTACCTTCATTTATTGGCCAATTGAATGCACTCCAAAAGCTTGATTTGAATGAATGTTCCAACTTGAAAGAACTACCTTCATCTATTGGCCAATTGAATGCACTCAAAAAGCTTGATTTGTCATGGTGGTCTAAGTTGGACAATTACCTTCATCTAATGCCCAATTGAATGCACTCCAAATGTTTGATTTGAATGAATGTTCCAACTTGAAAGAACTACCTTCATCTATTGGCCAATTGAATGCACTCCAAAAACTTCATTTGAATGGGTGTTCCAACTTGAAAGAACTACCTTCATCTATTGGCCAATTGAATGCACTCCAAAAGCTTCATTTGAATGGGTGTTCCAACTTGAAAGAACTGCCTTCATCTATTGGCCAATTGAATGCACTCCAAAAGCTTGATTTGCCATGGTGTTCCAAGTTGGAACAATTACCTTCATTTATTGACCAATTGAATGCACTCCAAAAGCTTCATTTGAATGGGTGTTCCAACTTGAAAGAACTACCTTCATCTATTGGCCAATTGAATGCACTCCAAGAGCTTCATTTGTCATGGTGTTCCAAGTTGCAAAAATTACTTTCATCTATTGGTTAATTGAATGCACTCCAAAAGCTTCATTTGAATGGGTGTTCCAACTTGAAAGAACTGCCTTCATCTATTGGCCAATTGAATGCATTCCGAAAGCTTGATTTGAATGGGTGTTCCAATTTGAAAGAACTACCTTCATTTATTAACCAATTGAATACGTCCAAAAGCTTGATTTGAGGAGGTGTTCCAACTTGAAAGAACTACCTTCCTTTATTGACCAATTGAAACCACTCACAAAATTTGATTTGTAAGGGTGTTGTAATTTGGAAGAACTACGTTCATCTATTGGCCAATTGAATGCGCTTTAGAAGCTTATTTACAAAGTTTCTACAACTTGAAAGCATTGTGAAACAATACATTCATCTATAGGTGAATTGAATGCACTCAAAGTGTTTCATTTGTCAAGGTGTTCCAATTTGAAATAATTGTTTTCATCTATTGGTCATTGAGTGCACTTGAAAATTTTGATTTGTGTGAATCCTTGAGCTTGCAAGAATTATTTACATACATTGGCTAATTAAATGCATTCCAAAAGTTTTAGTTGTGAAAGCTTAATTTGTATGAACTTACATGAATTATTTACGTTTATTGGCCAATTAAATGCACTCCAAAAGTTTTAGTTATGGGAGCTCAATTTGTATGAACTTACATGAATTACTTACATTTATTGGCCAATTTAATGCATTTAAGGAACATAATTTGTTAAGATGTTTCAATTTGAGATAATTATTTTCATCCATTGCCAACTATATGATTTTATGAAAAACATTTTTTCTCGACTAACTTGCTTTCAACTTGACATTATTCAACTACATTTCAATTTTTTTTTAAATATTAAAAAAATAATTCACAATTTCCAAGTAAATTGAGCCACTTACTCTTTTGGGGGGGTTATGCTACATTGTTTTAAACAAAGATGAAGTGGTTTTGTTAAATTTGGTTTTAGATTTTTCTATAAAACCCAACTAGTGAATAATCCAATTTTTTGCACTTAGGTTGACAATTATTGATTTTTTTTGTAGTATGTTGGATAAGTTGATAGATGGGGAATGACAGATTTGGAGTTGGATCTTGTTTATAGATCAATGTTGCTTGAGTTGATAGAAGAACTAAAATATTATATAATGTCTATATTTATTCATGATTGTGATTGTGTTGGTCACATGCATGCATAGAAAATATTGAGTGTGGTTTGGAAACACTAGAATCCCATAGGATTTTCATATTATATAACATCATGCCTGAATTGCCACATGCAGCTAGTATATACTGAGTGGTAGTAGCAAAATGTGGTTGGGAAGCACCAACATTCCATCAAATATTCACACATATTAGCATGTATAAATACCACTTGGTAATTGTTTAAAAGTTTTTCTTGCAAGTCCTATAATCTGTTAGTGGGTAGTAAGATCTATGCAAAAAGAACACATCCAACCTCCCACTTGTTTTGTTATTGAATTAAAATCTTGAATACTAAAGGATGACGAATACGACAACGGTTGATTGTTAAACAACACAAGCCACACACACCTCAAAGGAGAAAATGAGTTCAAATTGCAAGGTTTGGTTTTTATTACTAAACACAAGCAAATTCCTTCACCAAATCAATGATGAAGTACAATGCCAAAACGTGTCTTTTGTGACTTGGACATTTATGACTAATGTCCTAATCTAATCATGTAACCATATGTCCTAGGTTATATATTTTTACTCAAATTTGTGACCACATTGCAATTGCATTATGACAACATAATGCAACATGACTAAATTAAGATTATTTTGTGACTACATTATGACCACATGACTAGCCTACATACATTAATAACCTACCTATGTTAGTAGTTTAACTAGTTGCTCCCTATTTATCATGTAGTACATATGTATGTACATACCTGCCTACTAGATATAGGTAGAACATACCTATCTAATTACCTATTACATAGTTATTACTAAGTACCTACCTACGTACTAAGTAGTACATATGTATGTACATGTATACCTACCTACTATTTATTACTAGGTATGTACATACATATGTATGTATTTACCTACATACTAGATAGGTGATACATATAAGTACGTACTACTAGGCACCTACTTACCTATTTACTACTATCTCTAGGTATTACTTACCTATTACCTACCAAGCTAAGTATTTACTAAGTTACTAGGTAGGTTTTAAGTTGTTAGGTAAATGTTTAGGTACCTAATTTATAAAGTAGGTTAAAGAAAATGTTTATAACAATATGGTGACAATTTTTGTCATGTAAAAATCATGTGGTGGAATAGTTAAGTGGCAATTAAAGACTTCTTCCCTCAATGTGGAGGTGAACGGTTCAAGTCCTCACACTTGCAACTTAGTGAACTAGCCTAATTAGCTTAGCTTGTTAATTAAATTAGCCTACATTCCTAGGTAGGCTAAGGCCTACATTCCTAATAGGCTGGGTAATTAGCCTTTATACCATGTGTCTACATGCCACATATCTACATGGCATGGGTGGAAAACATATTTATTTCATATTTAATGAATTGTATCCAAGGGCCATAATTTATGGATCTCATCAAGCATTTATGACCTCCATGACTTTACAATTGCAAAAGTCACAATCATAGATTGTTTTGCGACTAAACCACACTAGTGACTAGGTGTCTTAAACGACATGTCCTATTTGACTACATAGTCATGTAGTCATAGATGTTTTCCATGATTAACAACCTAGTCATAAATCAAGTTGCAAAAGACAACTTTTTTTCTAGTGAGATTAATCCACTATAAATCAAAGAACTAAAATCTAGGTGAAGGGGTTTTAGTCACCAAACATTGTTAACAATTCATGGCAACCAAAAGATTGGCAATCGACTTGTTTTGGTTGCCTTTTATATGGTGATCGAAAACGAATTCAATTACCATAGGATTAGTAACTAAAAGTTTTCAACCGCCAATCTTGTGGCAACCAAATTTTTTTTCCCCGATTTCATGGTGATCAAAAACTTTTTTTCATTAATTTTATGGCAATCAAATCCATTTTCAATCATGATGTGTAAAGGAGCTAACCCAAATGTAAGGAAAACATTTCTTACATTTTGCTTGACATCAAGACAAATGTCGATGTGATACCTAATAGAAAATGGGTGCATCACATCAATTCTAATAATCATGTGAATTTTCCTTTCAGTTTTGAGTTTTTGGCCACACATTTACATCCAAAGGTCGATTGACAAGAGCAAATGCATCATCATGAAAAAAAATTAAAAGGACACCTCAACTTTTAGAAAGGACCGAGGAAATCAGTTTCTTGTAATGCCATTACCTCATCTTGAATGAGATTTATCCCTTTTTGCACAACCCATATTGTAGGCACAACTAACAAGTAAATTGCATACTTCTTCTAAGTGCCTTTAACATAACAATTTTGGTTGTCATGACGAAACCAAAATTTGTGCAATCCAATTGTTGCACCTTTAACAACACTCTAATTGCCAACATAACAAGGAGGATGAATGCCACAATTTATTCTTTTTGAAATAATTTTGGCCTTGTAATAGTGGTTGGTGTCCTTTTGTAAAGGTGAACATTCAACATTCAACTTGGGGGGGATCCTTCAATGCACCAAACATCATCACCACAAAGACATTCCAACACATCCTCGCTATTGTGAATGAACATTGGGAAGCCCTATTGTGAATTACTCCACAAGCCCACAATGTAAATGCAAACTATGGTGGTTCATTTTTGTGACCAAATAATGTTTTTTCCCTTAGTACCCTTTATTCAAATGCATATGGTGGTTGGTATATCCCTTAAATATATTAATTGGGACTTGGGTCTAGACTAAAAAATTCATTATGAAAAGAATTTTGTGGTTATTTATGAAGAGTAGTAATGGACTTTTGAAGTTGAAAAATATGGACTAGTCATCTAACTCAAACATCACAAAATGGAAAAACATTATATTGATTCACATTCCAAATTTGTTATTGGGACTCAATATATAATGTAATACAAGACAATAAACTCATATGAGGAATCTTTTTTTAAAACCTTAATCGTTTAATAATTAAGGACTTTTGAATGGTTATAATTTGACCATATTTTCATAAGTCCATATGAATTGCAATTTTTTTTTGTTTTTGAATTTCTTTGTCCCAAAAACATATGTTTTGGAAGTTTTAGATGGGGGATTATTCCTTTGGACTTTGTGAATTTTCCTATTAGGATTTGGAAATTTAAAAATGACATCAATTACATTAAATACAAGTTTTCACATAGATTTGGGATGGTTTGCAAGTGATTGAACATGTATTATTCAAAGATTAAAATAATATTTATTTTTAAAGTAATAACCATGTCCATTTGAATCATCTTAAATAATCTTATATGAACTTGTAGAAAGTGTAATGTTTGCCATTATTAAACCATTATACCATGCATTCACCCCACATCTAAATTGAGTGCAAAGTTGCATGAAGCCATCTCCACTCACGAATGAAAAAAAAAAACATGATCGTGCCTATGCAAATCCCCTTTTGATCCTAGGGGCAAATCTTACCTTCGTTTAATCCATCCAAACCTTCCAAATGGGGTATCTTCAATGTATAGGACAAGTTTGGATAAAATCTTGCAATTACATCAACTATTTATTAAGGATCACTAGAATGATTTGATGTACGTAAACACAATTCATCCTTGTTTAAATTAGTCTTGAAATGAACTCCATGCAAGAAAACATAATACATTGTAAATTGTTTGAAAGTTTGCACATAATCATCTACGGTGGTAATATACAAATAGGCACCTTTTTTCACAAATTGTTAGAGCCAAATGTTTGCTTCCCCATCAAACAAGTTAAAAATATTTGCACCTTGTGCAAGTTTGTAGATTGTGCATGAAACTCAAATCTCAATTGCAATTGCATTTTTATATACTTTGTATCTTCGTTTGAAATCAAAGGCCTCACCTAGTTAAATATATCTTAAAAGGTGTCCTTTGACATCCAAAAATATTCCATCCACCTATAGTCATCATACTAAGTCAATAAGAAATGGCTGAAATAGGTAGTCGATTATGGCTTCATCCAATTTCCCAACTCCTCGCCAATTGCTAATAAGTTGTGTGATAATATGTAGTCATATATTGTAGCAAATGTCAACACAATATGTGATTTGAGCTATAGGTATAATGGAAGCACCATAACACAATGACAAAAACACCAAACATTAGGACTATTTCATCTTGCATAAACAAAGCAAAATAAATTCAAGTTGACAAAAATGGTTATAGTGCAAGAAAGTTGCTGGTTTGATGATTGGTGAAGAAAAAAAGGGATTGAAAGATCTAGAAAAAATATTGATAATACCTATAATAGACCAAGATGAAAAAATTGAAAGCTTGGTTTGTAAAAGATGCAAAAGAGCTATAAGTTTGATGGTTGGCGAAAAAAAAATCTACAAGACCTATAGTAGATTGATTTGAAAAAAATTAAAATTTGGAAATGAAATTAATACCTGTAAAGTATGAAGAAGGTTGATGGAGGGTAATAGTTCTCCTATTTTGTTGTTGAACCTTAAAACCAATGTGTTGAAAGGTTGCAAACAATGTGTTCAAGAGCTACAAAGAACGAGCAAAGAAAGTTTTGAAACAACATACAAACAACATTCAAAAACATCTACAAAAAAAAATTTGTTGTGAACAGAGAAAGTTACAAAACAACCTGGAAAAAAAATCATAGAAGTTGTAGAAAGAGATAATTGTAAGGTCCAAGCATGGTAAAGTGGACCAAAAGTACGTCCACCCAAATCCAAATTTTTAATATGGTAGTTTTTCAATATAAAAAAATAGGTTTCATTTTTTAAAAAATTTCATTATGCAAGCCTCCATGCTTCCATTGAGTTTTTATGAGTTGAATACAAAATTTGAAAAACTTTCATAAAATAAAAATAGGTAACAAGTAGGAATGAAACTAACAAGTTAATATTGCATTTCATTCCTACTTCTACATTAAATGCTAAATATATTTTCATTCTACTATGAAAAATTTCAAAGTGCATTAGTATATTTAACATGCCATTGATTTTTTAAAAAATAGATCCAATATTTTTTATCCACTTTTGCTTGAATTTTAATTTATTTTGCGGCTTGTGACATCAACTTGATTTTGATGAATATATACAAACCTACTTTAAACATGTGGTTTTTAAACATAGTTGTAACAAAATCAAAGGACTTCATATAATTAAACATTAAAGTAAATAATATTTAAAAAATCAATATACCAAGCCCTACTTGATAGCCACTTTCCATTTATGCTACAAGGTAATTCTCTGGTCTACTTTATCATTTTTTGCCCTATGGAAAGAACTATAACAAAAAAATAAAATAAATCCATACCTGTAAACTTTTGAAGAATATCAATGCAAAGTTATCCAATTTCCTTGCCACACCCTGAAAAAGCAAGGCACCAAAATTGCAAATTGTGCACCGAAAAACTACAAATAATGTGCATCTGCAAGAAAACTAAAAAAAATATGCACATTGCATAAGAGAGTTGTCAACAATGCACAAAGAAATGTGAAGACCTACACGAAGACTTGCAAAGAATGAGCAAGCACAAGAGATGCAAAAAATGAAAGGATAAATAAATGTTTACCTTTTCCTCATAGGTCTAAACATGCATGATTACTTCATAATGATAGGGCAATGGTATGTAGCAATTAACACTTTGGTGTGGACATGTTACGTGACAACAATGTTCACACAATGATTTTAAATGCCAAAAGCTAAGCTTACTTCGCCCTAATTTGATGTTAGGGCAATGTTAGGTATAGGACTTTAACACTAGGTATGGTTGAGCCTTAAGGTGTTGAAAACTATCATAATTATTGTATTCTACAATCTAAATATTTTTTTACTCATTTGACAATATCATAGTACACCATTATAGATCATGAAAATAAGATAATATTAAACTTCTATAAATGAAATGATTTTTTGAACCAAAAAAAATTATTTATTTTGTTAATGTGAAAATGTTCCCCCATTTTCCTATATAAAAGCTTTGAATCCTTGCTTCGGATTCAACCAATATCAATTCTTGAAACAATTTTTTTATACAATTGAAATTGATCCCTTAACCAATTTTTTTTTAATATTATGCAAGCACTCCAATTAAATTGAAGATTAATAACTTTCATAGAAGAATTCAAAGCTTTGAGAAATATTAACTAGAAATAAAAATTATTTTAAGGTTGTTATTCATCATGTTTCTTTTACAAATAACCACTTTTAAGTTTCACATGTCATATAATGTAAAATTTGTCCCAACTAGGGGTTTTTTTCTTTAGTTTTATGATGCACCATCAATCAATGAAAATTCCCAAAAACATTAGCAGTTATTAATACATGGCTTTAAAATTTTTGTCCAAATTGTAGCACTATTACAAATATGTGTTTTTAAGCTAGTTTTTTTCTAAGTTTGGTCATGTTTTAAATCACATCAGATAATGGACAAAAAATGACGTCACAAAATATATAAATGCATATTTTGAGCAAAAAAATGATTTTTTACTGTCATTATTTTATTTAATTGATTTGGTAGGTTTATTATTACATTGGAATTTGTAATTTTTTAATTAAAAAAAATTTGTAAGTCAAAATCCTTTCTATAAAACCTCAAGTATTCCAAAGTTGTTAAACTTGCATATTTTCCTTTTTGATATTACAACAATGTTGTTTAGTTGTTTCATGGGCTTGTTATTGGTGTTTGCTGATTTCAATTTCTTTTGAATTGAATATGAAAAATGAGTCATTTCATAATGAACTTGTTTGGGCCTTTTCACATTCCACAAGAGCTTACAATTTGATCTCAATTATATTGATTTACAAATGTCACTTAAACATAAAAATGTCTTAGAACCATGAACCTTGATTGAATGTGGACGATGCAATGTGGAAAATTTTTATGTGTTTGTTAGTGGATACACCATTGGAATCAACATCAACAAGAATTGTTCAAGTATGTTGAATGTTGGTAGTTGTGCAAAATTTTCCTCATGTGGACAAGTAAAATTTTGTATGGTTTCTTTTCAAGTTAGGTGTTTCATGTTATGCAAGGATGGTGATGATTTTGGAGCACTACCACCAAAGGTAGCCAAAGTTTGGGCGTTAGGAAAAAATATTCCTTTTTTAATTGGGTTAGATATTATCAATGTTTTTCAAGGTGGAGCAAGATCCTAACCATATGAAAGTCCCAAAAACATCAAGAATCTTGTATTGATTTGTCAAAATTTTATGTGGAAAGAGAGGTGAATAGTTTATTCATTTGAAGTATGGACTAAGAATCATGGAGTGGAATTTTTGAAATTGCTTGATTAGTGTGGATGGTGAGCTTGTGTGGATGATTTATTGGAACTATTGTGTCTGAAGTTTGAATTATTTAATCATGGCAATGATTTATAAGTCTAGGACAAATAAAATCTAACAAGATCTTGTTAAGATGTCCAATGATATTCACAAGGGACCTTCATTAAATAGCTTACCAAAAAGAAGATAACATTAGTTTATTATTATTAGAACCATCCATAGAGTATTATATTTGGCAACCATTATAAGCATGACTTGCAATGAAATATTCCCATTGTGAGTTGAGTACATTTAGTAGTGCATTCATTGAGTGGTTTCATAGAAGCCTTCAAGGGCCAAAAACATCCACACTTGCCCACATTGTTACTTGAATTTTTTTCATCAAATTTGAATTATATGATTGTTGGTAGATGTTATATCAAGTGGATTAGAAAGTTGGTCCATCAAGGATGAAGGTTGAAAATGGTGAGGAAGATTTTCTTTTTGTGAAAATAAAAAAACCTAACCAATGATTCTTTGGTTGTGGGGTCTTTCAAATATAAATAACATATTTTCATCATTATGACTTTCTTGGCTTTGACAACTTTAATAATTATTTGTTTCTTAAAACTAGAACTATGCATATATACCGATGTTTGTAGAGCATGGCACAATGGTTGTTCTCATGTTTATTAAGTAGCATTTTGTAATTGAGGTGTTGACATAATATGTAAGAGTGTTCAACATTCGTTTTTTGCCTTCAACTTGTAATCATAGTCAAGAGATAGTCTTGATGTGCATTTGCAACAAAGACATTTGTCCCAATTTCAATGTCATCCAACCATGTGTGATCTATCATCCATCATTATGTTTTGTAATTGACCAAAGTAGTTGAACATGGGACACATCACCCAAAGAGGCTTGACTATAGACTAAATTTCCAAGTCAACATTTTAACTAGAATTCAATTCAATGGGGTGCTAAAAATATTCCAAAAGTTGCAAAATATTTGGGATTTGCCTTCATTTGTCCACCAAAAGAGTAAGTGGCTCAATTTACTTGGAAATTGTGAATAATTTTTTTAATATTTAAAAAAAATTGAAATGTAGTTGAATGATGTCAAGTTGAAAGCAAGTTGGTTGAAAAAAAAGGTTTTTTATAAAATCATATAGTTGGCAATGGATGAAAATAATTATCTCAAATTGAAACATCTTAACAAATTATGTTCCTTAAATGCATTAAATTGGCCAATAAATGTAAGTAATTCGTGTAAGTTCATACAAATTGAGCTCCCATAACTAAAACTTTTGGAGTGCATTTAATTGGCCAATAAACGTAAGTAATTCATGTAAGTTCATACAAATTAAGCTTTCACAACTAAAACTTTTGGAATGCATTTAATTAGCCAATGTATGTAAATAATTCTTGCAAGATGAAGCATTCAAACAAATCAAAATTTTCAAGTGCATTCAATGACCAATAGATGGAAATAATTATTTCAAATTGGAACACCTTGACAAATGAAACACTTTGAGTGCATTCAATTCACCTATAGATGAATGTATTTTTTCACAATGCTTTCAAGTTGTAGAAACGTTATAAATAAGCTTCTAAAGCGCATTCAATTGGCCAATAGATGAACATAGTTCTTCCAAATTAGAACACCCTTACAAATAAAATTTTGTGAGTGGTTTCAATTGGTCAATAGAGATAGGTAGTTCTTTCAAGTTGGAACACCTCCTCAAATCAAGTTGTTGGAGTGCATTCAATTGGCTAATAGATGAAGGTAATTGTTCCAACTTGGAACACCCTGACAAATCAAGCCTTTGGAGAGCAATCAATTGGCCAACAGATGAAGGTAGTTTTTTCAAGTTGGAACATTCATTCAAATCAAGCTTTTGGAGTGCATTCAATTGACCAATAGATGAAGGTAATTGTTCCAACTTGGAACACCATGACAAATCAAGCTCTTGGAGTGCATTCAATTGGCCAATAGATGAAGGTAGTTCTTTCAAGTTGGAACACCCCCACAAATCAAGCTTTTGGAGTACATTCAATTGGCCAACAAATGAAGGTAATTGTTCCAACTTGGAACACCATGACAAATCAAGCTCTTGGAGTGCATTTAATTGGCCAATAAATGAAGGTAGTTCTTTCAACTTGGAACACCATGACAAATCAAGCTCTTAGAGTGCATTCAATTGGCCAATAGATGAAGATAATTGTTTCAACTTGGAACACCCATACAAATGAAACTTTTGGAGTGCATTCAATTGGCCAATAGATGAAGGTAGTTCTTTCAAGCTGGAACACCTCCTCAAATCAAGCTCTTGGAGTGCATTCAATTGGCCAATAGATGAAGGTAATTGTTCCAACTTGGAACACCATGACAAATCAAGCATTTGGAGTGCATTCAATTGGCCAATAGATGAAGGCAGTTCTTTCAAGTTGGAACACCCCAACAAATCAAGCTTTTGGAGTGCATTCAATTGGCCAATAGATGAAGGTAGTTCTTTCAAGTTGGAACACATCCTTAAATCAAGCTTTTGGAGTGCATTCAATTGGCCAATAGATGAAGGTAGTTCTTTCAAGCTGGAACACCTCGTCAAATCAAGCTCTTGGAGTGCATTCAATTGGCCAATAGATGAAGGTAATTGTTCCAACTTGGAACACCATGACAAATCAAGCATTTGGAGTGCATTCAATTGGCCAATAGATGAAGGCAGTTCTTTCAAGTTGGAACACCCCAACAAATCAAGCTTTTGGAGTGCATTCAATTGGCCAATAGATGAAGGTAGTTCTTTCAAGTTGGAACACCCATTCAAATGAAGCTTTTGGATTGCATTCAATTGGCCAATAGATGAAGGTAGTTCTTTCAAATTGGAACAACTCCTCAAATCAAGCTCTTGGAGTGCATTCAATTGGCCAATAGATGAAGGTAGTTCTTTCAAGTTGGAACATTCCTTCAAATCAAGTATTTGGAGTGCATTCAATTGGTCAATAGATGAAGGTAATTGTTCCAACTTGGAACACCTTGACAAATCAAGCTTTTGGAGTGTATTCAATTGGTCAATAGATGAAGGTAGTTTTTTCAAGTTGGAACACCCCAACAAATCAAGCTCTTGGAGTGCATTCAATTGGCCAATAGATGAAGGTAGTTCTTTCAAGTTGGAACACCTCCTCAAATCAAGTTGTTGGAGTGCATTCAATTGGCGAATAGATGAAGGTAATTGTTCCAACTTGGAACACCCTGACAAATCAAGCCTTTGGAGAGCAATCAATTGGCCAACAGATGAAGGTAGTTCTTTCAAGTTGGAACATTCATTCAAATCAAGCTTTTGGAGTGCATTCAATTGACCAATAGATGAAGGTAATTGTTCCAACTTGGAACACCATGACAAATCAAGCTCTTGGAGTGCATTCAATTGGCCAATAGATGAAGGTAGTTCTTCCAAGTTGGAACACCCATACAAACTAAGCTTTCAAAGTGCATTCAATTGGCCAATAGATGAAGGTAATTGTTCCAACTTGGAACACCATGACAAATGAAGCTCTTGGAGTGCATTCAATTGGCCAATAGATGAAGGTAGTTCTTTCAAGTTGGAACACCCCCACAAATCAAACTTTTGGAGTGCATTCAATTGGCCAATAGATGAAGGTAATTGTTCCAAGTTGGAACAATGTGACAAATGAAGCTCTTGGAGTGCATTCAATTGGCCAATAGATGAAGGTAATTGTTCCAACTTGGAACATTGTGACAAATGAAGCTCTTGGAGTGCATTCAATTGGCCAATAGATGAAGGTAGTTCTTTCAAGTTGGAACACCCCAACAAATCAAGCTTTTGGAGTGCATTCAATTGGCCAATAGATGAAGGTAGTTCTTTCAAGTTGGAACACCCCCACAAATCAAGCTTTTGGAATGCATTCAATTGGCCAATAGATGAAGGTAGTTCTTTCAAGTTGGAACACCCATTCAAATGAAGCTTTTGGATTGCATTCAATTGGCCAATAGATGAAGGTAGTTCTTTCAAATTGGAACACATCCTCAAATCAAGCTTTTGGAGTGCATTCAATTGGCCAATAGATGAAGGTAATTGTTTCAACTTGGAACACCCATACAAATGAAACTTTTGGAGTGCATTCAATTGGCCAATAGATGAAGGTAGTTCTTTCAAGTTGGAACACCCCCACAAATCAAACTTTTGGAGTGCATTCAATTGGCCAATAGATGAAGGTAATTGTTCCAAGTTGGAACAATGTGACAAATGAAGCTCTTGGAGTGCATTCAATTGGCCAATAGATGAAGGTAGTTCTTTTAAGTTGGAGCACCCATTCAAATCAAGTTCTTGGAGTGCATTCAATTGGCTAATAGATGAAGGTATTTCTTCCAAATTTTGGCATTGTGCCAAATCAAGTACTTGTAATTGTGAACAAAAAAATATATTACTTGGTAAATTTTGAATCATGCAGTTTTTGAGGCACAACCATTTAACAATATTCAGATTTTTCCCTTGGATGAAATTGTCCACTATAGTCGGTGAAGCTTCCGTTAGGTCCACCAACCTAAGGTTACGAAATCCCTTTGAATCGATTTGGGACAATATAGGCAGGTTGTCACATTTTTTCAATGAAATGCCTTCTAAATTTTCCACCACCTATCACATGAAATGGATACAAAAAAAAAATCAATATTTTTTTAAAATCATCTTAATGCCAAGTTTTATTAGAAAAACATTTGTTTATAAAATCAAAATTCAACATTAAAACATTTGGTTTTGGATATTTAAAAAATCATTAAAAATAAAAATATAGGATTGAAATAATATGGTGACAACCTTATCCTTTTGTAAAAATACATTTGATTTATTTGATTTCCAGATAAATCGATTCAGAATTGGTAGTTCCATTGCAATATTTTGACCCATGTCTCGTAATTGGTCGTGTATGTACAAGGTTCCACCTTCTACCCGTTCGATTAAGGATCTATGTTGTAAATTTTGTAATGCAACATATGGGTGTTCATCTCTATTCCACATTCGACAAATTGTACTTAGTTTCAAACCACCCAAGAAACAAGCAATATCCAAAAACATGTTTTGATGTTGCTTATCCAAGGGGTCATAAGAAATCTTCAATACACTCCAAAGATCTTCATTATCATTTCCCCCGGTGAAACTTTGCCCACTTTTCAATTTGCTCAATGCACCTTCCCACATTTCCAATTCCTTAGTATTGCACAAAAAAGAACCCAATACTTTAAGACTTAAAGGGAGCCCCTTACAAGCTTTTATAATCTTGATACATACATCTTCCAAATCCTTATTTGGAACATGATTCGCATCACCAAATGCATGGAACATAAAGAGTTTTCTTGCTTCCTTTTCCTCCAAACATTTCATGACCATTTTTCCGTCCTCACTTATATGAGACTTTAAAATTTGCCAATTTCGACAATTCACGAGTAGTTTGCTTTTAGAAGTTGCATTCTTGGCACTCTTTTCAATGAAAAGATGTAAGGATGTAAGGTTCTCCGCCTTACCAACATCATCCACCACCACTAATACTTTCTTCGATACCATACATTGTCTAATTTGGTCAAGGTCGTTTTGATTCACATTTTCATCCTCGCTTAACCTTTTGCCACACAAATCAAGTAGGAGTTGTTTAATGACATCATTGATATTGTCCTTTGATTTCACATCCTCCAAAAAACTAGATTTGTCGTATTGGTTGTGGAACAAATGATAGAATTTTTTGCACAAAGTGGTTTTCCCAATCCCACCCATTCCAACCAAACCAACAATAGATTCCTTTTGTAACAAGATGTTTATGTCTTGTGCTTTTTCAATCAATGCCACTTCGTGATTTGGCAAATGTGGAAGCAATATATTTTTCTGTCAAAATTCACAAAATATAGGTCATTTATATGTTATCTTTTTTATTTGATAACTAATATATATGACATTGCATATGCCATACACATCAAGTGTGCAATGACCTAATGTCTTTCAAAATTGCATGAACATGTATGAAGTCAAAAGATTTAGATTTGATGTTTTTACCTCCATACATAGTTTCAAAAAATTTAACAATAAAGAGTAGCTTGGATGATCTTTGTTTGGTGGCTTGCAGATTGTCAAATGATTAGCATCCTCAACTTTGTAAAAGTTATACTTTGCCAACCGAATAGCTAAAGCATGTGGCACTAAAATGCCCTGCATATGCAAAATATTAAGTTAATGGAATTCATTCACTTCTTTGTTCACTTATGTTTTAACTTATAAACCAAATGGTGGTGGAAGGTGGAAACTATAGCTTAATAACTATTGATGTTTGAATAATAATGAAATATTGTGTGCAAATATTTTCTTTCAACCTTTTGGCAAACAACTTATATAAATACATCACAAAGTTATTGGTTTTTAATCTCATAAATCTTACATGTTTAAGGATGTTATGATTTTCCTTATAAATATTTATATGGAATTGATTTGATGAAGGGGAAATTTAAACCTATATCTTGATGTTTGAAATCAATCAAATTTCATTTTCCATCAATAGTAATTCATGAAACAAAAATCATAAAACACATGCCCCCTTTCACCACGTTAATATATTAAGAAGTATTGAATAGATGATCCCACATAGTTTTGACAATACAAAAAATGTTCAACTAACAAACGTAGTTGGATAATTTTCAATGTGATGAAAGGAAAATCTTACCCAATTGTCGAGTGGTAATCCTTCGCCAAATGCGTAAATGTTGACGTCTTTATGAATGGCATTTATAAAATCCGTTGAAAGGTGTTCCATTTGTGAATTGAACGATTCTAAATTTTTTAAAAACCCTGATTCGGTTGCATACTTGTTCAATGTGTTGATTTGTTGATGTTTCCAAATGAAATAATTTGATAAAGATTGGGTACCACCAGCATGTGGTACACTATAAAATACTACACTTTTAACATTGTTCAAAAATGTTTGACAACATTTGTGTACTTTATCATCAAAATCATTTTTTGGCCTTTGATATACATGTTTGCGAGCTTCAACCACCAAGCTTTTGAGTACAAGACCTCCAAAACTATAGGCAATTAATGCCACTGGTCCATTCCAAAGGAATTGATAACTACAAAATATTCAACAATGCACCAAAATTCCATTATCAACATTGTGTTACAATGTACAAATTTATCCTATTATACTAGGGGGCAATTTTTCAATTCACACATGACTTGAACCACAAGTTCATAATTGATTTGCTTGTCATATGTCATTTTTTGTTTATCAAATGCATTCATCTACCTAAAAAATGTGACAACCATATTTTGATAAAACAATTATTATGCACAAGTACATAGGTGTTTGGATTCTTGTGTTAATTTACAACTCATTTCCTATGTGTTATGTTGGAAATATAGTTGAAATTCTAAAGATGTAAACAATTATCTTTCATGTACACAAGGAGAAGTAATTAATGTGTCCATAAATAAAGGAGATTGTCATACCTTGAATTTGTAACCAAACTTTGAATGAGGTTTTTTCCAATTTCAATCACATCATTGTGAACACTTGCCACAATGTTAGAATCATAGGACAATGATAAAATTCGAACATTGTTGTTCAAGTCTTCGGGTAGCCACTTTTCTGGCCAACATATGCACTCTTCTCTATTGCGTGTTGTCCATGTTTCCTTCCATTCATCATTTGTGCCAAAAGCAATGCCATGAAAAAAAACGATGGTCAAGTTTGGATTATTGGAGTTGCAAGTGGGATTTAAATCATGCACTACATATTCCTGCAAAGAAAATGAAAACAAATCAACACAATTCTTTAAATGTCTCTTGGAAATTATTTGACTATACATGAAATAAGAAAAATAGATTATACAAATTATAATAGTTAAATAAAGGAAATAATTAGTTGAAAAGATTAAGTTTAACAACATCACAATAATAAATGAATTGGAAAATACCAAATCTATGTTGCATGACTAACAAATGAAGATCATTCACATGTCTCATAGACCTTGAAGTTTCAAAACATAGTTTAATAGGTAAAGGTTGTTACATAGTAGGTGGAATGCATGCCAAACAATAGAGGTTAATGCTAAAATTGGATTAATTCAAGTTTGGGTTGATTTGCTTAGCCATCTAGTTTGGTTCATTTGTATTTCATGACATTTTCCCCAACATTTGGGCCTCTAAGGCCTCCCACAACTAAGGAATTGGGACACAAACCCAATAAGAATGTCCAAGAGCATTTTAGTAATTTGTTTTAGGTTGTTGGATGAAGACTACACATTGATTTTAACTCATAATCTATGATGAAAGTTCTAATCCTTACAAGTTCAATACAATCTTAGTCAATGCCAAATTTTGACAAATTTCACTTTCATCAATTCTACTTGTTATAGCAAAGGAGTTGCGAGCCTAATGTAAGAGGCTCTAATGATGACTCCATTTCATATTATTTTAAACATCATTTCAAATCGTTTTTATCTAAGCAACCAAACTGGAAAGTAAGCAAAGTAAAAATGTATGACAAGGAAGCTTGTAAATGATTGGGGCCGTTCAGGTAGCCTAGTGGCTAAAAGGTATGGTTGGGAAGCTCTTGGTTGGGAGTTCAAATCTGAACTAGACCTCCTCCCGATGCTTTGTGAGGACAATAAGCTATCATGGTTGTAAGGGTCAAGGAAAATTGTCAAAACCCAAACAAAATGAAAAAAAGCAAAGAAAACTCAAACTTCAACATGTAACTTGGGAAAGCCCAAGGAAAAACTGTGAAAAGAAAGCTCATTATAAGGTCAAGAAGAAGCACCACATTGCTGTGCCATCCAGAGCTTGAAGGAGCATTTTCAGCGGGGACCAAAGGTGTCTCAGTCACAGCAGGGATCTGCACAACATCTCTCTTTCTTTTTGGTGGCCCTTGTGAAAGATCATCTCCTTTTCGCTTGAGGCCATATGAATTTCCCATATTTCGCACTACTGAAATTCCTGTTGCTCACTGCTCTCATAAATATTTTTCACCTTTTGGTCCCATAAAACCTGCTACAAATCCTTTGCCATCCCATTAGCATACACACAGGGTATGATGGGTGTCCCTCACATCACAGATGCCCGCAAGCTAAGCTGATCTTTCCACTAGATCTCCCCAAAAAACATCAACCCCTTTCCTCTTCACGATCTCCCTGAAATTCTCGCACTCTTCTCTCACTCCTTTTCCACTTTTCTTGCAGATGTTTCTTCTTCTTCAGTTTCTCCTCGCCCAGAAACTTCTAGAAGGGTTTTGCCGTGACTCTTCAGACTCTCGCAAACGCGTTTTACCGATTTATTCTGGGCCACTCAACAATTGATTACTTTCTTTTGTGGAACACATGTCTCTATGTTCTACTCATAATTGAGGATGGAATATGCAACGTCAGCTTGAGACTTGTCAAACGCGCTTTACTTTTTCCCTCTGGCCTCCTCCATTATTATCATCGTGACTTTTGTTCACATCCACACAGCGACCTCTCTTTCACCAAAAAACTATAGCCGGAAAAAAGCTAAGAAATAAATTTAAAAAGTGCTAAAATCAAATGCTTTTCGAGACTCTCAATAGCTAAAATTCAACCAATTCCAAACAGAAATCGTCAGATTTCCATACGTTGTTTTTAAGTAGGTAGCCAGAAATAAGAGAAAGATGTTTAAGATTTTCTAATGCCATAATATTTAGCTCATAGCCAAATCTGACTAAATATCTTCCTACCGATGGATGATAGCCACTTGGGCTATAATCTCAAAACTCACCCAAAAAATTATTGCTCCACACGTTTCATGCTGTTGGCTGATTTCAGCCAGTGCATTATTGAAGCGTTCTGCCAGAGCTGATGTGTGCAGGCAATAGATGATTAATTGGGCCTTGGGTGAACCGGCCAGGGTGAATTGACCCCGACGTTGGGATCACTGTAAAAACCCTCCCAAAACCCATTCAAATGGCCATATTAGGCCCCAAAAATTATAGATTTGGACTTAGGGACACTGATTTTGTCTAGAGAAACGATATTATTTTTAATATTTAGAATATTTGTGACCAAATTTAAATGGGCTCTGAAGTTATTACCATGATGCCAATGTGGGGGTCAATTTGCCTTGGTCAGGTTATCCTGGCCTACACTTGAACCACGGTGAAAATCCCAAAGTTTGTACAAACCATTATAGGTACATCATGTAGGAAAAATTACATGGATGGTCATAACAAATAAATCTGGAGTTGAAAAACAAAACAAATTCTGTACAGAGGAGTGATTTTTCTTGGTGAATTTTCGCACTGTGGTTACAAATAAAATTTGAAGAAATTGGGAAAATTCGTTCTTAACAGTGTGAATTTGAGAAAAAAATGGTCAATAAATGGAAATTTTTTACAAAGTTTACAAACCACAAAGTTGGGAAAAGAAAAAAAGGAAAGAAAAAACACTGATAATATTTGTATACCAGGTATGTACAAATATTAGCCTTGACCAAACCATCATCTATATAGTGGTACCAAGTTACAGAGGCTTTGGGTTTGCTTCTAATAATTAGGAAATGCCGGTGCAATGCTTTACTCCCCATTCATTCATTAGATCAATGACTCCACTATTTTAAAACTAATTATTTAAGCTAATGAATTCATTCAAAATTTAGTGAAATCACTTGACAAAACATCTGTTGTTGTTGTAACTAAAATCATCCTCTAAAGCAGCTCCAGAGGTCCTCTGAGTATATTGCAATGAAACACGATATTTCCCAAAACCAGGATTAGTTTTTTGTTTCCCAACCCCATACTGAAATAGCCACTTTACAATAGGAGTGTCTAGGGCCGTATACCCAGGACCTGTGGACTTGCTCTTAGGGCCACTTTACAATAGGAGTCGAGGCCCATGTTCAACTCAAATCACGCATTCCTATTGCTGCAAAAGTTGAAACCAGCCCTGAGTGCGAAAATTACACTAGGAGTCAAGGCCAAAAAAGAAATGATCTTGTCAATCTGCCCCAAGTTACTAATAAATGTTGAACTTTATGGCCTTGTGTTGGCCCCAAGGCTGAAGAAAAGGATACCATCAAATTTGGGAAGCCAATTTGCAACCCTTGTGGCCAATGTTGTAGCATTTATTAATAAGTTGGTGCCAGACAAAAAAGCAAAAAATGCTCAGAATTGCCCCAAGTTTTTCCAGCCCTAACTCTTAGTGTAAAGCGGACCTTAGACTAAATCAGGGTCTCTGAGTGCAAATTTAACATTTCTTTGATGCGCCTTGCAGTGAATATCGGGGAAAGAAAGGGCTCCTTCAAGAAGGTGAATGTATTCATGTAAGCGCCATTTGGTTCAGCCTGGCCATTAATTACAGGTTTTCCCAATTTCTTCACAAACTCAACAGACTTGGTTGCGGGCACCATAACACAAAGCAAGTCAGAAAACCAAAAGTGAGCAAAAAGTTACTGGCTTTCACTAGGCTAAGGCCTCACATCTCGAATCCAATAAGTTTGTACTTTGCACCAGATGTCAATCGTGCTCATTGTGGTTCTCCACATAAGAAGTCCAAATGATCTTGCAGTAAAACACCCATTAGGCCCACTATAGACGACGACGTTACAGGGTGCAATTTCCTAGGAACCAATTTGGACTCAATGGAAGGAAGTTGAATCCTTGAGTTGGAGTGTACCTAGGTCCCTAGCCTGATTCGTGCTTCTCCAAATCAGGCGCTCTCGTTTTTAGCACTGTCTTTTGGTCCCTACCAAATGATTTTCCCTCCAAAACAGGTGCCATATTAACCTCCTGTTCTCACTTTTTGGTCTTGGACCCTCGCCTAAAGGGCTTGGGACCAATTTAAAGCTTTCGACCAATAAAATTGCTTGAATTCATTGGTCCCTCGACCCTGGACCCTCGTCTAAAGTTGCCCTTAGTTTCACAACATGTTTCTCCCTATTCTATTTAGGGTGCACACATATGTATAAGTCTGTACCAAAAAAAATTCTTTTCCTTCTTTTTTTCAATTTTGTGGGTTGTATCAACTTTGTGGATTTTTTCCATTTTATGAGCAATTTTTTTGTCAAATTCAGACTATTGAAACGAATTTTCCCAATTTCTTCAAATTTGTTTTTGTAGCCACAGTGCAAAGATTCACCAAGAAAAATCACTGCCTTGTACAGAATTTCTTTTGTTTTTCCACTCTGGATTTATTTGCTATGACCGTCCATGTAATTCTTCCTTCTCCACTGGCCAGGGCGAACAAGGACCTACACTGGTACACTTACGTTCTTGAGTGAGACCTCTTGGAGGCTGTCTTTGTCAATTTAGAGACCCTGATTTTGTCGACGATCATCTCCACCCCCACAAACTGCAAAAAAACTCCTTTATGCTAAAATGGAATAGTTTTCAATGGTCACTCTCCGCACACACATACAACATCATAAAAGTCCCTTTAAACACTCAAAGACCATTTATGTCTTTACATCTGCCTCAGTAATACGCACCGGCCACATCCATAGTAGCGTGTGAAGGGGTAAGAATAACCACTGCGAATCGACTTAAGTACTGGAGAGCAACATAAGTCACGCTATCCCGGGGCAAGATGTAATGAAAAGGGCAGTTTGCAGGTGTGGAGTGGAGATGCTCTAAGGAGGCTACATGTATCTATAATGTTTTTAAGCTGCCCCTAAAAACTTTGGGATTGTCACAGTGGTTCTGGTGTAGGGTGCCGCTCACCTGACCAAGGCAAATTGACTCCCACATTGGGATCATGGTAAAAACCGCAAAGCTCATTTAAATTGCTCCTAAATATTTATAAATATCATTTCCCTAGCCTAAATCAGGGTCCCAACGTCCAAATCTATAAATTTTGGGGCCGAAAACGGCCAATTAAGTGGGTTTTGGGGCTTTTTTACAGAGATCCCAGTGTGGGGGTCAATTCATCCAGGCCCGTTCGCCCAAGGCCCAATGAATCATGCATTGCCTGGAACATGAGCTCTGGCAGAGCGCTTCAATAATGCACTGGGTGAAATCAGCCAACTGCAGGCAGGAAACGTGTGGATGAATAATTTTTCGGGTCAGTTTTGAGATATAGCCTCATCGGTAGGAAGATTAGTCAGATTAAGCTATGAGCTAAATATGGCATTAGAAAATTTTCAACATATTTCTCTTTTTTGGGCTACCTGCTTGAAAGCCATGTAAGGCAAATCTGACGATTTTTCTTTGAATTTGGTTGAATTCGGCTATTGAAAATCTCAAAAAGCATTGGTTTTAGCACTTTTTAAATTTATGACTTAGCATTTTTTTGGCTATAGTTTTTTGGTAAAAGAAAGGTGCATGTGTGGATGTGAACGAAAGTCATGGTGATGATAATGGAGGAAGCCAGAGGGAAAAAGTAAAGCGCGTTTGACAAGTCTCAAGCTGACATTGCATATTCCATCCTCAATTATGAATAGAGAATAGAGACACATGTTCCACAAAAGAAAGTAATGAATTGTTCAGTGGCCAAGAAATCGGCAAAGCGCATTTGTTAGACTCTGAAGAGTCACGACAAAACCCTTCTAGAAGTTTCTGGGCGCGGAGAAAATGAAGAAAACAGAAACATCTGCAAGAAAAGTGGAAAAGGAGTGAGAGAAGAGTGCGAGAATTTCAGGGAGATCGTGAAGAGGGAAAGGGGTTGGTGTTTTGTGGGGAGATCTAGTGGAAATATCAGCTTAGCTTGCGGGAATCTGTGACGTGAGGGATACCCATCATACCATGTGTATGTTATAGGGATGGCAAAGGATTTATAGCAGGTTTTATGAGACAAAAAGGTTAAGAGAAAAATATTTATGAGAGCAGTGAGCAAAATGAATTTCAGTTGTGTGAAATATGGGAAATTCAGATGGCCTCAAGCAGAAAGGAGTTGATGATCTTTCACAAGGGCGGCCAAAAAGAAAGAGAGATGGTGTGCATCCCCGTGCTGAAATTGAGACACCTTTGGTCCCTGCTGAAAATCCTCCTTCAAGCTCTGGATGGCACAGCAATGTGGTGCTTCTTCTTGAAATTATCATGAGCTTTCTTTGCACAGGCTTTTTTCTTGGGCTTTCCCAAGTTACATGTTGAAGTTTGATTTCTCTTTAATTAGATGGTGGGCAAAAATGATTCAACTTCCAAGAAAGCATTATTCTCATCAGGATGTGACTTTTCACCCAACTCGATATTAAAAGAAATTTGGCACTGAGAACAAATATAATAAAACTAGTTAGTGGAGGTAGGCCTGAGGCCTCAAAACGCAATCTGAATTTTGAGGGCGCCACGTGGCATCATTTTTAGATGTGGGAATTGTGAAATGGTGTCATCCAGGCGACCATGTTTCTATGCCTCCATTTGGAAGATATTACAGAAAAAAATTAGTCACTTTAGATTGTGGAGTATTGGTGGGGAATGGTGTCTCCTCCTCCACCAGCCACCCCCACCTTTTGGGATGATTTGTTTTGGTTCCTGTAATCAGTAAAATATTTTTTGTGTTGTCGAATATCAAACAGAGTTGGAACTTTTGCAGCTTCTGTACTCAGAACATCGCAGCCAGCAACATTCAGCCAATTAGGAGACATCCGTTTGGGATCCTTTTGTCATGATTTGTGGGAACAAGGCGTGCACTTTACACCAGGAGTCAGGGCTGAAAAACTTGGAGCCAACTTCAAGCATTTTTTGGCTTTTTGTCCGACCCCAAGGGTTGCAAATTGGCTTCCCAAATTTTATGGTACTCGTTTTTTCACCCTTGGGGTCAATACAAGGCCGTAACATTCGGCATTTACTAGTTACTTGGGGCAGATTGAAAATATTCTTTTGTGTTTCAGCCTTGACTCCTAGTTTAAAGCCCTTGGGGCTGATTTCAACGTTTGCACCAATAGGAATGCTTGATTTGAGTTGCACATTGGCCTTCACTCCTAGTGCAAATTGGGCATAATATCTCTAGAAATTCAATTTGAAGGCACCTTCCTCTGACTTTGAAATAGAAACTATACCCTGACTCAGAGGAAAAAGATTCTAGGGTGCCCTAAAAGTTGAAAGCAACATCCCCTTCTCCTTAGAATTGCTGGACGGTTTTTATATTACCACAATTTTGTATCCTCAGTCTGAGTTTTGCATTGTTTTCTTTGGCCTTGTCATGTTTTGCACCCCTAACCTCCCACATTAGGGCCACGTAACATGTCACTAGCATGTGCCAATGGGTGTTCAAGCATGTTACATACCCCTAGCACCCCTAACATGCCCAAAACATGTACGACATGGACCCAAATCATGTCAAGAAATGTGAAGGTGAAAAAAATGAAGTAAAGGGCAGACTTGGGGAAAAAATAATTTCAGCAAGTACTCTCCTACTGACTGCATTAACAATGATGGGCATATTTAATTTTAGGGGTAATACCTCATACGAGCTGCAATGTTTTCTGTCACTAACTCTGACACTTTTTGAATTCAAAATCAAAAAACGAATGGTTATGTGGTTTGTAAATTGTTACTATTTAGTAGCCTCAATTTTTAGATATTTATGAAGCATAGGAGTAGGGACCCTAGACATGAAAAGTCCAACAACGTGTCAACTCTAATGTAACGTAGGAGAGTGAAATTGGTACTTATGCTGTAGGCCTGTAGGGTTGATAGCCACCACACCCAAGCCTGCAACTCATGAGAAAAAAGTATTATGCTCAGCCCCATCAGAAAGCTAGAACCGCCCAGGACCATTTAAATGTGAAACTGAATATTTTTTGTCTGTTTCCCATAAAATTGGGGCATCCCCACCCCAACTTGCCAAAAAAACAAAAACCCAAGTTGGTTCCACAGAATCATCAGAAAACTATTTCTGGCACATCCCCACCCAACTTGCCAAAAAAACAAAAAACAAATGTTCATTCCACAAAATCATCAGAAAGACTATTTCCGGGGCATCCCCACCCAACCTGCCAAAAAAACAAAAAACAAAGTCGGTTCCACAGAATCATCAGAAAAACTATTTCTGTGGTACATAACAACCTCAGATAGGTTTCCTAGTTAAAATTGAGGACGTCTTACAGTATGTAATTTCCCATTCCCTTCTGAAGTGAGATCTTACACGTAAGTTCCCTGGGGTAAGAGCACAAGGTGATCTGAAACATCATCAGATCACCTCATTTGTTTCAAAGGGGAAGACAAATAAGATGCCTTCCACCCAGGACCACAGGCTTCACCTTTGGTTCACAGGGTGAAAGGCAGTGGCAAGTTGCCTTCTCATGTACATTATGTGTGTACATTATGAATTCAAGAGAACCTGCAGGTACAGAATTTTAGAAGCTCGAGAATTAATGTTGCAAGAAAATCAAATAAGCAATGGGGACTCAGAAAGGTTACAATTTATAATGCCCAACCTTTTCATGATACCAACTGTAGGTGCTGGTTTTCACCCAAGGGACCCCTATTCCTTTCATGCTCTTAGTGTTCTATCTTTCATCCCATGACACCATTTTGGTAACAATTTAAAAGTCTGATGTTTCAACATTTCAATGACTCCAGCTCATGATCTATGAACTCTAAAACCCAACATTTCAAATGAAATAACTTATAGGAATCCTCTAGTTATATGATTGGTTATGAATAGTGTGTAGGCAAATCACCTATAGAACTTCTGACATCTTACGTACCTGAGTGGGGGCGACCTTGTAAAATAGTTATAATCTAGGTTGTGATGCTGACTGTGGGTAAGTTTGCACTTGAGAAGTGTGAGTTCCTTAGAGCTCCTAGTCTTTCAAAAAAATCGTCATCAATAGATAAATGTGTATATATCCAGTGTCATAACCTTATAACCCCCAGGGCTTTGGTGGGCATTCTCATCAATGTTCAACATTGGTCATCACACAACAAACCAAATCCATGGGGTAAGGTAGTGCAAATATAAATCCAATACAAATCCAGATCTCAAGGAGTGTGTGTGAACCAGTGTCGACCGGTTTTTGAAAAATCACCTGGTTATCAATCAGGGTCTGGGTCCAAGTGTCAGGTAACCTACCTGCTGATTCTACTTTTCTGCTATACCTGATCAAGAACCTACCCGGCCTCATATCAATGTTTTAGATACCCTGAAAATACCCTATTGGCAGGGTATCAGTTTCATAAAATCCAATACCCTACCTATACCATGATGGGACCTCTCATGGCTACCTAGGTAGGTTCAATATTTTGCATTCAATTTTTTCATCCTTTTCTCATCCCAAAACTTTCATCAAGTTAGAGTTTCATTTTATCATTTGTCCTAAACCTAAAACCTTAAAGTAAAACTCCATCTCTCATCATCTGTCACTCTCAATTTCTGCTTTGAGCTGGCTTTTCTACTATCTTTAAAACACATTCCTTCTCTTTCAGCCTGCTTCAATAGTCATCTATAACTTTTGGTTGTGATCTCCATTCAATGCTTTGGTGAAGGTTGGTGGAAATCTTACTTTAGTGAAAGAAGATTGGTGAATTTTTTTCTTTTAAAAAATAATCCAAGAAATTTACCTTTTGATAACTGACCTAGGCACTATGTTGGCTGGTTTTCAATAGGGTCTTGCAAAAATCGACCCTTATGCATACCAGCCAGTTCTTAGCCATAAAATTCACAAAAAGAATTTGACCCTTATTATTATTTCGGCAAGTTGATACCAGGCGAGTCTCTAAAAAAAATAAATAAATAAATTTGATATCCTGTGTGTAAATGAAAATCCCATATATAATAATAACCAACCCGCTGGATATTGAAAAAAAATCAATAACCGACCAACAACACTGGTGTGAACCCAGGCTGCACAATTTTTGTTGAGGAAATGTGTCTGCCCCTCCACACAAGCACCACTTGGGCTGATTCCTGTTGTCAGTTACCTATGTAGCTATTCTAATCTCCAACATAAAAATTATGATATAGGGTTGAATTTTTTGCACCTTCTATAGGCAGAATACCCGTGCCAGCAACATTAAGCCAATGAGAAGACAGTATTCAAGGAGAGTGATAAGGGAGACATTGTTATGTTTTGTCCCGCTATAATATAATATGTTTAGACTCCTAGACATGAATTTTCAAAGCTCTAAATTTAAACTAAAAAAATTCTCAATTCTTGGGAGAATGAACCCTACTTCATACTCCATGCCCCCCAAGTCATGTGTCACATGCTCTACTTGACAAGCACATTTGGTGGAGGCCCACAAAGTTCTTGTTTGGTGGATGCATGGACACCACTCTCCACGCAATTGGGGAACATGAGTGAAATTTCCACCCCAGGCCTCAATCTAGTGGGAAAATATTCTTCTAAATTGTGGGCATCAAAGCAACCTCACCAAGTCACCAAGCCCTTGTACATGCCAGAAATTACGGACTATCACAGTACCTTGGCAGCTTCAACACTAAATATATTATTTCTAGAGATACTGAAATTTTCAAAAATACTTTTTTCCGCGAAGAGCAATTTTTTCTTGTTAAGGAAAGTAAAGCATCTTTTGAAATATTTTATTTTCAACATGGAATCTTCAAAATTAATAAATTATTCAAAAGACATACATTGAAGCTGCCCTAATATTATTGCAATAGCTTGCACTACATTAATGTACAAAACTGGTTCTCGTCCTCAAAAAACGACAAGAATGCAATCTTCCTGAGCCTTTTTTTTTGTCAACTTCAGTGTGGCCCACTTTATGGCAAACATGCCAAAAGTGGTGGGACTTATAATTGTATTTTCAACAAATTTTATCAGGACACCTTTTGCTGAACATATTTTATTTTACTTTTGGGAAAAAACAAACACAACACTTCATTGCAAGGAAATAAAGCAGCAAGCCAAATGCAAGAGGTAAAGCAAGAAACAACAAACATGAAACAATTACCTATTGACCTACCTCCATTTCATTATTGAGTTTAATTCACTGTTTATTTTTGTAATTTCATTGGATTCTGTAATGCATTTAATATTTTAATTAATAAGATTATAATAATTATAATATTCTTTATCCAAAGACTTTGGTTTCATGTGGTCCATTTTGTAAGTAATATTGTAATTCAAAATATAATTATTTCAATTCCTTTTCATGGACTACCTTTTTTATTTCTTTAATAATTACTCCCCTCTTTTCCCTTGGCCATGACCTACATCCACATGAAAACACAATGTCCATGTTATATACTAATGAAGATTCTAATGAAGATGATTCATTGGAGTTGGTTTAGGTAGGATAACTTTACATTCCATTACTTGGACAATTTCAATCTTCAATTTTTTAGCCCATTCCTGAATAAATAGCCACCAAAAGATGTATTTTTGGATTTGTGTCTATTTTAAGGTTTTTTTTTCAACAACATATTCACAAATATATTTTCAATATTTTCTTCATCAATTTGCATCTCATTTTTCTTCGATTCAAATTTAATTCAATTTAATGGAATCTTAATTTAATTGTCAATTTAATTTAGTTGAACTGGAATTCAATTCAAATTTCATTCTTATGTATTTGAATTCAATTCAATTAATTTGATTCAAAATGCATTTAATATCATTCAAATGGGACTTAATTTCCACAAAATACATTTTTTTTCATCAATCCATTAGTTGATTGTCACTAGTAATGCACAACAATGCAAAGGCCAAGTTGAAATTGACATAACTACTGATGAAACAGTGCAAACCATATGGGAACATATGAGGGAAATAAGAAGGGGGCATGGGGGGTGGGGATATTATTAAATTGATAAACCTCAATCTCCCTTACCATTATTCTTATCCCTTTCTCAAATTTTCAAGGTGAAGGTTAAATTTAAATTTAAATATTTATTTAACTATTAAAGTACATTCCATAAATCCAAAGGTTTTCTCCTTGGCCACAATGTTCTAGTTCGTTTCAAAAATTCAAAAATAATGATTTGAATCTCAATTGGTCTACAAATTCAAATATATTCATTAAAATGACATCTATTTTTCTAATTTCTGTAATATCATCACTTAATTTAATTCTTTTTTTTAATTCATAATATTAAAAATGTAATATTTTCATGTAGGTCATAAATTCAAATGCAATATACTTCCATAATGAAATAAATTTAGTAATGGAGTTATTTCAAATGTAAAGACATGACATTAATTACACATGTTTATGTCAACATTTTCAATGTAATTTTTTTAATTATAGTATTGTAATTATGTATTTCCTTTTCAAAATTCATTTCATTTCATTTCATGTGTGAAGTACACAATTATAAGTTGATTATAAAATTTCATATAAAATTCATAAGTACATTTAATTAATAAGTAAAGGCAGCATATACATTATACCACATATGACCAAAAAAAGTAGCACATTTCGTTGACAATGCCATATAAGTTAGCAAAAACAGCATGCTTTATTCATAATAGTCATATATTGTGATAGATCACCATCTCTATCATATTTTTGTGATTGAATTTAGTCATGATATTCGCACTATGATTTTGATGTATCTTCCATGGTCCACATGTCACCCATAATGTTTATTTTGATTCAAACAAAGCTTGAACTTAATCAAATTGAACATTGCTCTTTTTTTAGTTAAAATAAATTAAAATAGTCATGTTATTCAACTAGCAAAGATTCTAGAATCACCTTAATCACAATCTTGTAGCAAAAAAACCATGCTTTTGTTATGGTGATTAGAGGAAAAAATATCTTGCTTTGTTCCATCATATTCACCAAAACAATGTGATCTTTGTTTTGTGCTTCCAAACCAACTCTAAATTGTTTTGCAATTTCTTCTATTGGCAAGTTCATGGTTTGAATATTGTCCACCTTGGTCTTTGGCGTCTTGAAACCAATAATTCAAAAGCTTCCATATCTTGGCCTTTCACAAAAATAAAGGTCGATCATCTTTCCAAATCACTTTCACTTTGGTGTTTCATTATCACACCTTTGTCATTTGTAAATATAACCAAGGCCCCTTACAATCCCATTGCCACCACCTTGCTCATACATTGTGCATCAAAAAGATAAACTCAATAGAATCCCTTTCAACATCTGGCCTTCCACCTACACATATCAATGTGTATTTCAAAAACTTCTAACGAAGTATGGAGGTTTGGAAAAGTTGCTAAAATGATATTACTTTGAGGCTTAAATTTGAATCCTTTGGCATAGTAACATTTACAACTTGTGCCTCTTCAAAAAATATCACAGCCTTATCAACATTGTCAACAATATGTTTAATAGAATGTTGTAGGCGATCCATCTCCTTGTCCTTAAATTATGTTTCTCACCCACCATAATGTACACAAATTATTAGCTACAAATTTCAATAAATAAAAAAATACAAATAAATTTCATTTTTTCTACTCAAATATAGAACATATTCACAAAATGCTGAAAAATAAACTTTATTAAATGTTTGAATAGACTTGACAACTAGTGCAAAAAAACACACATATGTGAAATTGATCAAATGAATGTATAATGATTTTGATATATTTTTCATCATGTAACAAAATGGAAATAATTGTTTAACAAAATGTAGAACAAAATGAGGTCATGAATTTTCAACACATTTCCTCATGTTGAAGCATTTGCAATTTCCATGTTTCCCAATGTTTGTTTTGAATGATCCATATATGTTGCTTCACTTAATATGAGTGGAAATTTTTAACCATGTGTATGTACCTATATGAGACCTATAGTGCACAAGGATTTGATAGGTTAGTGAATACAATTTTCAAATTAATGTTATGAAATTTTAAATAGTTGTGATAAACACGTTTGAAATAATATGAAATCAAATGCATTCCTACATGAATCTTTGGGGTTGTAAGAACATAAATAATGTAACCAAACTTGGGTCTTTCTTGGAACTATATTTACATACGTCATTACAATCCACAACTAATGTGAACAAATGTTCCAAATTAGCACAATCTTTAAACGAAACCATTTTATAACATATTAAAACATGGGCTAACTCACCAATTACTCCTTGCATTAGACATTATTAAAAATGTTACACATCATATCCTCAATGCAACTTGAACCACAATGCTTGCCAATACAATATCCAACCAGGTATCTAATTATTTGATTAGAATACAAATTAATTACAAAGACATTTCAAGTTTAGTCAATAAGCCAAGGCATCTTTGACCACTATAGTGGGATATAACTAAGAAGATGCAGAATCCATCATCACACTAATTCTAATATCCAAATAAATAAATTATGCCGATAAAAAAGAAATGATATACAAATCACATTTGTCATGAAATTACTATTTTGCCACTATGTAAGGAATTGCATCTTAAGGTGGTTGTTCTCGGGGTGTTTTGAGATTTTTTTTTTAAAGGAATAAATAAATAAAATCAAGTAAGGAGTTGCACCTTCCAAAAGTGGCATAGATTATTTGAAAGGGCATTTTCATTGATGAGTGTATCACCAAGTTCAAGAGGAAAGGTTGGTGAAGAACTAATTTGAAATGTGACTTAATCTCAAATCCTCAAAGGTCTTTAGTATGTTGAACTTACAAAGTACTCACATCATATCATAATCAAGTAATTGAAGTTAAGGTAAAAAATATGAACTTGTACATGTGACTTCTCCTTGTTCCCAACACACTTTAATCTCATTTGAATCCAAAGGAGCTTCAAAGTATTCAAATAACTCCAATAATGATTGTGTGTATTTCAAAGGAATTGCGACACCTTTAGATGTTAAGTTGTGTAATATGCTTTGGAGGCCTCTGAATATTTTCCATAACCAACCTTCATTATCCACAAATGTTTCTTGGAACCCTAAATGAAGTTTCATTATGGGCTTTAAGTTGATAGAATATGTTCTTAAGTATGGAACTACACCATAAAACATTATGCTACATACATTGATTGAATCTTTCGCATGCTTGTCCATCTTAATTTTGATAATACATTTTGCAAAGCAATTATCCAAGCCTGAAAGAAAGGTGAGACATAATCACCGTAATGCATGGTTATTATCCTCAACCCACTTGGACTTGTTAAATTGTGTAATAACAAAAGGAATATTTCTATACCATGTGAGCATTAGAGTATTCTTTCACATCATATCTTTCATAAATAAAGGCCTTGGAAAATTGGAGGTTTTAAAACCCAAGAGTTTGGATTAACTGATTGTTTTCACCCCCAGCCCCCATTTTCTACCATAAGGGGTGGATTTTTTTGGGTTTGAGCTAACAAATTGGGTTCACTCCTTTTTTGAAATGTCTAGCTAGATCTTCTATACTAGTCCAATCAATTTGCAACCATATACATTGCATTTGCACAAGCACCGCAAGGGTATACTTACCTATCAATGGCAACATGACCCAATTGTAGAATTACTACTTCTTTGTAGTTGTAGTAAGGAAACTTGATTGACTACCCATGTAAGGAAATTGAATTTTGAAGATTTGTGCACTGTTACTAAGGTCTTTCAATAGCCATTCTTTGGGACAACACACCTTTTGATGCCCTTTCTACACCCATGTTTCCCAAGGCATATGGTACAGTGATGCAATACTTCTATCTGTGAGGTCACTAAAGAACACAACATGTTTGTGACGCCCTTGTCACCTTCTAGTGGCCATAGATTTTTTATATGAAAATATCTAAATGAAAACACAAACCTTTGCCAAATCAGGTCATGAACTCAATTCATCTTCCCAAGGATCTGTTTATTATACCTTCACAAAGGCCAAAAATCCCAAATGGTAGAAAACAACAAGAGCTAATCTTGGTCATGTAGGAGTAGGGTCACATATTGAGCACTGGTGGATGCTCTAAACCAGCAAGAAAGCAGTCTGGAAGAAGGCTTGTTGAGAGAGCAAACCCTTAATAGACAATAATCTAGTCTCGATCTCTCTCTCACATTTGCGCTCGTCTGACAACATTAAATCAGGTGAAACCAATTAAGGCTTGTTTTCGCTCTACTACTTTAGAATTGGTCAATGCAACAAATTTGGCCAAAAAAGCCCTTTATTTCAAAATATCCGGCCTCTAATGCTAAAGAGCAGGCCCACTAATGCCCATTCCAACTTCTAGCATGCCCATAGGCTCGCCCTAACAAGTTTACTGTGGACTTGCTCAGAGCTGTAAATGGCCCTAGCCAGCCAGCTCACTATTACAAAAAGTGTTGGTGGAACAATATAGTCCTATGAGCTGGTCTGGAGGTGCCTGCCAGTTACTGGTTACAATTGTGGTTAGGATGTGAGCATTTGTGACCTGTTTCTAACTGTAAGATCCATAGGTTCTTTTGTGCCTTATTTTGCTTTGAATCTCAAGCAGTGTGTTGGAGCAGCATGGGTCATCAAGCTGGACCTGCAGAATTGATACCAAGAGAAATTTGTCACAAAACATATTGTCTGTGCACTTTTAGCTTACACATGCCTTTTCCATGCCACAAGAGTTTTGTGCTTCCTGAAACTTTTGTCAATTCTGCTTCATGATTTGGGGCTAACAGGCACACCTCATGATTTTCTGGGGTAGTAATGCCTTGACTGGCAAGGTTTCATTGATTGCCAGAACATCTTGTGCTTAGAGAGTATGCATTCTATCAATTCAAGTCAGACTAACCTGTGGTAACGAATGCTGCAGAATGTAGACCCAGCTGAGACCTCATTTGGAATGGCAGTTGTTTTTCAAGAGACTTTTGTAGGGGCCATAAGTTCAATTACTATGCTGGCCCCAGAACCCTATTTAACTTCACTGCTAGGATTGGATTTGTGGTTGAATATTTCCCAGGTTATGGGTCGAAGGCAATCAAACCTCAACACTCTCGCCAATCAAACAGCCTTTGAGGAGTGACTCTTTAGGGGAGTCTGTTTGGTGAAATTACAGGTCAATGATTCCGGAATTCAGAAAAGGACAGTACTTATGACTGTAATTTCCATCATATGATTGTATGCAGACAACCATCCTGTACACAAACAGTCTTCCTGATGGAGCTTTCATAACTACCTGTTCATTTCAAAATTGGAAACTGTGGAAGGTCATTTAAACTGCAGTTCCCTGTTATCATCAGCCAACTATGTACCTGCTATATCCACTCACATCAATATTCACTCTTTTGCCCACTCTTTCTGGGCAATCCAATTATATAATCTCCAAGTCATGTGTCACACCAGATAACAATGAGCAGGGCACAGTTAGCCAAGATTTCCACCATAATTTCCCATAATTTCCCTCAATGGCAGGCAAAGTAGTTCAGGTTTTCACATAGTTTGGCACTACAATCAACCATTGATGGACATTTGACCAACTGTACATAAACATTGTCACACATCAACTAAGAAGCTATTGAAGCAAACAATAGATCATGCATCAACCCATCGCATATACAATGCAAGAGATGGCAAGGATGCTCATCACACCCCACCCTAAAATCCTTTTGTCCAGATCACTTCATCCCTGTTGCACAAATTACCAATAACTCATATCACTACAATCTGCATTCCATGAACCATTGAATATTATCACCTTGTGCTCATAGCTCCCCCCTTGACACCTTCATTTCTATTCCAAGGGGCAAACTACCCAAATTCCTGCCTTGCCAGAATACAGCACCTGAATAATATACTGCTTGGGCAAGAGGCCCGGTAGACTTCAATGGGCTCTCTGAACACCATTGCCCGTGAAGTCTGGGATCTGTATTTCATGGTGGCTTCATGAATAGTCTTAACACTTTGCACACTTAGGTGGCCTGACATCCACATTTGATTAGTGGCTAATCTACAGGTGGAATTTACTCTACCATGTGCAGCAGTTGGATACTATTAAGCACAGGATTTCAAGCTATAGGAGCCCCCTCTTAATGCCCCCATCTTCACTCCAACAGCTGCTACTGTACACAACATCACAAAAAACTGGACAGCACATCATGCTGAAGTATCTCAGCTGAAGTTCCCAACTGAAAATCACTTTGGCATTTCAGATAGATGGACAGTCAAAATTCAATAAAAGAAATTTCTTGAATGTTGTATTTGTTTGTACTCATCATTGCTGGCATCTGCAGAAAATTATACAATTTTCTGTAATTTGCCTGATTTATGCATGGTCCTTTCCACTACTGGACCCTATCAGTAACCAACAGTGTACAGCAAGAAAGAATCATTCCAAAAATGTGCATATGGACAGAATCAATGGTCTCTGTAAATGATTCTGAGCTCATTAAGACACATGCACATCTAACATAAATGAAAGTAAATTTTTCACTGCACACCTTAAATGCAAGACCAAAGATGACCATCTGGGCACAGAATCTACACCTTCACATTTCTGAGAATTTTGTCTCAACTGGCCTCATCCATCCAGGGTCATGTTGCACTGCATTTCTGCTTCCAGTAAGAACACCCATCAGCCTTACAAAACTTCCAGCATATTTCTAATACAAAGTCATGCAGGGCTGGCTTCATAACTTATCCCTAGTTTGGATTCAACATGGAGAAGTGTATCAAGATTCATAGCATAAGCATCCAGACAACTTTTGCTTTATTTCCTAGAAAGCAGAAAACAACTATGAAATTCCAGCACACCCAATACTACATGAATAAAGCTCAGATTTGACATGAAGATTTGCAAATGAGGACAGGAGAATACCTGTCATAGATGCAACGTCAGGCATGTCTGGTAATGTGGCTTCAGGGAACCATAATACAGTACGTTTACATGTCACCCTGCACCTAACAAGGGTCCCTCAACTTGGGCTATGACAACAGAGGCAATGGTCCGTATGCCAATTTTGGTAACTTTTGAACCCTGCATGAACAGAAGCAGATAAGTCCCAGAGTCAGGAGGCAGAAACTGAAGTCCTCATTTCCAGATGAGGCTGGACAAGATCTCTTACTGAAATGTGGAAAAATCAGTTTTCTTGGACGAACTTACTGCTGACAAATTTTGAAAAGCCCAGTGCCTATGGGCATGGGAATCCCCATGATGATGCATTCACTGACACCCTCAATCTCATCAACACGCCCATGGACAGCTGCATCAAACAAATGATCTGTGGTTTTTTCAACGATGCCAGCATGAGCACACTGTCCTTCATCTTAGCTATGCCAAACCTTGTAATTCCAAGTACTTCACCCTGCAAACCAAGATCCCAGAACAAAGAAAATAACCATCATTCTCTTCATCCTAAGCACAACAACATTTCCCAGACCTCATGGCTGCCAAAACCTCAAAGCGTGCCTCTCACTGCCATTTCTCTTCCTTGGAAATTTGGAACTACTTCAATGTAAAAAGTTGAATATTTAGCCAATAGACCAGCATTAGACACACACCTTATAGGTCATCACATCTGCAAGCAACATCGTGTGACGAAGGTCAAAACTCATTCCATGGCTGGCCATTGTGCACTGGATTTCATCAATGATGCACTTCCTTGCAGCTTCTATCCCTAGAGTCTGTTCCGCTTCAATCACATGATTGCTCGTTGTGTGTCTTCCATCCACTCCTGGTGTGCCCATGACAGTCCTAAGATTTGTTCTCTGATTATGCAAACAAGCATACACATTCCCATGAACAAAAGTCTGTTTTCTAAAAGCCTAATGCCTAGCCCTACAAATCCTCATTTCAACACTGTGAACATGAATGTAGACTACCCAAAGCTCAAAGTAGCTCAGAAGTAGCTAGTTCCAGGCTCTAAGAAAAACACAACTGCTAAATTTTTTTAAAACAGCTCACAAACTGCATCTTGAGGCTACAAGTCACCAAAAGAAATTCTCTTCATATCTTATCACTATATCTGGTGGGATTTAAGGTAAGTTACCCTTCTAGAAGTAGGTTGTATTTGCCCTTTTCCTGATTGATCACTGCCCTCTCGACTGTCGGTATGCTGCAGTAGTCCCAAACACATCACTAAGCACTTACTAGATGCAATCTCAAACATGAAAATTTTAGAATTATCACAAGAATATAAAGTCAACCAACCTGAGACGGTTCACATACTAAATCCTTTGACTCCAACCAGCAAATAAAACCCAACAACACGTATGTACCTTCACAACAACTTTGGGGAGCATATTCCACAGCAAATGTAGATAGAAATAAAGTTTGCCACAATCCACATCCAGAGGTATGATTATAAGATTATCATTGTCCACAATCCTTACATTCTGAAGCCCACCCAAAGAGATCAGCAACTTCTTTTTTTACGGGCCACAAGTTGGCCAGGGTGAACCAGCACCCATGTTGGTACCTTGACCTTTTTGAGTAAGGCCTCTTAGTGGCCATATTAAGCCCAAAAAATGTTAAATCTGAACTCAAACACCCTGATTTAGTCTAAGCATGGGATATTTGTAATGTTTAGAAATAATTTAAATGGACTAGCTTGGGTTCACCCAAAGGCTCTCAAGTCACTGTGCCCTTGTTGGCTGATTGAATATCACTGAAACTACTTAATTGCTAGATGGGAATTTGAAAAAGTTTCTCAGAGTCCACAATTTTTTTTAAAAAACAATCAAGGCATTGAGGCTAGTGTTGCCCTGTTATTGGGGAAATTGTTTTTTAATAAATATGTTGTGCACTTATAAAGGGCACAATGACAAGCTATTGCAACCTACATGCCGGTTCTCACTAGCAGCAATATTTATTTTGGGGAAAAAAATAAGGTGAGCTAGAGTTGCACAAGACGTCCAAGCTTGATGGACCATATAACTCATAGGGCTCTTGTCAAAAACCCCCTCCAATTTCATATTGTATCATTGAATCCATCAGACATGTCTGTGCACATCAGTTGCAGAAAGCGTCCAGGTGCTGAAGAAGACTTATGTATGCTAGTGATTTTGCAGCTGCTGCTGGCTTGTTTATCCCCACCCATGTAGTAGGCTAAGTAGTATTCAGTTTTATGGGCAGCTTGGTCTACAACGTTAGAGAACAACAATCTATTAAGATCTTGTAAATAGTCCAACTGTTCCAAATTAGTACAGTAGCCTCCCACCTAAGTACGCACCCGTTTGAGTACGCATCCCGATAAAGTACGTATTATTTTCCTGAAAAAATAGGGTTCAGAAAATGGAGCAACAGCTCCTTCAACCCTAATTCCTTTACCTTCACAGAAAGTGGCTCCTTCCTCCTTCAACTTCTGTTACAACCCTAAAGTGGAGCTCCTTCAATCCCTCCACCTTCACCTCCCAGAGCTGTTGCTGCTAGTGAATATTTAAAGAGGAGCAAGCCTACAGAGCAACAGCAGCCGCCGCTTAGAGACCAAGAAATTGGTGCGGGAGTGGCTGGCTATGGAGATCAAGGAACTGTTGGGCTGCAACAAAGCACTAACACCACCTCAATAAGCACTGCAGGGACTATCAACTCCTTAGAATCCAAATCTCAGCAACAGAATGCAAATGAATTCAACCAGGGTCCTCCTGCTTACGACGAGACCTCTAACAGAGATGAGCTTGAGCAAACTCCTACACCTGGCGCTGTTGAAGGAGACCAACCTCAACTCGGCACAGATCAGGTCACAGCAGTTCATCGGCCAGTTGAAGAAGAGACCGGTCCCACTAGTAACTTGAACCAGGAATCGAATCTGCCTCATGAGGAGATGCATGATCCTGAACTGCAGGAATCGCAGTTTGGAGTTGATGAAGAAACCCCTGGGCAAACCGGAGCACCATCCGAACAAGAAAAAGAGCATGCAGAACTAGATCCTGCGCCGATCGGGACTGCTGCTACTGCGGGTAGGATGGATAAGACCACCACACAGCAACAACCGCAATTCGACACTGAAAGTGCAGCTGAAGAATCTGTTGGGGACGCAACAGCTGCTGTCTAGCCACCTGTTGAGGACCGCTTGGATGATTCAGAGTCTGTGCCGTCTGGTGAATTGGGTGATCCTGTAGAGCAGCAAACTCAGCTTGGAACAACTTGGGTGATCCTGTAGAGCAGCAAACTCAGCTTGGAACAACTGATGGAGTTTTAGGGCCAACATGAAGTGAGCTTGACCAAATCCCCCCCTCAGATCCCATTGAAGATCAAACACAACTCGGCACAGATGATCAGTTAACGGTCGAGGACACTCCACCTCTTAGAGGAGAGCAAAAGACGATAGAGTCCAATGCCGAAGTTGGAGTTATCAAGACTGGTCTCGTCGAGGAGAAGCTTGATGAATTGTCAGGATTGGTCTCGTCGAGGAGAAGCTTGATGAACCCACACAGCAGCAAACCCAGCTCGGCACTGGAGGTGTAGCATTTGAAGAATCTCTTGAGCGGAGCCCAGAAAACAGTGGTCACCAATAACAACAACCTAGAGAAGGAAGCTGGGATTTGGAATTGCATGATCTTGCGCTGCAGTAAACTCAATTGGGTACTGAATCTAGTTTTCAAGAAGCACCAACAACACAGAGTGACGAGTTGGAGCAAGATCAACCGAATCGGCAATACCAAAATCAAACCCCACCCCTACCTTCGTTGCAATCCCCTCGTGTGAAAAGAACATGGAACCCTCAAATGGTTATCAGACTGATGAGGATGTTGCGAAAGTTGCTGCTGTGGCTACAAAGAAAAGTGATTGGTTTTCAGTGCGCACCTACCGGCTAAGTACGCACACTCCTCCCAAGTTCAAGTTGCGTACTTAGCCGGGAGGCTACTGTACTGTTCTTTTTTCTAAGTCTCATACTGTGATTAGCAATCATTCTGTGTGTTTGTAGTTGCTGGAAACAACAGGCTATGTGAAATTTTCGAAGTCCTCACCTCTTCTTAATAGGTAATGAACTAGGTAATATTGCAGAGGAAGAATGTAATATCATCATGCGCTCTGTCTGTGTCGACTCTCTCTACTGACCCAAGCTGACAACGTTTAGGTTAGTGCTACAGGAACAGTACTACTCTACTTGAGAGAAAGAGTATGAGAAAGAGACGCACTTAGTCAATAAAAGATGGCGTTAGGCCTACCTCCACTCCAGGTCCCAGAAGGGACCAACTAGTTTTCTCTACACTTTGATGCATGAGAAACTATATATGGACAAGGATAGCTTCATGCCCAAGAAAAAAAAGGACCTTTTCATCACTAAAAATATTGTCACGAATAGAAAAGGGTTAAAATGTAATCCAATGATTTGTGACTGCATGCGACTAATTGTTGTTGACAACTAACATTGGTTACATTTGCAACTAAAATCACATCACATTTTTTGGTCACAACTTCGTCTCATTTGAGGATTTGATTTGATACTCTATTGCGTAGTCTTCCCCCCAATTCTAGTCCATGGTGATGGGCTACCCCTAATGATGTATTTCCCTTCTATAGGGTGGAAGGTCTTTCTCTCCTTATGTGACTATTTTGTTTATTTTTTTGTGTCTTTTTATATTTGTGATCTCTTGTATAACATGTTTAGACTCTCATTTGGTAAGCAAGATTAGTTACCAACTCCAACCTAACAATGGGTCACCTTAGCCCCCATCTTTGGTTCTTTTATTGTGTATCTTCTAGTTAATAAAATTAAGGTCTTTGTGGGCTTGTGAATGAAACAACTTATAGTTGTGGAAGGTTTTCATTTTGTGTGGTTTAATATTTGGCTTATTATTACATTTTGTTAAAAGTCTTATGAAGGTTCGCATTCCTACACAAATTATGAAGTTATTATTGTCTTCCCTTTTTGTTGTATATCTCCTATTACACAAATATTGATAATTGGAACATTCCTCATGTTGTGTGTTCATGTCATCTCTTGAAAAAAATTAGGTTGACCACATATAATAGGGGTTATGGACAATAATTCATTTGCCAAAAATGAAGTAGTTTCGCTACATGTGGTAGGAGGTCTTGAAACAATCATGCATTTGTCGATGTTTTAACTCCTCCAAGTTATATACCTTTTAGGGAACTTTAGCAATAGGAAACCCATCTGCAAGTTGACAAAATTGTGTTTCTTTCAGGGGTTTGGGGCTAGGCATGGATTCAAATACTCTTAGTGAAGAAATGATTTTTTGTTGAACATCAATTTAAAATTTTAGGGGACTTCAATCGTTGATCAATCGTCATGATCAATGATTAGCTAGTGGATGACGATTGAGATCATCTCATTGATGGATGGGTTTTTTCTTTTTTTACTCCTGCCATTGTTCTATTACTGTCCTTGTTGTGTTGGTGTATGACACAAGCAAGTAAACCTATGGCTAACATGCATGCATGTGCTTGAGGATACATGTTCTTCACCTTCACTTTTAGTTTATCCATTATGGTTATTCTTCCTTTTAAGATTAGAAGTGGGGGTATGTTGGCCATTTGGGTGTAATCGTAAGAATTGGAGGATGGATATTCAAAGTTACTAGGGTTGTTGACATTAGCCTTTGGGGAATGTGGAGTTCCATTGGTTGGTATTCTGGATGTGGGGGTCTAGGGATCATTTGAGCTTAGAATTGTTATAATAAATTGCAATCTTGATTTCCCAAAATAAGTTTGGGTCACTAAGACATTTGCCATACTTATGGATTGTCCTTTTAATTGCTACAAACTTATTATGGCTTTCAACTTTTGTTTCTTGCTTGATATGTGGCCAAAATGTTGTGATTGAAAATCAATGATGTTGTTGCTTGGGATGTAATGATTTTTGGGGTATGTGAAATTTGAGCAAGGGTAGAAGGTGTTGCAATATTTGGACTATGGGGATGACATCATTTTCCTAGTAGTTATGAATATGCGTTCATGACACATAAGGTGTACAAATGCATGTGATGCATCAAAAGATTGTCAAGCATGAGACATGGTGAACACCATTATTATTACAAGGAAATCATTGATGTGTGTAATGTTTCATTTAGTTTTTTTTTTAGATAGCGCAAATTGTTTTATGATTCGACAACAAGGATCTACCATTGCCCTTGTCTTCAAAACACCATGATTTAATAATCCTATTTCCATGTGTTTGGTGTCTATTTTAACTTTTATATCCATGTTTGGTCATTGACTTTCTCATTTTGTAACATCAAAGTGATGGACTTAATCAAGCACACAACTAGATGTAATTGATAATATGCAACTTTACATTTATCTGCAAATTTGCTAACACCTCTTGTGATCCTTTTACAAGTGAATATTCATCCATAACTCTCCCTTGTAGCCATTTGAGATACATGCTAGTTTTTTTTTTTCCAAATATAACTTTAAATTCATTCAATGCAAGTGTACCTAAAATTTTATCTAGGTATGCCAATTTTACTCAAATGGAGTCATTGTTCATATTGTTGTTTTATTGTGGAAAAGGATGTGGCTGACCTAAAAAGGAAGTTGGCACAAGCTTTCACAAAATTTGAATATTTCCTATCATCTTTGTTGCCAAAAGAGTATGTGGTTGGACTAAGGAAAACCGGTTGGCTCAAGCTTCCACATATTTTTTGTCTTTTTTTTTCATCCTCCTTTTGTTTATTGCTACTCTTGCCATCTTTGCTATCCAAAGGGCTATAGTCAAGCTAAAGAAGTAAGGTGATGTAAAATTCAATACATTTGAACATTTTTGTTTTCCCTTTTTTTGGCAATTTGTTTATTGTTGCTCCATCTCCATTGCTATAGGTGTTATGGCTAAGTTGATTAGATAATCTCACAAGTTTTGATGTGTTTTCGTTTACTTGGTTTTGTTTTGTTTTGTTTTGTTTGTCAACCATTTGTGGCTACTCCTACCATCTCAAAATGGGTAGGTTATGAATGAGCTAAGGAAATGGGTGATGTTGATGATCAATTTTGATATGTATATATTTGAATCACTTTTAACATAGTTACAATGCATTTTGAGAATTGGAATGTGTTCATGTGAAATAGACAATAAAGATATGAGGACTACCAAATGAACATAATTCAACCTTATGTCGTATATAGACAAGGGGAACAAAAATATTGTAGATGCACATTTCAAATTTTCAATTCAAAAGGTGAAATCAATTAACCCTTCACATTAGGTATCCATGAAGTAAAATTGTGGTAATTTTATCTTTATTTTACTCACAAGATATTCAACAACAAAATATTTTATTCTAAAGCTTAAATTTCACACCATTAACAAATAGATGGATGACACAATTTTTGTCTCCAAAATATCCACATTCAAATCGTGTTGACGAATGGTAAATGATGGAAAGGAAAGGACACACATGATGATTGTTAAATTTTGTACATTGTTTTGATTAGTATTGGGAAAGTTGAATAGAATTCAAATCTACCTTGGGTGAAACACAAATGCACCAAACATCTTCATTGGGAAGAAAAATATAATGATAGAAAATGTGAATAACCTTTCAAAAAAATTCCATGCATTTTTCAATCATTTCTCTTAGTGAAATGTGACATTTCAAAATATAAATGAACCTTCTTACATTTGGGGTTGATCCCATTTTGATTGGGAAGATACTTTCCACTTCTGTAAGGTTCTTAAATTTTTTTTAATTCTTAAAGTGATGAATTTGGATAGAGTTTTAAATTTAGTTTGTTATTTTCAAATTTCCCTATTCCAAGTTCCTTCTGTAAAGTAAAGTCCTAAGATAGGGGCGTTTTCAAAATAAGGGGTCTAGGATGAAACAATAGCCAAGTTGAGCCCCACATTTTGGGATTATCCCCCACCCATGGGCTCTATCTACCATAAAACATGAAGAAAAATTTATCATGAACCAAATCTATATAGGTCATGAGGCATAGGAGTGAGAGGGATATTATGCCTACTTTTAGGTGTATTAACCCTCCCACTTTTGAGTAGTACACATAATATCCCTCCCATTTTCAAAGAGGGAAGTTCATGCGATATAAGGTGCCCTCCAAATGCATTAATTTTTTTCTCAGAGTACTTTATGTAAATGTAAATGCCAAGCCTTACAGAACCACCAAGGTATATTGGAAAGAGGGTGGTAAACTCCTCAGGAATGTATATGCAAGAGGGTGATAGACTCATCATAAATGTAATGCAAAAATTTACAAAACCGCCAACCGCCAAGGTATGGAAAGAAGGTGGCAAAATCCTCGTAAACATAAATGCCAAGCGGTGCAAAACCACCAAGGTATTAAAAGGTGTGTGAAAGTCCCCATCAAATATATAAATGCCAAGAAGTTTCGTGATAGGAAATAGGTCTCATGCATAAGTAGGCAGATAGGAAAATAATAACTATTAGGTAAGTAGATGGTTCATTTATACATATGTAAAGGTTGTTTTTACTACCTACTTATTAACAACTTGCTTGTGGGTTGTTAGTAGGAAGGTAGGGGGAAAAAACAACAATTAAGGTAACCACCATGGTTAGTTAAGGAATTGAAATTCAACAAAAAAACATTTCCTAACCACTTATCATTCATCCTTCATGGTACATTGGTGGGTGCCAGTTCATTGTGGCGGAGAAGGTAAGGAAGCACCAAGCATTAGCAACCATAGAAGGTGCAAGCTCTTAATCAATCTAGTAAACTAAAACTATTTTGCTCTAGTGATGTAATAGCAATGGCATTTTGCATTGTTACTAATAATGCAATCTTCATTTGGGAAGATGACAATTTGCATTTGAGAAGGATTGATCATTGATGAATTGATCTATTGTCCGACATGAATCGCATCTTGTTTTTTTTTCTTTGTCAACTATATTTAACTTTAATGTTGTGAAGAAAAGGATGCAAGCGATAGGCTTATCCATAGGTTTGTTTAAATCTTCTATGTAAGAGGAGATCATGACTTGAACAACCTTTAGAACTTGTCTTTCAAGAATTGTTTTTTCTTTTTCTTGGACCTTTAATAAAGAAAACCCAAGGTTTGATTTGAGTGTTAGAATTCAAACATGAAGTATGGAGGACCAAGCTTTGAGTGTAACTCTAAAGGCCATGAGGAAAGGCCAGTGCATTGTAATTTTGGACTCAAAATGCAGGGAGATTGAAACTAACCTTTTCTTCCTAGTAGCTTCTCTTTTTCCTCTTTTTCTAAGAAGTCTAAGGATTGTAGCATGAAGGGAGATGTACATCTCTATGGCTCATGAGGTTGCTTTTACCTTTGGTTTCCCTTTCATTAGAGAGGTACCCATTACCCACCCATAATTCTTCCTTTTTTATTATTTCCAACCAACTTCCATCATTTCGATGTTTTGAGCTTCTTGGAGAATTAGTTGCCAGCTTGGTTTTTACCAAAATTTATGGAATAATTGTCTAGCTAGGGTTTCCTTTAGCTCTATTTGGATTATGTAGTGAGGAGTTCCTATGACAATACCAACTTAATTATTTACCTAACTGAAAAACATTGAGGTTTTTGCATTAAATGTGTCAAATTTAAGAATCTATAAACTAGTTTACAAAGCACAAAACAATAATGCAAGATCAATATCCATCCATGAAAAATTTAAACCTTAATCAATTGATCTTATATTACGTCAATGTTTGAAAGAACCTTAGCCAACCATTATTTTGAAGATTTTAATAATTAATTTCAACCAATTGTGGAAAGTAAGGAAAATAAGAATAAGTAATTAGAAGTTGGAAACTATGACCCCCTTGGGTACATTAACTTAAATAAGATATTCGAAAAAATTGCACGTATGTTCATGAAACAAAATTATGGACCTTAAATTATGAATCTTAAACCTTAATCAATTGATTGATCTATTGATTCTAGGTGTTCCAAGTTGGAAAAATTACCTTCATCTATTGGCCAATTGAATGCACTCCAAAACCTTCATTTGTATTGGTGTTCCAAGTTGGAGGAATTACCTTCATCTATTGGCCAATTCAATGCACTCCAAAAGTTTGATTTGAATGAATGTTCCAACTTGAAAGAACTACCTTCATCTATTGGCCAATTGAATGCACTCCAAAAGCTTCATTTGTCATGGTGTTTCAAGTTGGAACAATTACCTTCATCTATTGGCCAATTCAATGCACTCCAAAAGCTTCATTTGTCATGGTGTTTCAAGTTGGAACAATTACCTTCATCTATTGGCCAATTCAATGCACTCCAAAAGCTTCATTTGAATGGGTGTTCCAACTTGAAAGAACTACCTTCATCTATTGGCCAATTGAATGCACTCCAAATGCTTGATTTGAATGAATGTTCCAACTTGAAAGAACTACCTTCATCTATTGGCTAATTGAATGCACTCCAAATGTTTGATTTGAATGAATGTTCCAACTTGAAAGAACTACTTTCATCTATTGGCCAATTGAATGCGCTCAAAAAGCTTGATTTGTCATGGTGGTCCAAGTTGGACAATTACCTTCATATAATGGCCAATTGAATGCACTCCAAATGTTTGATTTGAATGAATGTTCCAACTTGAAAGAACTACCTTCATCTATTGGCCAATTGAATGCACTCCAAAAGCTTCATTTGAATGGGTGTTCCAACTTGAAAGAACTACCTTCATCTATTGGCCAATTGAATGCACTCCAGGAGTTTGATTTGTCATGGTGTTCCAAGTTGGAAAAATTACTTTCATCTATTGGTCAATTGAATGCACTCCAAAAGCTTGATTTGAATGAATGTTCCAATTTGAAAGAACTGCCTTCATCTATTGGCCAATTGAATGCACTCCGAAAGCTTGATTTGAATGGGTGTTCCAATTTGAAATAACTACCTTCATTTATTGGCCAATTGAATACGTCCAAAAGCTTGATTTGAGGAGGTGTTCCAACTTGAAAGAACTACCTTCCTTTATTGACCAATTGAAACCACTCACAGAATTTGATTTGTAAGGGTGTTCTAATTTGGAAGAACTACGTTCATCTATTGGCCAATTGAATGCGCTTTAGAAGCTTATTTATGAAGTTTCTACAACTTGAAAGCATTGTGAAACAATACATTCATCTATAGGTGAATTGAATGCACTCAAAGTGTTTCATTTGTCAAGGTGTTCCAATTTGAAATAATTATTTTCATCTATTGGTCATTGAATGCACTTGAAAATTTTGATTTGTTTGAATGCTTGACCTTGCAAGAATTATTTACATACATTGGCTAATTAAATGCATTCCAAAAGTTTTAGTTGTGAAAGCTTAATTTGTATGAACTTACATGAATTATTTACGTTTATTGGCCAATTAAATGCACTCCAAAAGTTTTAGTTATGGGAGTGCAATTTGTATGAACTTACACGAATTACTTACATTTATTGACCAATTTAATGCATTTAAGGAACATAATTTGTTAAGATGTTTCAATTTGAGATAATTATTTTCATCCATTGCCAACTATATGATTTTATGAAAAACCTTTTTTCTCAACTAACTTGCTTTCAACTTGACATCATTCAACTACATTTCAATTTTTTTTTAAATATTAAAAAACTAATTCACAATTTCCAAGTAAATTGAGCCACTTACTCTCTTGGGGGGGTTATGCTACATTGTTTTAAACAAAGATGGAGTGGTTTTGTTAAATTTGGTTTTAGATTTTTCTATAAAACCCAACTAGTGAATAATCCAATTTTTTGCACTTAGGTGTACAATTATTGATGTTTTTTGTAGTATGTTGGATTAGTTGATAGATGGGGAACGACAGATTTGGAGTTGGATCTTGTTTATAGATCAATGGTGCATGAGTTGATAGAAGAACTAAAATATTATATAATGTCTATATTTATTCATGATTGTGATTGTGTTGGTCACATGTATGCATAGAAAATATTGAGTGTGGTTTGGAAACACTAGAATTCCATAAGATTTTCATATTATATAACATCATGCCTGAATTGCCACATGCAGCTAGTATATACTGAGTGGTAGTAGCAAAATGTGGTTGGGAAGCACCAACATTCCATCAAATATTCACACATAGTAGCATGTATAAATACCACTTGGTAATTGTTTAAAAGTTTTTCTTGCAAGTCCTATAATTTGTTAGTGGGTGGCAAGATCTATGCAAAAAGAACACATCCAACCTCCCACTTGTTTTGTTATTGAATTAAAATCTTGAATACTAAAGGATGACGAATACGACAACGGTTGTTTGTTAAACAACACAAGCCACACACACCTCAAAGGAGAAAATGAGTTCAAATTGCACGGTTTGGTTTTTATTACTAAACACAAGCAAATTCCTTCACCAAATCAATGATGAAGACACAATGCCAAAACGTGTCTTTCGTGACTCGAACATTTATGACTAATGTCCTAATCTAATCATGTAACCATATGTCCTTGGTTATATATTTTTATTCAAATTTGTGACCACATTGCAATTGCATTATGACAACATAATGCAACATGACTAAATTAGGACTATTTTGTGACTACATTATGACCACATGACTAGCCTACATACATTAATAACCTACCTATGTTAGTAGTTTAACTAGTTGCTCCCTATTTATCATGTAGTACATATGTATGTACATACCTACCTACTAGATATAGGTAGAACATACCTATCTAATTACCTATTACATAGTTATTACTAAGTACCTACCTACGTACTAAGTAGTACATATGTATGTACATGTGTACCTACCTATTATTTATTACTAGGTATGTACATACATATGTATGTATTTACCTACATACTAGATAGGTGATACATATAAGTACGTACTACTAGGCACCTACTTACCTATTTACTACTATCTCTAGGTATTACTTACCTATTACCTACCAAGCTAAGAAATTACTAAGTTACTAGGTAGGTTTTAAGTTGTTAGGTAAATGTTTAGGTACCTAATTTATAAAGTAGGTTAAAGATAATGTTTATAACAATATGGTGACAATTTTTGTCATGTAAAAATCATGTGGTGCAATAGTTAAGTGGCAATTAAAGACTTCTTCCCTCAATGTGGAGGTGAACGGTTCAAGTCCTCACACTTGCAACTTAGTGAACTAGCCTAATTATCTTAGCTTGTTAATTAAATTAGCCTACATTCCTAGGTAGGCTAAAGCCTACATTCCTAATAGGCTAGGTAATTAGCCTTTATACCATGTGTCTACATGCCACGTATCTACATGGCATGGGTGGAGAACATATTTATTTCATATTTAATGAATTGTATCCAAGGGCCATAATTTATGGATCTCATCAAGCATTTATGACCTCCATGACTTTATAATTGCAAAAGTCACAATAATATATTGTTTTGCGACTAAACCACACTAGTGACTAGGTGTCTTAAACGACATGTCCTATTTGACTACATAGTCATGTAGTCATAGATGTTTTCCATGATTAACAACCTAGTCATAAATCAAGTTGCAAAAGACAACTTTTTTTCTAGTGAGATTAATCCACTATCAATCAAAGAACTAAAATCTAGAGTGAAGGGGTTTTAGTCACCAAACATTGTTAACAATTCATGGCAACCAAAAGATTGGCAATCGACTTGTTTTGGTTGCCTTTTATATGGTGATCGAAAACGAATTCAATTACCATAGGATTAGTAACTAAAAGTTTTCAACCGCTAATCTTGTGGCAACCAATTTTTTTTCCCCCAATTTCATGGTGATCAAAAACTTTTTTTCATTAATTTTATGGCAATCAAATCCATTTTCAATCTTGATGTGTAAAAGAGCTAACCCAAATGTAAGGAAAACATTTCTTACATTTTGCTTGACATCAAGACAAATGTCCATGTGATACCTAATAGAAAATGGGTGCATCACATCAATTCTAATAATCATGTGAATTTTCCTTTTAGTTTTGAGTTTTTGGCCACACATCTACATCCAAAGGTCGATTGACAAGAGCAAATGCATCATCATGAAAAAAACTTAAAAGGACACCTCAACTTTTAGAAAGGACCGAGGAAATCAGTTTCTTCTAATGCCATCACCTCATCTTGAATGAGATTTATCCCTTTTTGCACAACCCATATTGTAGGCACAACTAACATGTAAATTGCATACTTCTTCTAAGTGCCTTTAACATAACAATTTTGGTTGTCATGACGAAACCAAAATTTGTGCAATCCAATTGTTGCACCTTTAACAACATTTTAATTGCGAACATAATAAGGAGGATGAATGCCACAATTTATTCTTTTTGAAATAATTTTGGCCTTGTAATAGTGGTTGGTGTCCTTTTGTAAAGGTGAACATTCAACATTCAACTTGGGGGGCATCCTTCAATACACCAAACATCATCACCACAAAGACATTCCAACACATCCTCGCTATTGTGAATGAACATTGGGAAGCCCTATTGTCAATTTCTCCACAAGCCCACAATGTAAATGCAAACTATGGTGGTTCATTTTTGTGACCAAATAATGTTTTTTCCCTTGGTACCCTTTATTCAAATGCATATGGTGGTTGGTATATCCTTAAATATATTAATTGGGACTTGGGTCTAGACTAAAAATTTCATTATGAAAAGAATTCTGTGGTTATTTATGAAGAATAGTAATGGACTTTTGAAGTTGAAAAATATGGACTAGTCATCTAACTCAAACATCACAAAATGGAAAAAAAATTATATTGATTCACATTCCAAATTTGTTATTGGGACTCAATATATAATGTAATACAAGATCATAAACTCATATGAGGAATCTTTTTTTAAAAACCTTAATCGTTTAATAATTAAGGATTTTTGAATGGTTATAATTTGACCATATTTTCATAAGTCCATATGAATTGCAAATTTTTTTTGTTTTTGAATTTCTTTGTCCCAAAAGCATATGTTTTGGAAGTTTTAGATGGGGGATTATTCCTTTGGACTTTGTGAATTTTCCTATTAGGATTTCGAAATTTAAACATGACATCAATTACATTAAATACAAGTTTTCACATAGATTTGGGATGGTTTGCAAGTGATTGAACACGTATTATTCAAAGATTAAAATAATATATATTTAAAAAGTAATAACCATGTCCATTTGAATCATCTTAAATAATCTTATATGAACTTGTAGAAAATGTAATGTTTGCCATTATTAAACCATTATACTATGCATTCACCCCACATCTAAATTGAGTGCAAAGTTGCATGAAACCATCTCCACTCACGAATGGAAAAAAAAAACATGATCGTGCCTATGCAAATCCCCTTTTGATCCTAGGGGCAAATCTTACCTTCGTTTAATCAATCCAAACCTTCCAAATGGGGTATCTTCAATGTATAGGACAAGTTTGGATAAAATCTTGCAATTACATCAACTATTTATTAAGGATCACTAGAATGATTTGATGTACGTAAACACAATTCATCCTTGTTTAAATTAGTCTTGAAATGAACTCCATGCAAGAAAACATAATACATTGTAAATTGTTTGAAAGTTTGCACATAATCATCTAAGGTGGTAATATACAAATAGGCACCTTTTTTCACAAATTGTTAGAGCCAAATGTTTGCTTCCCCATCAAACAAGTTAAAAATATTTGCACCTTGCGCAAGTTTGTAGATTGACCATGAAACTCAAATCTCAATTGCAATTGCATTTTTATATACTTTGTATCTTCGTTTGAAATCAAAGGCCTCACCTAGTTAAATATATCTTAAAAGGTGTCCTTTGACATCCAAAAATATTGAATCCACCTATAGTCATCATACTAAGTCAATAAGAAATGGCTGAAATAGGTAGTTGACTGTGGCTTCATCCAATTTCCCAACTCCTCACGAATTGCTAACAAGTTGTGTGATAATTTGTAGTCATATATTGTAGCAAATGTCAACACAATATGTGATTTGAGCTACAGGTATAATGGAAGCACCATAACACAATGACAAAAACACCAAACATTAGGACTATTTCATCTTGCATAGACAAAGCAAAATACATTTAAGTTGACAAAAATGGTTATAGTGCAAGAAAGTTGCAGGTTTGATGATTGGTGAAGAAAAAAAGGGATTGAAAGATCTAGAAAAAATATTTATAATACCTATAATAGACCAAGATGAAAAAATTGAAAGCTTGGTTTGTAAAAGATGCAAAAGAGCTATAAGTTTGATGGTTGGCGAAAAAAAAATCTACAAGACGTATAGTAGATTGATTTGAAAAAAATTAAAATTTGGAAATGAAATTCATACCTGTAAAGTATGAAGAAGGTTGATGGAGGGTAATAGTTCTCCTATTTCGTTGTCAAACCTTAAAACCAAAGTGTTGAAAGGTTGCAAACAATGTGTTCAAGAGCTACAAAGAACGAGCAAAGAAAGTTTTGAAACAACCTACAAACAACATTCAAAAACATCTACAAATTTTTTTTTGTTGTGAGCAGAGAAAGTTACAAAACAACCTGGAAAAAAATTCATAGAAGTTGTAGAAAGAGATAATTGTAAGGTCCAAGCATGGTAAAGTGGACCAAAAGTACGTCCACCCAAATCCAAATTTTTAATATGGTAGTTTTTCAATATAAAAAAATAGGTTTCATTTTTAAAAAAAATTCATTATGCAAGCCTCCATGCTTCCATTGAGTTTTTATGAGTTGAATACAAAATTTGAAAAACTTTCATGTAATAAAAATAGGTAACAAGTAGGAATGAAACTAACAGGTTAATATTGCATTTCATTCCTACTTCTTCATTAAATGCTAAATATATTTTCATTCTACTATGAAAAATTTCAAAGTGCATTAGTATATTTAACATGCCATTGATTTTTTTAAAAAATAGATCCAATATTTTTATCCACTTTTGCTTGAATTTTAATTTATTTTGCGGCTTGTGACATCAACTTGATTTTGATGAATATATACAAACCTACTTTAAACATGTGGTTTTTAAACATAGTTGTAACAAAATCAAAGGACTTCATATAATTAAACATTAAAGTAAATAATATTTTAAAAATCAATATACCAAGCCCTACTTGATAGCCACTTTCGATTTATGCTACAAGGTAATTCTCTGGTCTACTTTATCATTTTTTGCCCTATGGAAAGAACTATAACAAAAAAATAAAATAAATCCATACCTATAAACTATTGAAGAATATCAATGCAAAGTTATCCAATTTCCTTGCCACACCCTTAAAAAGCAAGGCAACAAAATTGCAAATTGTGCACCGAAAAACTACAAATAATGTGCATCTGCAAGAAAACTAAAAAAAATATGCACATTGCATAAGAGAGTTGTCAACAATGCACAAAGAAATGTGAAGACCTACACGAAGACTTGCAAAGAATGAGCAAGCACAAGAGATGCAAAAATGAAAGGATAAATAAATGTTTACCTCTTTCTCATAGGTCTAAACATGCATGATTACTTCATAATGATAGGGCAATGGTATGTAGCAATTAACACTTTGGTGTGGACATGTTACGTGACAACAATGTTCACACAATGATTTTAAATATCAAAAGCTAAGATTACTTCGCCCTAATTTGATGTTAGGGCAATGTTAGGTATAGGACTTTAACACTAGGTATGGTTGAGCCTTAAGGTGTTGAAAACTATCATAATTATTGTATTCTACAATCTAAATATTTTTTTACTCATTTGACAATATCATAGTACACCATTATAGATCATGAAAATAAGATAATATTAAACTTATAAATGAAATAATTTTTAAAAAAAAACAATTATTTATTTTGTTAATGTGAAAATGTTCCCCCATTTTCCTATATAAAAACTTTGAATCCTTGCTTTGGATTCAACCAATATCAATTCTTGAAACAATTTTTTTATACAATTGAAATTGATTCCTTAACCATTTTTTTTTAATATTATGCAAGCAATCCAATTAAATTGAAGATTAATAACTTTCATAGAAGAATTCAAAGCTTTGAGAAATATTAACTAGAAATAAAAATTATTTTAACGTTGTTATTCATCATGTTTCTTTTACAAATAACCACTTCTAAGTTTCACATGTCATATAATGTAAAATTTGTCCCAACTAGGGGTTTTTTCTTTAGTTTTATGATGCACCATCAATCAATGAAAATTCCCAAAAACATTAGCAGTTATTAATACATGGCTTTAAATTTTTTGTCCAAACTGTAGCACTATTACAAATATGTGTTTTTAAGCTAGTTTTTTTCTAAGTTTGGTCATGTTTTAAATCACATTAGATAATGGACAAAAAATGACGTCACAAAATATATAAATGCATATTTTGAGCAAAAAAATGATTTTTAATGTCATTATTTGATTTAATTGATTTGGTAGGTTTATTATTACATTGGACTTTGTAATTTTTTAAATTAAAAAAAAGTGTAAGTCATATTTATTTTAAATACTCATTAATTACAAATTCAAATGAATCATTTGAAACTTTGAATTTAGTTATATATTCAAATATTAATTGAACAAATTTAATTCATTCATTTTCATGAAACTTTTTGAACTTTTTCCATTTCAAAATGTGCAACAATTAAGATGAATTTAACATAGTTTTTTAAATAATTCATATGTAATGTCTGAAATACAATTATTTAAATAAAAAATTTACTTTCAAAATTAGATTTATTTTCAAAGAAATTAAAGTCTCAAATGTTAAAAAAATATTAAATCACTTAATTAAAAAATTCATATATAATGTATTAAATCTTTGATTAAATTATAATCTATAATTATTTAGGTAAAAATAATTTACTATCCTAATCATATTGAACATTGTGATTCCTTTCAAATTCAAAATATTCAATATTTGTTTCAAAAATTCAAGCAATGTTTTTTTTGCTTGGCTTAAAAATTTCGTATATAACAATTTGGGTACATTTGGTTTCTTTAGTTTCATCATTGGCTTCAATTCTATAATATTTTAATCAAAAGTTTTAGACATTCCAATAATTTATGTATTTTGATTTATGCCACATACTTCTCAAAAAAAAAAATTTAATAAAATATCTTTAAAATATCATAACAAAAAAAAATCACTTTTGAAATTATGGTATTAAAATTTGTATGCCTTGAATCTTATATCAATTTTTGTAATAAAAGTAAAAGAATTGAATTCAATGTTACAATTTTTTTGTAATAACAATGGATTTTACTATAATTTTATAAATTTTGGGTAACATTAATTTAAACAAAATATTCAAAAAAATTGAATGTATGTTCATGAAACAAAGATGTGGACATGCATTTCAACTAGTCAAAAGGTGTTTTGCTTTAACAGGTGTTAAGCGCTATGAACTTAGTGAACAAGTATCCAATATTGCAACACATGGGCAAGGAGAAAAAGCAAATGTGCCAAAGTTCATGCTCAGTTGGATTTTTGTTTGATTATAGGAGCTTGAAAATTGGTGTTCCTAATGTGGAGAGAATTTTCACATGTCATCAGCTTGTAAAGCTTTGGCAAAAAGTTGTGGACCTCAAAAATGAAGTTGATAGAAAAGAAGTAGCTAGGGTGTTTGCTAAGTTTCATACCCCAAGCCACATTTTTTTGTGTACTAAGAATGCGAGTGGCCTACAAGTGTGGAATGGACACATTGAACTTTCGGTGGTGATTGCAAAATTGGTAGGCATTGTTCCTATTCTAGTATGTCAAAATCCTTTCTATAAAACCTCAAGTATTCCAAAGTTGTTAAACTTGCATATTTTCCTTTTTGATATTACAACAATGTTGTTTAGTTGTTTCATGGGCTTGTTATTGGTGTTTGCTGATTTCAATTTCTTTTGAATTGAATATGAAAAATGAGTCATTTCATAATGAACTTGTTTGGGCCTTTTCACATTCCACAAGAGCTTACAATTTGATCTCAATTATATTGATTTACAAATGTCACTTAACATAAAAATGTTTTAGAACCATGAACCTTGATTGAATGTGGACGATGCAATGTGGAAATTTTTTATGTGTTTGTTAGTGGATACACCATTGGAATCAACATCAACAAGAATTGTTCAAGTATGTTGAATGTTGGTAGTTGTGCAAAATTTTCCTCATGTGGACAAGCGAAATTTTGTATGGTTTGTTTTCAAGTTAGGTGTTTCATGTTATGCAAGGATGGTGATGATTTTGGAGCACTACCACCAAAGGTAGCCAAAGTTTGGGCGTTAGGAAAAAATATTCCTTTTTTAATTGGGTTAGATATTATCAATGTCTTTCAAGGTGGAGCAAGATCCTAACCATATGAAAGTCCCAAAAACATCAAGAATCTTGTATTGATTTGTCAAAATTTTATGTGGAAAGAGAGGTGAATAGTTTATTCATTTGAAGTATGGACTAAGAATCATGGAGTGGAAATTTTGAAATTGCTTGATTAGTGTGGATGGTGAGCTTGTGTGGATGATTTATTGGAACTATTATGTCTGAAGTTTGAATTATTTAATCATGGCAATGATTTATAAGTCTAGGACAAATAAAATCTAACAAGATCTTGTTAAGATGTCCAATGATATTCACAAGGGACCTTCATTAAATAGCTTACCAAAAAGAAGATAACATTAGTTTATTATTATTAGAACCATCCATAGAGTATTATATTTGGCAACCATTATAAGCATGACTTGCAATGAAATATTCCCATTGTGAGTTGAGTACATTAGGTAGTGCATTCATTGAGTGGTTTCATAGAAGCCTTCAAGGGCCAAAAACATCCACACTTGCCCACATTGTTACTTGAATTTTTTTCATCAAATTTGAATTATATGATTGTTGGTAGATGTTATATGAAGTGGATTAGAAAGTTGGTCCATCAAGGATGAAGGTTGAAAATGGTGATGAAAATTTTCTTTTTGTGAAAATAAAAAAACCTAACCAATGATTCTTTGGTTGTGGGGTCTTTCAAATAGAAATAACATATTTTCATCATTATGACTTTCTTGGCTTTGACAACCTTAATAATTATTTGTTTCTTAAAACTAGAACTATGCATATATACCAATGTTTGTAGAGCATGGCACAATGGTTGTTCTCATGTTTATTAAGTAGCATTTTGTAATTGAGGTGTTGACATAATATGTAAGAGTGTTCAACATTCGTTTTTTGCCTTCAACTTGTAATCATAGTCAAGAGATAGTCTTGATGTGCATTTGCCCCAATTTCAATGTCATCCAACCATGTGTGATCTATCATCCATCATTATGTTTTGTAATTGACCAAAGTAGTTGAACATGGGACACATCACCCAAAGAGGCTTGACTATAGACTATGTAAATTTCCAAGTCAACATTTTAACTAGAATTCAATTCAATGGTGGTGCTAAAAAATATTCCAAAAGTTGCAAAATATTTGGGATTTGCCTTCATTTGTCCACCAAAAGAGTAAGTGGCTCAATTTACTTGGAAATTGTGAATAATTTTTTAATATTAAAAAAATTTGAAATGTAGTTGAATGATGTCAAGTTGAAAGCAAGTTGGTTGAAAAAAAAGGTTTTTTATAAAATCATATAGTTGGCAATGGATGAAAATAATTATCTCAAATTGAAACATCTTAACAAATTATGTTCCTTAAATGCATTAAATTGGTCAATAAATGTAAGTAATTCGTGTAAGTTCATACAAATTGAGCTCCCATAACTAAAACTTTTGGAGTGCATTTAATTGGCCAAAAAAATGTAAGTAATTCATGTAAGTTCATACAAATTAAGCTTTCACAACTAAAACTTTTGGAATGCATTTAATTAGCCAATGTATGTAAATAATTCTTGCAAGATGAAGCATTCAAACAAATCAAAATTTTCAAGTGCATTCAATGACCAATAGATGAAAATAATTATTTCAAATTGGAACACCTTGACAAATGAAACACTTTGAGTGCATTCAATTCACCTATAGATGAATGTATTTTTTCACAATGCTTTCAAGTTGTAGAAACTTCATAAATAAGCTTCTAAAGCGCATTCAATTGGCCAATAGATGAACATAGTTTTTCCAAATTAGAACACCCTTACAAATCAAATTTTGTGAGTGGTTTCAATTGGTCAATAGAGATATGTAGTTCTTTCAAGTTGGAACACCTCCTCAAATCAAGTTGTTGGAGTGCATTCAATTGGCTAATAGATGAAGGTAATTGTTCCAACTTGGAACACCCTGACAAATCAAGCTTTTGGAGAGCAATCAATTGGCCAATAGATGAAGGTAGTTCTTTCAAGTTGGAACATTCATTCAAATCAAGCTTTTGGAGTGCATTCAATTGACCAATAGATGAAAGTAATTTTTCCAACTTGGAACACCATGACAAATCAAGCTCTTGGAGTGCATTCAATTGGCCAATAGATGAAGGTAGTTCTTTCAAGTTGGAACACCCCCACAAATCAAGCTTTTGGAGTACATTCAATTGGCCAATAAATGAAGGTAATTGTTCCAACTTGGAACACCATGACAAATCAAGCTCTTGGAGTGCATTCAATTGGTCAATAGATGAAGGTAGTTCTTTCAACTTGGAACACCATGACAAATCAAGCTCTTGGAGTGCATTCAATCGGCCAATAGATGAAGGTAATTGTTCCAAGTTTGAACACCCCCACAAATGAAGCTTTTGGAGTGCATTCAATTGGCCAATAGATGAAGGTAGTTCTTTCAAGTTGGAACATTCCCCCAAATGAAGCTTTTGGAGTGCATTCAATTGGCCAATAGATGAAGGTAATTGTTCCAACTTGGAACACCATGACAAATCAAGCTCTTGGAGTGCATTCAATCGGCCAATAGATGAAGGTAATTGTTCCAACTTGGAACACCGTGACAAATCAAGCTTTTGGAGTGCATTCAATCGGCCAATAGATGAAGGTAATTGTTCCAACTTGGAACACCTTGACAAATGAAGCATTTGGAGTGCATTCAATTCGCCAATAGATGAAGGTAATTGTTCCAACTTGGAACACTCAAACAAATGAAGCTCTTGGAGTGCCTTCAATTGGCCAATAGATGAAGGTAATTGTTCCAACTTGGAACACTCAAACAAATGAAGCTCTTGGAGTCCATTCAATTGGCCAATAGATGAAGGTAATTGTTCCAACTTGGAACACCCATACAAACTAAACTTTCGGAGTGCATTCAATTGGCCAATACATGAAGGTAGTTCTTTCAAGTTGGAACACCCCAACAAATCAAGCTTTTGGAGTGCATTCAATTGGCCAATAGATGAAGGTAATTGTTCCAACTTGGAACACCACGACAAATCAAGCTCTTCAAGTCCATTCAATTGGCCAATAGATGAAGGTAATTGTTCCAATTTGGAACACCCTGACAAATGAAGCTTTTGGAGTGCATTCAATTGGCCAATAGATGAAGGTAATTGTTCCAACTTGGAACACTCAAACAAATGAAGCTCTTGGAGTGCCTTCAATTCGCCAATAGATGAAGGTAATTGTTCCAAGTTGGAACACCATGACAAATGAAGCTTTTGGAGTCCATTCAATTGGCCAATAGATGAAGGTAGTTCTTTCATGTTGGAACACTTTAACAAATGAAGCTTTTGGAGTGCATTCAATTGGCCAATAGATGAAGGTAGTTCTTTCAAGTTGGAACATTCACTTAAATTAAGCTTTTGGAGTGCATTCAATTGGCCAATAGATGAAGGTAGTTCTTTCAAGTTGGAACACCCATTCAAATGCAGCTCTTGGAGTGCATTCAATTGGCCAATAAATGAAGGTATTTCTTTCAAATTGGACCACATCCTCAAATCAAGCTTTTGGAGTGCATTCAATTGGTCAATAGATGAAGGTAGTTCTTTCCAGTTGGACCACCCCCACAAATGAAGCTTTTGGAGTGCATTCAATTGGTTCATAGATGAAGGTAGTTCTTTCAACTTGGAACACCATGACAAATTAAGCTCTTGGAGTGCATTCAATCGGCCAATAGATGAAGGTAATTGTTCCAACTTGGAACACCCAAACAAATCAAGCTTTTGGAGTGCATTCAATTGGCCAATAGATGAAGGTAATTGTTCCAAGTTGGAACACCTTGACAAATGAAGCTTTTGGAGTGCATTCAATTGGCCAATAGATGAAGGTAATTGTTCCAACTTGGAACACTCAAATAAATGAAGCTTTTGGAGTGCCTTCAATTGGCCAATAGATGAAGGTAGTTCTTTCAAGTTGGAACACCCATTCAAATGAAACTCTTGGAGTGCATTCAATTGGCCAATAGATGAAGGTAATTGTTCCAACTTGGAACACCATGACAAATCAAGCTCTTGGAGTGCATTCAATCGGCCAATAGATGAAGGTAATTGTTCCAACTTGGAACACCCAAACAAATAAAGGTTTTGGAGTGCATTCAATTGGCCAATAGATGAAGGTAATTGTTCCAACTTGGAACACTCAAACAAATGAAGCTCTTGGAGTGCCTTCAATTGGCCAATAGATGAAGGTAATTGTTCCAACTTGGAACACCCATACAAACTAAACTTTCGGAGTGCATTCAATTGGCCAATACATGAAGGTAGTTCTTTCAAGTTGGAACACCCCAACAAATCAAGCTTTTGGAGTGCATTCAATTGGCCAATAGATGAAGGTAATTGTTCCAACTTGGAACACCATGACAAATCAAGCTCTTGGAGTGCATTCAATCGGCCAATAGATGAAGGTAATTGTTCCAACTTGGAACACCCAAACAAATCAAGCTTTTGGAGTGCATTCAATTGGCCAATAGATGAAGGTAATTGTTCCAACTTGGAACACCTTGACAAATCAAGCTTTTGGAGTGCATTCAATTGGCCAATAGATGAAGGTAATTGTTCCAACTTGGAACACTCAAACAAATGAAGCTCTTGGAGTGCCTTCAATTGGCTAATAGATGAAGGTAGTTCTTTCAAGTTGGAACATTCACTGAAACAAAGCTTTTGGAGTGCATTTAATTGGCCAATAGATGAAGGTAATTGTTCCAACTTGGAACACCTTGACAAATGAAGCTTTTGGAGTGCATTCAATTGGCCAATAGATGAAGGTAATTGTTCCAACTTGGAACACCCATACAAATGAAGCTTTCGGAGTGCATTCAATTGGCCAATAGATGAAGGTAATTGTTCCAACTTGGAACACCATGACAAATCAAGCTCTTGGAGTGCATTCAATCGGCCAATAGATGAAGGTAATTCTTCCAAGTTGGAACACCATGACAAATGAAGCTTTTGGAGTGCATTCAATTGGCCAATAGATGAAGGTAATTGTTCCAAGTTGGAACACCATGACAAATCAAGCTCTTGGAGTGCATTCAATCGGCCAATAGATGACGGTAATTGTTCCAAGTTGGAACACCATGACAAATCAAGCTTTTGGAGTGCATTCAATTGCCCAATAGATGAAGGTAATTGTTCCAAGTTGGAACACCCATTCAAATGAAGCTTTTGGAGTGCATTCAATTGGCCAATAGATGAAGGTAATTGTTCCAACTTGGAACACTCAAACAAATGAAGCTCTTGGAGTGCCTTCAATTCGCCAATAGATGAAGGTAGTTCTTTTAAGTTGGAGCACCCATTCAAATCAAGTTCTTGGAGTGCATTCAATTGGCTAATAGATGAAGGTATTTCTTCCAAAATTTGGCATTGTGCCAAATCAAGTACTTGTAATTGTGAACAAAAAAATAAATTACTTGGTAAATTTTGAATCATGCAAGTTTTGAGGCACAACCATTTAACAATATTGAAATTTTTCCCTTGGATGAAATTGTCCACTATAGTCGGTGAAGCTTCCGTTAGGTCCACCAACCTAAGGTTACGAAATCCCTTTGAATCAATTTGGGATAATATAGGCAGCTTGTCACATTTTTTCAATGAAATGCCTTCTAAATTTTCCACCACCTATCACATGAAATGGAAACAAAAAAGATAATCAATATTTTTAAAAAATCATCTTAATGTCAAGTTATTAGAAAAACATTAGTTTATAAAATCAAAATTCAACATTAAACATTTGGTTTTGGATATTTAAAAAATCATTAGAAATAAAAATAAAAATATAGGATTGAAATAATATGGTGACAACCTCATCCTTTTGTAAAAATACATTTGATTTATTTGATTTCCAGATAAATCGATTCAGAATTGGTAGTTCCATTGCAATATTTTGACCCATGTCTCGTAATTGGTCGTGTATGTACAAGGTTCCATCTTCTGCCCGTTCGATTAAGGATCTATGTTGTAAATTTTGTAATGCCACATATGGGTGTTCATCTCTATTCCACATTCGACAAATTGTACTTAGTTTCAAACCACCCAAGAAACAAGCAATATCCAAAAACATGTTTTGATGTTGCTTATCCAAGGGGTCATAAGAAATCTTCAATACACTCCAAAGATCTTCATTATCATTTCCCCCGGTGAAACTTTGCCCACTTTTCAATTTGCTCAATGCACCTTCCCACATTTCCAATTCCTTAGTATTGCACAAAAAAGAACCCAATACTTTAAGACTTAAAGGGAGCCCCTTACAAGCTTTTATAATCTTGATACATACATCTTCCAAATCCTTATTTGGAACATGATTCGCATCACCAAATGCATGGAACATAAAGAGTTTTCTTGCTTCCTTTTCCTCCAAACATTTCATGACCATTTTTCCGTCCTCACTTACATGAAACTTTAAAATTTGCCAATTTCGACAATTCACGAGTAGTTTGCTTTTAGAAGTTGCATTCTTGGCACTCTTTTCAATGAAAAGATGTAAGGATGTAAGGTTCTCCGCCTTACCAACATCATCCACCACCACTAATACTTTCTTTGATACCATACATTGTCTAATTTGGTCAAGGTCGTCTTGATTCACATTTTCATCCTTGCTTAACCTTTTGCCACACAAATCATGTAGGAGTTGTTTAATGACATCATTGATATTGTCCTTTGATTTCACATCCTCCAAAAAACTAGATTTGTCGTATTGGTTGTGGAACAAATGATAGAATTTTTTGCACAAAGTGGTTTTTCCAATCCCACCCATTCCAACCAAACCAACAATAGATTCCTTTTGTAACAAGATGTTTATGTCTTGTGCTTTTTCAATCAATGCCACTTCGTGATTTGGCAAATGTGGAAGCAATATATTTTTCTGTCAAAATTCACAAAATATAGGTCATTTATATGTTATCTTTTTTATTTGATAACTAATATATATGACATTGCATATGCCATACACATCAAGTGTGCAATGACCTAATGTCTTTCAAAATTACATGAACATGTATGAAGTCAAAAGATTTAGATTTGATGTTTTTACCTCCATACATAGTTTCAAAAAATTTAACAATAAAGAGTAGCTTGGATGATCTTTGTTTCGTGGCTTGCAGATTGTCAAATGATTAGCATCCTCAACTTTGTAAAAGTTGTAGTTTGCCAACCGAATAGCTAAAGCATGTGGCACTAAAATGCCCTGCGTGTGCAAAATATTAAGTTAATGGAATTCATTCATTTCTTTGTTCACTTATGTTTTAACTTATAAACCAAATGGTGGTGGAAGGTGCGAACTATAGCTTAATAACTATTGATGTTTGAATAATAATGAAATATTGTGTACAAATACTTTCTTTAAACCTTTTGGCAAATAACTTATATAAATACATCACAAAGTTATTGGTTTTTAATCTCATAAATCTTACATGTTTAAGGATGTTATGATTTTCCTTATAAATATTTATATTGAATTGATTTGATGAAGGGGAAATTTAAACCTATATCTTGATGTTTGAAATCAATCAAATTTCATTTCCATCAATAGTAATTCATGAAAAAAAAATCATAAAACACATGCCCCATTCACCACGTTAATATATTAAGAAGTATTGAATAGATGATCCCACATAGTTTTGACAATACAAAAAATGTTCAACTAACAAACGTAGTTGGATAACTTTCAACATGATGAAAGGAAAATCTTACCCAATTGTCGAGTGGTAATCCTTCGCCAAATGCGTAAATGTTGAGGTCTTCATGAATGGCATTTATAAAATCCGTTGAAAGGTGCTCCATTTGTGAATTGAACGATTCTAAATTTTTTAAAAAGCCAGATTCGGTTGCATACTTGTTCAATGTGTTGATTTGTTGATGTTTCCAAATGAAATAATTTGATAAAGATTGGGTACCACCAGCATGTGGTACACTATAAAATACTACACTTTTAACATTGTTCAAAAATGTTTGACAACATTTGTGTACTTTATCATCAAAATCATTTTTTGGCCTTTGATATACATGTTTGTGAGCTTCAACCACCAAGCTTTTGAGTACAAGACCTCCAAAACTATAGGCAATTAATGCCACTGGTCCATTCCAAAGGAATTGATAACTACAAAGTATTCAACAATGCACCAAAATTCCATTATCAACATTGTGTTACAATGTACAAATTTATCCTATTATACTAAGGGGCAATTTTTCAATTCACACATGACTTGAACCACAAGTTCATAATTGATTTGCTTGTCATATGTCATTTTTTGTTTATCAAATGCATTCATCTACCTAAAAAATGTGACAACCATATTTTGATAAAACAATTATTATGCACAAGTACATAGGTGTTTAGATTCTTGTGTTAATGTACAACTCATTTCCTATGTGTTATGTTGGAAATATAGTTGAAAATTTTAAAAATTATATATATACCTTTTTTTAAAACAAGTTTTTACAATGAAATGGATGCAAAGTTTTACACATGTATGAATTTAATTTGATTCAATGCAATTGCATTACCCTAGATAAAACATCAAAAAACATGAACTCAAAATTGCCATCAAAACCAAACTGCTTATACCATGAACTTATAATATGAATATAAACTTCATTATTATCTTTAAACAAGAACGTTTTCTTTAGATCCATTTCATCTTCTCCTACATGAATCTAATAATTCCAAGTAATTGTTGGTGTGTATCACAATATTAGCACACATGAACAATTAATTCCTGCAAAACATGTAAAAAATTCTAAAGATGTAAACAATTATCTTTCATGTACACAAGGAGAAGTAATTAATGTGTCCATAAATAAAGGAGATTGCCATACCTTGAATTTGTAACCAAACTTTGAATGAGGTTTTTTCCAATTTCAATCACATCATTGTGAACACTTGCCACAATGTTAGAATCATAGGACAATGATAAAATTCGAACATTGTTGTTCAAGTCTTCGGGTAGCCACTTTTCTGGCCAACATATGCACTCTTCTCTATTGCGTGTTGTCCATGTTTCCTTCCATTCATCATTTGTGCCAAAAGCAATCCCATGAAAAAAAACGATGGTCAAGTTTGGATTATCGAAATTGCAAGTGGGATTTAAATCATGCACTACATATTCCTGCAAAGAAAATGAAAACAAATCAACACAATTCTTTAAATGTCTCTTGGAAATTATTTGACTATACATGAAATAAGAAAAATGCATTATACAAATTATAATAGTTAAATAAAGGAAATAATTAGTTGAAAAGATTAAGTTTAACAACATCACAATAATAAATGAATTGGAAAATACCAAATCTATGTTGCATGACTAACAAATGAAGATCATTTCACATGTCTCATAGACCTTGAAGTTTCAAAACATAGTTTAATAGGTAAAGGTTGTTACATAGTAGGTGGAATGCATGCCAAACAATAGAGGTTAATGCTAAAATTGGATTAATTCAAGTTTGGGTTGATTTGCTTAGCCATCTAATTTGGTTCATTTGTATTTCATGACATTTTCCCCAACATTTGGGCCTCTAAGGCCTCCCACAACTAAGGAATTGGGACACAAACCCAATAAGAACGTCCAAGAGCATTTTAGTAATTTGTTTTAGGTTGTTGGATGAAGACTACACATTGAACTTAACTCATAATCTATGATGAAAGTTCTAATCCTTACAAGTTCAATACAATCTTAATCAATGCCAAATTTTGACAAATTTCCCTTTCATCAATTCTACTTGTTATAGCAAAGGAGTTGCTAGCCTAATGTAAGAGGCTCTAATGATGACTCCATTTCATATTATTTTAAACATCATTTCAAATCGTTTTTATCTAAGCAATCAAACTGGAAAGTAAGCAAAGTAAAAATGTATGACAAGGAAGCTTGTAAATGATTGGGGCCGTTCAGGTACCCTAGTGGCTAAAAGGTATGGTTGGGAAGCTGTTGGTTGGGAGTTCAAATCTGAACTAGACCTCCTTCTCCTGATGCTTTGTGAGGACAATAAGCTATCAGGGTTGTAAGGGTCAAGGAAAATTGTCAAAACCCAAACAAAATGAAAAAAAGCAAGGAAAACTCAAACTTCAACATGTAACTTGGGAAAGCCCAAGGAAAAACTGTGAAAAGAAAGCTCATTATAAGGTCAAGAAGAAGCACCACATTGCTGTGCCATCCGGAGCTTGAAGGAGCATTTTCAGCGGGGACCAAAGGTGTCTCAGTCACAGCAGCTATCTGCACAACATCTTTACATGGGAAAGCCCAAGAAAAAACAGTGCAAAGAAAGCTCCTGATCAGATCAAGATGAAGCACCACATGGCTGTGACATCCAGAGCTTGAAGGAGCATTTTCAGCGGGGACCAAAGGTGTCTCAATCCCAGCAGGGATCTGCACATCATCTCTCTTACTTTCTGGGGACCCATGTGAAAGATCAACTCCTTTTCCCTTGAGGCCATCTGAATTTCCCATATTTCGCACTACTGAAATTCCTGTTGCTCACTGCTCTCATAAATATTTTTCACCTTTTGGTCCCGTAAAACCTGCTACAAACCCTTTGCCATCCCATTAGCATACACACAGGGTATGATGGGTGTCCCTCACATCACAGATGCCCGCAAGCTAAGCTGATCTTTCCACTAGATCTCCCCAAAAAACATCAACCCCTTTCCTCTTCACGATCTCCCTGGAATTCTCGCACTCTTCTCTCACTCCTTTTCGACTTTTCTTGCAGATGTTTCTTCTTCTTCATTTTCTCCTCGCCCAGAAACTTCTAGAAGGGTTTTGCCGTGACTCTTCAGACTCTCGCAAACGCGCTTTACCGATTTCTTCTTGGCCACTCAACAATTGATTACTTTCTTTTGTGGAACACATGTCTCTATTTTCTACCTATAGTTGAGGATGGAATATGCAACGTCAGCTTGAGACTTGTCAAACGCGCTTTACTTTTTGCCTCTGGCCTCCTCCATTATTATCATCCTGACTTTTGTTCACATCCACACAGCGACCTCTCTTTCACCAAAAAACTATAGCCGGAAAAAAGCTAAGAAATAAATTTAAAAAAGTGCTAAAATCAAATGCTTTTCGAGACTCTCAATAGCTAAAATTCAACCAATTCCAAACAGAAATCGTCAGATTTCCATACGTTGTTTTTAAGTAGGTAGCGAGAAATAAGAGAAAGATGTTTAAGATTTTCTAATGCCATAATATTTAGCTCATAGCCAAATCTGACTAAATATCTTCCTACCGATGGATGATAGCCACTTGGGCTATAATCTCAAAACTCACCCAAAAAATATTGCTCCACACGTTTCCTGCTGTTGGCTGATTTCAGCCAGTGCATTATTGAAGCGTTCTGCCAGAGCTGATGTTGCAGGCAATAGATGATTAATTGGGCCTTGGGTGAACCGGCCAGGGTGAATTGACCCCGACGTTGGGATCACTGTAAAAACCCCCCAAAACCCATTCCAATGGCCAATTTTTTAGGCCCCAAAAATGATAGATTTGGACCTAGGGACACTGATTTTGTCTAGAGAAACGATATTATTTTTAATATTTAGGATATTTATGACCAAATTTAAATGGGCTCTGAAGTTATTACCATGATGCCAATGTGGGGGTCAATTTGCCTTGGTCAGGTTATCCTGGCCTACACTTGGACCACGCTGAAAATCCCAAAGTTTGTACAAACCATTATAGGTACATCATGTAGGAAAAATTACATGGATGGTCATAACAAATAAATCTGGAGTTGAAAAACAAAACAAATTCTGTACAGAGGAGTGATTTTTCTTGGTGAATTTTCGCACTGTGGTTACAAATAAAATTTGAAGAAATTGGGAAAATTCGTTCTTAATAGTGTGAATTTGAGAAAAAATGGGTCAATAAATGGAAATTTCTTACAAAGTTTACAAACCACAAAGTTGGGAAAAAATAAAAAAAGGAAAGAAAAAACACTGATAATATTTGTGGGTTTTAGGGTTTATCCTTTCCTTCTTTTTTCAATTTTGTGGGTTGTAAACTTTGTGGATTTTTTCCATTTTATGAGCAATTTTTTTGTCAAATTCAGACTATTGAAACGAATTTTTCCAATCTTATATATTAATTCAGTAAGTCTGTCAGTCTGTCCGGGACGGAATATTTTGAATCCATGTGAACATGATGTGGTTTTCGTGTTCAACGTGCCTGTCTGTCTGTGTGGACAAAAATTGGGCAGTGCCTGGAAGATTCTTCCAGTCACTGCCCGGTCCTTGTGGAGCATCTGGTCATGATTTTTATTTTTTTCGTGGAGGGGGGGAGGGGGTGGGGGTGGGGTTCTAGGGATCTTAATAGGTGGAAGTGAGAAAGAACATATTGTAATATTATGTTGGGGAACACATTGGGAACCAAAGAAAAATGAAAAGAAACCCTCCCCCCACCCCCCCAGCCCCGCCTCCCAAAATTTAAAAGGAATAAAAGCAAGGCACCTTGAGTGCACCCTTGGGCCTTCCATTGGCTGCATGAAATTTCTATTCCCAAAAGAGTTTGTCACCGTTTAAAACCGGAGTGAGAAATGCGAAGCACCAGGTGGGGGGGATCGACGGGGTGCGTTCACACTAGTTTCTTCAAATTTGTTTTTGTAGCCACAGTGCAAAGATTCACCAAGAAAAATCACTGCCTTGTACAGAATTTGTTTTGTTTTTCCACTCTTGATTTATTTGCTATGGCCGTCCATGTAATTTTTCCTTCTCCCCCAGGCTCCAGGCCGAACGAGGACCTACACTGGTACACTTACCTTCTTGAGTGAGACCTCTTGGAGGTTGTCTTTGTCAATTTAGAGACCCTGATTTTGTCGACGATCATCTCCACCCCACAAACTGCAAAAAAAACTCCTTTATGCTCAAATGGAATAGTTTTTAATGGTCACTCTCCGCACACACATACAACATCATAAAAGTCCCTTTAAACACTCAAAGACCATTTATGTCTTTACATCTGCCTCCGTAACAGGCACCGGCCACATCCATAGTAGCCTGTAAAGGGGTAAGAATAACCACTGCGAATCGACTTAAATAATGGAGAGCAACATAAGCCACGCTATCCCGGGGCAAGATGTAATGAAAAGGGCTGTTTGCAGGTGTGGAGTGGAGATGCTCTAAGGAGGCTACATGTATCTATAATGTTTTTAAGCTGCCCCCAAAAACTTTGGGATTGTCACAGTGGTTCTGGTGTAGGGTGCCGCTCACCTGACCAAGGCAAATTGACTCCCACATTGGGATCATGGTAAAAACCGCAAAGCTCATTTAAATTGCTCCTAAATATTTATAAATATCATTTCCCTAGCTTAAATCAGGGTCCCAACGTCCAAATCTTTAAATTTTGGAAGATTACTCAGATTAAGCTATGAGCTAAATATGGCATTAGAAAATTTTCAACATATTTCTCTTTTTTGGGCTACCTGCTTGAAAGCCATGTAAGGAAATTTGACGATTTTTCTTTTGAATTCGGTTGAATTCGGCTATTGAAAATCTCAAAAAGCATTGGGTTTTAGCACTTTTTAAATTTACAACTTAGCATTTTTTTGGCTATAGTTTTTTGGTAAAAGAAAGGTGCATGTGTGGATGTGAACGAAAGTCATGGTGATGATAATGGAGGAAGCCAGAGGGAAAAAGTACAGCGCGTTTGACAAGTCTCAAGCTGACATTGCATATTCCATCCTCAATTATGAATAGAGAATAGAGACACATGTTCCACAAAAGAAAGTAATGAATTGTTCAGTGGCCAAGAAATCGGCAAAGCGCATTTGCTAGACTCTGAAGAGTCGCGACAAAACCCTTCTAGAAGCTTCTGGGCGCGGAGAAAAATGAAGAAAAAGAAACATCTGCAGGAAAAGTGGAAAAGGAGTGATAGAAGAGTGTGAGAATTCCAGGGAGATCGTGAAGAGGGAGAGGCGTTGGTGTTTTGTGGGGGAGATCTAGTGGAAAGATCAGCTTAGCTTGCGGGAATCTGTGACGTGAGGGACACCCATCATACCCTGTGTATGTTATAGGGATGGCAAAGGATTTATAGCAGGTTTTATGAGACCAAAAGGTTAAGAGAAAAATATTTTTGAGAGCAGTGAGCAAAATGAATTTCAGTTGTGTGAAATATGGGAAATTCAGATGGCCTCAAGCGAAAAGGAGTTGATCTTTCACAAGGGCGGCCAAAAAGAAAGAGAGATGTTGTGCATCCCCGTGCTGAAATTGAGACACCTTTGGTCCCTGCTGAAAATCCTCCTTCAAGCTCTGGATGGCACAGCAATGTGGTGCTTCTTCTTGAAATTATCATGAGCTCTCTTTTGCACAGGCTTTTCTTGGGCTTCCCCAAGTTACATTTTGAAGTTTGATTTCTCTTTAATTAGATGGTGGGCAAAAATGATTCAACTTCCAAGAAAGCATTATTCCTATCATGATGTGACCTTTCACCCAACTCGATATTAAAAGAAATTTGGCACTGAGAACAAATATAATAAAACTAGTTTTCTCTACACTTCAATGCATGAAAAAATATATATGGACAAGGATAGCTTCATGCCCAAGAAAAAAAAGGACCTTCTCATCACTAAAAATATTGTCACGAATAGAGAAGGGCTAAAATGTAATCCAATGATTTGTGACTGCATGCGACTAATTGTTGTTGACAACTAACATTGGTTACATTTGCGACTAAAATCACATCACATTTTTTGGTCACAACTTCGTCTCATTTGAGGATTTGATTTGATACTCTATTGTGTAGTCTTCCCCCCAATTCTAGTCCATGGTGATGGGCTACCCCTAATGATGTATTTCCCTTCTATAGGGTGCAAGGTCTTTCTCTCCCTATGTGACTATTTTGTTTATTTTTTTGTGTCTTTTTATATTTGTGATCTCTTGTATAACATGTTTAGACTCTCATTTGGTAAGCAAGATTAGTTACCAACTCCAACCTAACAATGGGTCACCTTAGCCCCGATCTTTGGTTCTTTTATTGTGTATCTTTTAGTTAATAAAATTAAGGTCTTTGTGGACTTGTGAATGAAACAACTTAAAGTTGTGGAAGGTTTTCATTTTTTGTGGTTTAATATTTGGCTTATTATTACATTTTGTTAAAAGTCTTATGAAGGTTGGCATTCCTACACAAATTATGAAGTTATTATTGTCTTCCCTTTTTGTTGTATATCTCCTATTACACAAATATTGATAATTGGAACATTCCTCATGTTGTGTGTTCATGTCATCTCTTGAAAAAAATTAGGTTGACCACATATAATAGGGGTTATTGACAATAATTCATTTGCCAAAAATGAAGTAGTTTCGCTACATGTGGTAGGAGGTCTTGAAACAATCATGCATTTGTCGATGTTTTAACTCCTCCAAGTTATATACCTTTTAGGGAACTTTAGCAATAGGAAACCCATCTGCAAGTTGACAAAATTGTGTTTCTTTTAGGGGTTTGGGGCTAGGCATGGATTCAAATACTCGTAGTGAAGAAATGATTTTTTGTTGGACATCAATTTAGAATTTTAGGGGATTTTAATCATTGATCAATCGTCATGATCAATGATTAGCTAGTGGATGGCAATTGAGATCATCTCATTGATGGATGGGGTTTTTTCTTTTTACTCCTGCCATTGTTCTATTACTGTCCTTGTTGTGTTGGTGTATGACACAAGCAAGTAAACCTATGGCTAACATGCATGCATGTGCTTGAGGATACATGTTTTTCACCTTCACTTTTACTTTATCCATTATGGTTATTCTTCCTTTTAAGATTAGAAGTGGGGGTATGTTGGCCATTTGGGTGTAATCGTAAGAATTGGAGGATGGATATTCAAAGTTACTAGGGTTGTTGACATTAGCCTTTGGGGAATGTGGAGTTCCATTGGTTGGTATTCTGGATGTGGGGGTCTAGGGATCATTTGAGCTTAGAATTGTTATAATAAATTGCAATCTTGATTTCCCAAAATAAGTTTGGGTCACTAAGACATTTGCCATACTTATGGATTGTCCTTTTAATTGCTACAAACTTATTATGGCTTTCAACTCTTGTTTGTTGTTTGATATGTGGCCAAAATGTTGGGATTGAAAATCAATGATGTTGTTGCTTGGGATGTAATGATTTTTGGGGTATGTGAAATTTGAGCAAGGGTAGAAGGTGTTGTAATATTTGGACTATGGGGATGACATCATTTTCCTAGTAGTTATGAATATGCGTTCATGACACATAAGGTGTACAAATGCATGTGATGCATCAAAAGATTGTCAAGCATGAGACATGGTGAACACCACTATTATTACAAGGAAATCATTGATGTGTGTAATGTTTCATTTAGTTTTTTTTTTTAGATAGCGCAAATTGTTTTATGATTTAGCAACAAGGATCTACCATTGCCCTTGTCTTCAAAACACCATGATTTATTAATCCTATTTCCATGCGTTTAGTATTTATTTTAACTTTTATATCCATGTTTGGTCATTGACTTTCTCATTTTGTAACATCAAAGTGATGGACTTAATCAAGCACACAACTAGATGTAATTGATAATATGCAACTTTACATTTATCTGCAAATTTGCTAACACCTCTTGTGATCCTTTTACAAGTGAATATTCATGCATAACTCTCCCTTGTAGCCATTTGAGATACATGCTAATTTTTTTTTTCCAAATATAACTTTAAATTCATTCAATGCAAGTGTACCTAAAATTTTATCTAGGTATGCCAATTGTATTCAAATGGAATCATTGTTCATAATGTTGTTTTATTGTGGAAAAGGATGATGCTGACCTAAAAAGGAAGTTGACACAAGCTTTCACAAAATTTGAATATTTCCTATCATCTTTGTTGCCAAAAGAGTATGTGGTTGGACTAAGGAGAACCGGTTGGCTCAAGCTTCCACATATTTTTTGTCTTTTTTTTTCATCCTCCTTTTGTTTATTGCTACTCTTGCCATCTTGGCTATCAAAAGGGCTATAGTCAAGCTAAAGAAGTACGGTGATGTAAAATTCAATACATTTGAACATTTTTGTTTTCCCTTTTTTTGGCAATTTGTTTGTTGTTGCTCCATCTCCATTGCTATAGGTGTTATGGGCTAAGTTGATTAGATAATCTCACAAGTTTTGATGTGTTTTCGTTTACTTGGTTTTGTGTTGTTTTGTTTTGTTTGTCAACCGTTTGTGGCTACTCCTACCATCTCAAAATGGGTAGGTTATGAATGAGCTAAGGAAGTGGGTGATGTTGATGATCAATTTTGATATGTATATATTTGAATCACTTTTAACATAGTTGTTGTTATGAATCGGCTACAAACAAGTGGAGAATTACAAGACAAGACAAGTTTTATTGATCCATCAACTGGTGTTGATCTGTTGAAGAGTTGTTCCCCATACTATCTCCTTTTATAACCCTGAACCATACTAGTCCTAAAATATCCTAGGCCATGACATTATCCTCTCCTCAAGCGACATCTTCCAAATGGAGCCGGTTTGTTAGGATACCGTTGGTGAAACCGATTAACTAAATCTTGGGCATGAACTAGGTTTCCAACAGGCTCCCAAGTAACTTTAGAAGGAGGATAACCTCGACAAAGAACAAGGTACAAGAGCTTTCCACGAATCTTCTTGGAGTCCAAGACCTCTTGAACTTCAAACTCTTCTTGGCCTTCAATTTCGACTGGAACTGGGGGTTTTCGATGATGTTCTGGGATCGGGTTTTCATGATAGGGCTCAAGCAAGGAGACATGGAAAACATTGTGGATTTTGAACTGGGGTGGAAGCTCCAACTCGCAAGCCACTAGACCAACTAATTTGGCGATTTTGAAAGGTCCGAGGCACTTGTAATCCAACTTGGCACATGGGCGAGTGGTAGCAATGTTTTTTCTAAGAAGCCAAACCTTGTCTCCAACCTTGAAGTTTGAATGGTCTTTGCGTCGGCGGTCTGCTTGCTTCTTTTGCCACTCTTGTGTTAGCTTGAGTTCTGCCATAAGGTTCTGTTGAACCTGTCCAAGCCTCGTGGTCCTTTCTTCAATCGAGGGGTTTACGGAGTCCCCAGGAATTTCAAGGCTGAACCTGGGATGAAAACCGTAATTGGCAAAGAATGGACTAATCTCGGTCGATGCATGTGTTGTGTTGTTATAAGCAAACTCTGCTTGATATAGTAGGTCCAAACGGTCGTCCTGTTGGTAGTTCACAGTGCAGCGAAGGTATTGCTCGAGTGTCTGGTTTGTCCGTTCGGTTTGTCCATCTGTCTCAGGGTGGAAAGCTGAAGATAGCCGAATATCAACTCCAAGAAGCTCGAATAAGCGACGCCAAAACTTGGATGCAAACTGAGGACCTCTGTCGGACACAATTTCTTCGGGGAGTCCATGCAGTCGGACGATCCCATCTAGAATTAACTGAGCTGTCTCTTCTGCCGTGATTGACTTGGAACAAAGGCTGAAATGGGCCATTTTGGTGAGTCGATCGACCACAACCAGTATTGAATTTTTGGCTCTAACAGTAGGGAGGTCTGTGATGAAGTCCATTGCAATAGATCCCCAAGGTCGGCTAGGAATCAGCAAGGGCTGTAGGAGTCCAAACGGGCGATGCCTGGGAGCCTTGGATCGAGCACATGTATCACAAGACTTGACATACTCCCGTAGCAACTTGTTCATTTTGGGCCACCAATAATTCCTTGACACTAGTTCGTGAGTCCGTGCCATTCCAAAGTGACCCGCTAGGGTGTTGTCGTGGCATTCTCTCAGGATTTTTAGGCGTATAGGTCCTTCAAGTACATAAATCAGGTTATTTCGAAGGAGAAGTTTTTCTTGTTGCTCAAACTAATCCATATCATCACGATTTAGGTTCCTTGGTCGTTCCTGGAGTTCCTTCTTGATGTTGGTAGCCCAGGTGTCTTCCTTAGTTGCCATCTTGATGTCCCTGACAAGGTATGAGTATGGGAGGGTGCTGATTGTTGGTGCGACTTGAAATTGCTCGGGGTTGAGTAAAGTCTGGTTCTGATGGCCGTAGGCTTCATCCCCCGCTCGAAGTTCATATTCTGAACGACGAAATAGCGCGTCAGCTTTCCCTTGCTGGGTGCCGGGTTGATACTGAATCTCAAAGTCGAAATCAGCTTGGAAGATAGACCAGCGTGCTTGGCAACGATTCAAGGTCCGAGTAGTTGTGAAATAAAGGAGATTCTTGTGATCTGTCAGAACTTGGACTCGATGTTGAGCTCCGGCAAGATACGGTCTCCACTGCTCGAATGCCGTGATGATTGCCAGGAGTTCCTTATCGTAGACCTGGTAGTTGATTCGGCACTGGTTAGCTTCCGTGAATAAAAAGCAACTGGATGCAACAACCCATCTATTCCAAATTGAGATAGAATAACTCCGTAGGCAAAATTTGAAGCATCCGTTTCCACAATGAATGGCTTAGCAGGATCGGGATGTATCAGGATGGGTGTAGAGGTGAATGCCATCTTGAAAGTATCAAAAGCGGCCTGGGCCGTTGGATTCCATGAAAAGGGCTTGTCTTTACAAATCAGGGTTGTTAACGATGTTGTGATCTTGGAGTAGCCTTTGATAAACCGACAATAGAAATTGGCAAACCCCAGGAAGCGTTGTACGTCCTTGACCGAGGATGGAGTAGCCCAACACTGGATGGTCTCGACCTTTGACTTGTCCATGAAAATGCCATCTGGAAAGATCACGTAGCCGAGGAACGCCACTGAAGATTTGTCGAATTCACATTTTTCCATTTTAGCGTATAAGCCATGCTCTTGGAGCGTCGCAAGCACCAATCGTACATGTTTGTCGTGGGTTTCCTGGTCCTTAGAAAAGATCAAAATGTCATCCAAATAGACCACGACAAATTCGTCCATGTACTCCCGGAAGATATCATTCATCAAATGCTGAAAGACTGCGGGTGCATTGGTGAGGCCGAAGGGCATGACCGTGTATTCGAAGTGGCCGTAGCGTGTGCAAAAAGTTATCTTCCATTCATCACCGAGGCGAATCCTCAGTAAGTTGCAGGCTCCACGGAGGTCAAGCTTGGTGAAGATCTTCCCGGTACGTAGCCGATCCAAGAGGCCTGAAATCAAGGGCAAGGGATATCGATTCTTTTTGGTTATCTTGTTGAGTCCATGATAATCCACACAGAGTCAAAGGGAGCCATCCTTCTTGACAAACAGAATTGGGGTGTCGGCTATAGACTTGGAATGCTGAACGAACCCCTTGGCAAGGTTTTCAGTAAGGTAATCACGCAGGGCTTAGAGTTATGGTTCCGATAGGCCATAGATAGGACCAAAGGGTGGTGAGTGTCCTTCTAGATCAATCGGGCAATCATATGGACTATGGGCAGGGAGTTGATCAACATTAATCTTTTCAAAAACATCAACAAAGTCCTTGTACTTCTCGGGAAGTTTAACAGGTGTTGGTTCTGATTAGGGGTTTTTGTTGTTTGCTGGGTTGACATGGATGGCGAAGACTTGAAGATTCTTAGCAGCCCGATAGAAAGGGACAGCTCCATTAATGAAGATCTGGACAGGGTTGGTTTTTTGGGCAGGATTCTTGACAAGATTCTTGACAGGATAAGGTTTAGTTCTAACCACCGGGGGGTTTTTGATTGCAGGACTTGATATAACAGACTTGAGAAAACTGGAATTAGTTTCGACCCTCTTCGGGTTCTTGACCACAGGGTTCTTGGCAGGATTGGACAAAGTGTTTTTCTGAGCGTGGGGTTCTTGAGAGGTGCACCGTTGTGTGCTGAAGGTGAGGGTTCTAGATCGCCAATCAATGATAGGATTGTGCGCTTCTAGCCAAGGCAGGCCAAGGATGATAGGATGGTGAGGGGTGGAGATGATGTTGAGAACAATCTTCTCCGTGTGCTTGTCGATACAGAGTTCTAAAGGGGTTGTCTCATGTGTGATTGCACCAGAAGCAATGGTTCTCCCATCAATAACCTCTACTGGAACAGGGGTTGACTTCTTGACCACAGGGATGTTATGTTGGGCGACAAATGTTTGGTCGATGAAAGAAGAGGTGGCATCGAAGTCCACCAATGCGGACACTTGTGGTATGTCTTATGGATTACGAGTGATGTCCACATACTGAGTGAAACTGGGACTGGGACCAACAACGGAATAGGAGCCTTTACAAAGGTGGTGTTGGGTGAGATCCAGTCGCACGGCTCCTACTTTGACTGGATGTTCTTGTTTTCCAACTCTTGGGGAGTTTCCACAGCTTGTACTTGAAGTTTGACAAGCTTTTGAAGGCACTGGCGAGCCATGTGCCCTGGGTTGCCACAGTAAGACACAGGTTGTTTGTCCTTCGGCAAAGTTTCTCGGCTTGTGTCAAAGGTTTAAACTTAGCTGCGTTGATCTACATCGGGGCAGGTCCAAAAGAGGTAGGTCGAGCAACTGATGTTGTTTGGGGAACTAAGGGGAGCGTAGTAGGCTGACTGTTCCAAAGCTGGGTGTTGGAGGTGACTTTCTTTTCCTAGCGACGTTCGAACAGACGATTATCGCACCGAATTGCCTGGGTGATGGCTTCATTGAAGGAAGAAGGGTCTGCGAGTGTCAACAAAAGATCTTGAACATCATCACGAAGCCCACAGCGAAACTGATCAATCAAAGCAGCTTCTCCCCAATTGACGTCGCAGGCAAGTTGCCTAAATTCTAAGGCATAGACGATGGTCGAACGTGTCCCTTGCTGGAGGCGACGCAGCTTGTTGGCTGAAGTCCTGGCCTTGTCATTGTCCCCAAACACTGCTTCAAATTCCGCCATAAAGGCGTTGAAATCTTGTAGGAGAGGGGATGATGTTTCCAGGATGGGAGCAAACCATGTTGCAGCTGTCCCAATGAGTAAGGTTCCAAAATTTTGGAGCCCCATAATTGTACGAGAAGACATCTAATTGAGATGCACTCTAAAGCAAAGTTGTAGCTCTTGTCGAAAGCTTTCTAATAGTATGTCGCACGCCCTCTACAGATAAGTAAATCAGGTCAATTCCTGACTTTTTTGTGATCGGGAGTCAAATTGGTAGTTTCATTCCCGGCCGTTCTTTTGGCCATAACTTGTGTTTCAGATGTTCAATTGAGCAATGCGAGCCCATTTTAGACATTTACGTTCCAAAAGCTTTCAATGATATAAAGAACATCACAAACCATTGAGTTTTGACCCATGAAATTGCTTTCTGACATTTTTGGAGTCCACTAGGACTTTGTCGCAACCCCACCTTGGGTTAAGTGTGAGGATGAAACTCACACTCCCAAAAGTGGGAGCTTGGAGTCCTTCGGGACTCCTGAAAACTTAGGGCTCGATTTCAAGGGTCAAAACACCTCGCATTGAGGTGTTCTTTATACCATTGGAAAGGTCTTGGATTATAGATGTACAAAATGGCCTTGCATGAACCATTTGGACATTTATAGCCCAAGTTATGGGCAAAAGAAGGGCCGGGAGTCAAATTGCTAGTTTGACTCCCGACCACTAAAAGTCGGGAATCGACCCAAATCCGACGTCTTCATGAGGAATGCGACATGGCGTTGGAAAGATCTCAAAGAGAGCTACAAGATTGCTTTAAACCTCATCCCAAGCAGAGGTCTGAGCAAGAAGTTATAGATGCCCAAAGTCCCGGGAGTCCAAACCAGGACAATTTCGAGACTCCTCCTTGAGAGTCCCGGGAAAAAGTGTCATTCAGATGTAGCCTCCGTGGAGTAACGTAAAAAATATTATATGGGGGACGGTGATGGCTTCCCCGAGTCCGGGCCGTGATGAGTCAAGTGAGTCCAAGGTCGCCTGTGGCTTGTCCTAACACCAAAAGGGTGTAGAATGAGTTCTAACCAACTTGTGGTTGGTTTTGGATGCAGGACCGAGTAAATAATTAATTGTCCCTCTTCTTAATCTATCTCGGAGCCTCAACACGCCCCTCTACCCCTTTTAGTGTTGAGTGTTGGGAGCGGACCTTCAAGTCCCCAAACTTCCACAATTCTTGAAACTAGGCCACCTTGGGCCTAGCTTGGGACCCAAGGGTTGCGTCAGACTCCATTTCCCAAAGTGAGAGTTGCTTTAGAAGTGTGAGGGTTCACTCCCTCACACTTTCGTACACTCCCGGGAGTAGGTGATGTGACTCCCGGGCTTCCTCTTGGCTCACAACCTTGCAACCCCTCTTGCCTTGGTCATGAGCATAGGGTTAATGACGCGCTCCTTGGTCCCGGGGTGAACCCACTTGAGGGTTCACCGAATGTCAAGTTGCGGAAGTTGGGACCAAAGGGCATGCTCCCGGCTTCCAACTCTAGAAAGGGGTAGAGGGTTGAATTGGGAGCCCCAGGATTAGACTAGGAAGAGGGACTAGTAGATCAAGCACGAATCTGCATCAGAACAAACCACCCAAGTGGTTAGTTCACATTCCGGGACACCTTTGGGTGTTGGGACTTGCCACGGGCACTTGGACCACAAGACTCACCACGGCCCGGACTTGGGGAGTAAGCCACCACCTTACTCCCTATATACTTCTCTGCAGCTCGCCACGGAGGGGGCATCCAAATGGCACAAATTCCCGGGACTCCCGAAATGGAGTCCCGATTTTGTCCCGACGGGACTCCCGGAACTTTGAACCGCCATAACTCCCGACTGCAGAGTTGGATCGCGACGAGGTCTGAACCGAAGTTGTAGCCCTCGTCGAGATCTTTCCAACGCCGTATCGCACTCCCGAATCAGACGTCGGGAAGACATCGATTCCCGACTTTTAGTGGTCGGGAATCAAATTGCCAGTTTGACTCCCGGCCCTTCTTTTGCCCATAACTTGGGCTGCAGATGTCCGAATTGCCAATGCGAGGGCATTTTCGATATCTACGTTTCAAGACCTTTCCAACGACACCAAGAACACCCCAATGCGAGGTGTTTTGCCCCTTGCTGTGGAGCTCTGAACATTCGGGAGTCCCGGAGGACTCCAAATCCCCAACTTTTCCAAGTGTTGGGCTTCACCCCCACACTTGGCCAAGCTAGGGTTGCGACAGTTAAGGTTGCGACATCGCAACACTTCAAGGGTAAGAGGGGCGTGCTTGTCACTCATCCTAGTCCCATCTCAAAGCTCCAACACGCCCCTTTACCCCCAAAGTGCTATGAACTATGGAGTGTGCCCCATTTTTTTATCCTTTCGTTGTTTTCACCTTTGGACTTATAATTGAGTCTATTAAAGAGTTTGAGGGTGTGTCAAATGAACTCATGAATTGCACTTTCACTAACAATGTTTCCAAAGGAGTACCACCAAGACTAGGTTGTAGTATATTGGAAGTTATCTTTTTCTAAGGATCTTGCATTCTTATGTTTATAACAAAAAACTTTGTTATAATTTTCAAACTTGGGAGTAATGAGTTACTTAATGTGCTTATTTAGTGATTGATTCCAATGAAAAAGACAAGTTCACTTGTCAATTATATTCACAATGGGATTTTCAATCCCATAAATGATATAGACAAGATTCCAATATGCTTAAGCATTGTCTACCATGAACCCTTTGAAATTGGGATTTGTTACACCTTTTTTCAAAACAATTGTGTTCATCTTGGACTCCACAATATACATTGGGCTTTTGTAACGTTTGATTACATGTCAAAAATAACAATGGTCATTACTTTACAATTGATTAAGTCATAAACACATGGCAAGCCATAGTCATTTAGCCTTGAACATATTTGACATGATCAAACATCATCTAAGAATTTTCCAAATCACCCTAAAGTTGTATTCACTTGACTAAATCGATTCCACATCCATTTCCCTTCACCTATATCTTGGAAAGATACACCTTTTGTGCAAATTATTGTTTTGAATGTAGTCAAAAGGACTAAAAGTTTTCAATGTGATGATGCAATCAATAGAGCTCATGTTCTCAAGGCGATGCTTGAAAGTTGCAATCAAGTTGTGAATGTTAAGGGAACACAAGGGTGCAAATTTTGACATGGTTTAATTGAATTTTCACCCTTTAGAAGTTCGATAAGACCTTCCCCGTTTTCATTGAAATGGTCATGATAATAGAAATGTCTTATTTACAACCAGTGCTATCTTTAAAAAACTTTTAAAGAAGACATGCTTGCATGTTACAATTGTGCCAAATGTCTTTAGTGCTTGTTGCTTGTTCCACAATTTAATATTCGAAAAGAGAGAGGTAGATGTGGAAAAACTCATGCAAGTGATTCAGATGGAAGTTAGAACACAAGATTTCAATGATGCAGTGAATGGATTGAATTACAAGGTGATGACAATGTTCACATCCAAGGCAAACTACTCTTAGCCCAAAACAACAATGTTACAACCTAGAAAACTACTTTGGTGCACAATGTAATTAAAATTATCCAGTTCAAATCAAAATGGTAGTTGCATGAGGTATTTCCTTATAATCGTACGAACCATGCATTGTTGATATTTTAGTTATTATTGTAGCATTTTTTTTGTGCTTGAACTTGTTGTTTTTTGATCTGCATGATCCAATTGATTGATTCAACCAAAGCCACATTTCAATTGCGTCAGCCAAGGTTTTGTGAACAAATGATGATTTCTGTTTGATGCACATTGTGTTCCCCACTTGGTGCCAATAATGACAAGAAACATTATTTGTAACTAGTTTTGGATTCTCTATAATTGATATTGGATTGTTTATTGTGCATTGTGGTGAGGGAATGCTTCCAACTTTTTTTAGATTTGGTGGTGTAGCTTGTCTTAGTGTTGGATTTGAAGCAATTGGTTGTCCTCCTTTTACATTTGAATTGAAATGTCAGGCTTTGCCAAGTTGCAATTGTTATTGAGGTTTTGAATCCAACAATTGGAGGAGAAGAGAAATTGGAATGCATTACCCAATTGTGCCTTTCCTCAATCCTTTTGCATAACGTATGATTGGGACATGATTGGCAAATGGATTTAATGCATCTTGTTTAAGCGCCTTGTTTATTTCTTCAATGAACTCAATGTCATCACATGGTGAAAATTCACAATGAGGTGGTGTGTGACACACATCATCCTTTGGACTCATGAAATCTCATGAATGTGGTGGATTAAAGTAGGTTCTACTGTGCATGAATGAGTTAATGAGCTCAAAGTACACTTTGCGAAAGTGTTTGGCAAGCTTTGCATGTTCTTTTCTTCTATAGACATTTCCCAATATTCTTCATTATGGCCCGTACCACTTATGTAGTCATGGATATTCTTGTATTCTCCATATAGGGGCCCCCATTTGTCTCTACAATTGTGGTGATGCTCAAAAATGACCATTGACCATTGACCATGACAACTTCACAATTTGCTTCCATTTTGTTACTAACGTTTCCATGTTGACTTGGGAATCGACAACATCCAAGTTGGCCTCGTGCTCAACTTTCCATGCATTTGTGAGTGCCATGATTTCAGAATTTTCCCAATTGGCTTGTTTGAGTTTCTTTGTTTTGACTTTTAAAGTATTTAATGAATTTGTAACTTTCCTCTTCCTTTTATTTTTTCAAGATGGACATGAAGAACGGGTGTTATCATCACTGATAATGATGACATCTGCAACATCAAATTCTTTCATCATTCCCCATTTTTTTCAATTTCAAAGTTTTGTCATTTTTTGAATTGTTTCCTTGCATTGGAGATTCTAATGTTGTTTGTGTGATTTCTTGTAGAAAAAGTTGAAATGGTGTAGGGAATGGAATTGGTTCTTTGGAACACCACTAGTAGTGTTGGTTGTTGGAACCACAAAGCTTGGTGTTGGAGCCAAGGTGCTCATTACTGATGTTGTTTGTTGAAAATTGTTGTGCTCTTCATCGAATTGGCGCAAGTTGATAATCAGTGATGGTGTGCATTGAAAACTTTGAAAACTCGATTTCTCTTTATTGATCAGCAACATTTTGATTGTGATTAGTGTAGGTTTAGAGTTCTGCAAATGAATGTAGTGCATAAACGTAGATGAAAAAACTTGTTTTTTAAAATGAAAAAATGTAGGAGACATGATGGCATCTTCAATTACAAGAAGCAATGGTAGCCAAACACTTTGGAGAGAAGAAAAGTTGGGATGAGCAATGGTAGAGAGAGAAAGGGGAAGTGCCAAGAGGTACTTTTATTTCCTAGAGATCTTTTGTGTTTTGTTACATCTTCATCACAATTTGGGTACAAGATTTTCACATTTAGTAAAATTTTTCCAAGGTTTTTGTTTTAAATTTATCAAACTTCCTTTTGAACAAGTTTATTAAACTTTGTTTATGACACTTGATTCATTGTACTTTCAACATCGACAATTTAACATCCACCATTTTTGCATGTCATGTTTTTATTACAATTGTTCCATATAATTAGTTGTTATTTTATATCAAATATTGATGACTACCTACATTTTGTTGATCAACTTTTCCTTTTGGCAACTTAATGTGGCTTTTGTAATTCTAGTGATTAGAAAATTATAGGAAGTGGTATATGGGTGATTTTTTGGACTTTTTTGTACGGTCATCCTTGAACAATTTCATAGACAATTCATATCATAATATGTTTGTTTCTAAACATTTCCAAAGACAACTATCTCATTTCTAAGCCTAATTATATCAATTAATTTTTAAAATAATAATTTCCATCTTTCTAACGACCTCATTCCTTTTCTTTACCCACCAACATGAATATGAAAAAAAATGAACATGTGTTTTTTGTGAGTCCTTGAAATTTAAATTTAAAAATAATAAAATTTAATATTGAGATAAATAATGATAAATTATTGGAAACCATATGAAAACATAACAACAATAAAAAAATAAAAATTGATCATCGTGGGTAATGCACAATAGAACGAAGCCCAAATAATTAATATTGTCAACTTTCACAAAATGTGAATAAGCTTTGTACATAACTAATTGTCACAACTTTGACAATTTGAAATGATATGAACACAAACAATTCAATAATTTAAGTTATGAAACAAACATCATGAGGAAATACCAACTTTACTTCTTCCTTGCCATTATTTCATATTATTTCATTTTCAACCTTCCATTTGTGTAGCTATAACAAGGCTAATAACTCATGAATTTATATCATAAGATGCTTAAGCACAATCCCAACCATGCACAAAGAACAATGGCTAACTTGACACAAAACATTTGCCTTTTTTATCTGTGCCAAAAATCAATTATGGGCCAAAACCCAAACTGATAGGGTCAATGGTTTTCGACCTAGTCTATTGCAATTAGGGTTAGGGTTAGGTTTAGGGTTTAATGAGCTTGTTGTTCCTTGGCGTCGATTATTCTTGCTGCGTCTGCGACTTGTAGTTGTTGGGGTGGGGTGAGTGCGTTTTATTTTTGTGTGCGAGCTCCTCAGCAAGCGGTCGGTGTGTAGCCGGCGTCTGTCTCGGGAGCCGCTGCAGCAGCGGAAACTATACGGCCAGGTATTATCATTGCTTCAACTCTCTTTTTGCTTCATTTGCCTTTCTCTTCTCGTGTTTTTTTTATCACATCGGATGGATCCTGTTTGAGCGGACGGTTGTTTCTTTCTTGCAAATATTTATGTTTTGAGGGAAAGTTTCGTTTTTTTTCTCCCTCCTATTTTATTCGATTTGCTGCTGCTGTACTGTTGTCTTCTTCCTGTGTTCCATGTTCCATGTGTCCATCTTTCTGATTCGTGAGTTCCCTTTGTCTTGGTACACATTTTCTCCTAGTGAGTTTTTTTTCATAATTTTTTGGGGTATGTATTGTGTACGTCCCTGCCTGATGGGAACTTGATGTGGCTAATACGTGATCAAGAAGAGAATGGCGATGCCAATGAAGCCTGGGAAAGCGGGAGTTGAGGAGGCGATTGAGACTGTTCACCGCATTCGCATCACTCTCTCTTCAAAGAACGTGAAGAACCTAGAGAAAGGTGAGTTGCCGCCATTTGTTATATAAAAACGATTCCCTTCTGAAATACTCCTCAACACTGGTGGAAAATACATACACCTGAGAGCTTGGTCAACGATTCATCATTCTCATGCATCTTAGCATCCAGTGAGCCTCAGCATCTGCATGAAAATGTGGTTTGAAAGAGGATGCTGTCTGGTTGAAAAGAGCTAAAATTGAAGAAAACTGACCACTATTTCAACAGGAAAAAAACCTGTAATAGGTAAATGATTTCAAATATGTGTGGATTGAATTGGGTGGTAGTGACAACCATTTTGTCACTATATAGAACATGGTCGATTGATTCTTCTCTGGAACCTATGACAGTGTGTGCAGACTTGATCAAGGGTGCTAAGGATAAGCGACTCAAAGTGAAGGGACCAGTGCGGATGCCAACCAAGGTGTTGCACATAACCACTCGCAAGTCTCCTTGTGGAGAAGGTAGGAGCAACTGTTTTTTCTTTTTTTTTATTACACACGGAGGAATTTCGTTCAACAGATGAAGCTGTGTTGGTTGTTGATGCTGAAGGCTGTTCTTTTATCTGTACTGCAATGTCTCCACATGTTACATCTTTTATCCACATATGAGGCTTCATTTTCTCTTTGTTGGTGCCTTTTTTTGCACCCAGGACACACACCCAGGACTTTCATTTGGTTTTTTGGTGTATAGCATTGATGATGTTGTGCTGTTTGTGTTTAGGTACCAATACATGGGATAGATTTGAATTGCGGGTGCACAAGCGGGTGATCGATCTGCACAGCCCCTCAGAAGTTGTAAAGCAGATAACATCCATCACCATTGAACCTGGTGTGGAGGTTGAGGTTACAATTGCTGATGTGTAGTAGTAGATCAGAGGGTGGTGGACTTTTTTATGGTCCGGTTTTTGGTTGTTGATGTGTATCAAGTTGCTTCACATGAGCCTGTTCTGAATGCATGTCAATTGTGTGGACTATGTCAGATGGCTACTTATCATGTCCACAAAGTGGTTTCTAAAAATTATAAAAAAAATTCTCACAATTTCCATGCATTGTAATTAATTGCTGATGGATGCAACATGTGAAATGCACTCTTGGCACAAAATTAAATTGCATAACAGTTGTTGGTCTGTTCATGATTCTTAAGCATTTGAACAACACTTTATTATGAAAATGATCAACAATGCCTATCAACATTTGATGGTCTGCTGTCAGAATTGGAACTAAACCTATTCCTGATTTGATTTGTTGGCTCTTGGCCTGTAAGGGAAAGATGACAGAATTATGTAGTTTTCATTTTGACCCACATTTTTGAGGAATCTTTTTCAGGTATGCTCTCGTCAGTTTTGTCATACCTTTCCCTGTGGTCAGATTCAATGGAAATTATTTGAAAACTGAGATGATGAAACTTTTCAGAATTTTCAAGGGAAAAATGTTGGAAGTTGAAAAAATTGCAAGACAACATTTCCAAATTCACTTAAAATTCAGAATTGGCAACTGCGAAAACACGGTAATTGTTGAATCCATATGACAGAACACACCGAACATTTAAGAAATTTTACTATGAGAATAACTTGATCCAAAGTTTACAGTCTTTTAAGTACCAAAAAGTGTCAAATCACAACACATTTGGCCATTAATCTTACAATATCATCATTTTGGAAAAGCTCTTCCTAAGTTTGTAGTTTCAAACATCCTCCTTCACATGTCATGATCATCAATAACAAGAAACTTTTGCTTTTATAATTTGTCCCTTTTACAAGATGTTGAAATATTAAAGATCCAACATGTGCCAAAACTAGAAAATCAAAACTTGACACCGCTCCCATGTGCTTAAATTAATTCAACACTTTGACCAAAGGGTAATGTAATTAAATAACTACAAGAATTGAAATTGTTTACACATCTTAATGTCAAATTGCTGGAAGTGTAAAAACCTCCAAATCATTATTATCTACTTTTATGAAAACTCAAGATTTGCCATATGAAGATTGAAAAAATTATACATCCATATATCACAAAAATGAAAGCACACAAATTGTCATATAAACTTGGATTTGAAGAAAGTAACAAGAGGATCGGGTAGTTGAGAAATTTCAAGGTACATTTTTGTTTTGCTATTATGTTGGAGAAGTGAATGTAATCAGATTGAGCATATAAAAAGACCTAGCCAAAAAATTCTAGTGTACTTGAAGGGTATGTTACTAGATGAAATTCTTCCTTCGCAAAAAGCCAGGGGAACTTTGAAAAATGAAACACCTGCTTGCATGGACATTTCACTTCTCAAAATGCCCGACCTCTGTTTTCTCTTTTTTTCCTCATGATACTCAGTGGGTATCAATATGGGTATCACAGGAAAAAATAATTTTTCTGCTTGATCATTTACATTGGGTAACACCCTCTGAGTGAGGCATTCTCGCAATAAGTGCCCCTCAACTTTGCCTCAAAGGATGCTTCTTTTGGGTATGCTCCATTCCTATTGTTGGATTACCCAACATGAAAATGGTTGAAATAGTGGGAAGCATAATATGCCAAAACCTCTAAAAAAACCTTAATTTGAGATGATGAATAACTCCTATTGCCCAACAAAATGAATCCATACACAAAAGAAGGTAACAAAATGAATCCATACACGAAAGAAGGTAACAAAATGAATCCATACACGAAGGAAGGTGAAGGTAGCAGTGTCGGTGCTGGTTCACTCTGGCAAGTCAGCCCTCAAGCCCAGGAAGAGCCCAAAACTTGTTCCTTACCTTATGTAAAGAACTCCCCTTTTTCCACTTTAAAAGGAAAGTTTGTTGTGGAAGGTGACTGAAATTACAAAGGAAAGTTTTGAAAAGTTACTTACAAACTAAGTTTCAGTTCATTCTTTTGGGGGATCTTGGTGGAACATTTTCCTATTTGAACTTTTGCCATGAGGGACATAGCAATTACTTATGTCATGAGTAATGAGTCCAAAAAAATCTTCTTGAGTTTCTGTTTGCGGAAACAATTTTTGTGTGCAGTTCCTAATTCTTTGGAAATTTGAGACTCTAACGTTTTCCAAAGAATGGAATCTACCTACCACATTCCGCACTGGAATGTTTTTTGGAGGAGGAGGGGGGAGGAATGAGAGAGAGAGAGAGAGAGAGAGAGAGAGAGAGAGAGAGCGAGAGGTGGGGAGGGGTTTCCTCAAAGCAACGCCCAAAGCAACTGCAAACTGAGCACCACGACGACGACGACATTTAAGAGAATACGCACGACTTTCGCCCTCTGATCAAGCTTATTGTTACTGGCAAATTACAACAGAGAGAAGACAGGAGCGGTGGTGGTGGTGATGATGAAGACGACGACGACGACGAGGATGTGATGTTGCAGTTGTTGTTTCTGTTTCTTGCTTTTCTCATCATACCCACAAGCAAGCAAGCAAGCTTCTCACCGCATTCCTTGTTGATTCCGTGTACAAAGAGGGTGACCCTGTTTGTCGACAAGGCGCGCCAGAATGGTAAAATAGACAAAACCCAGCCTCCTTTTATTGCTCTTCTTCCCCAAAATCATTTTGCATGATTCATACACACACACACACACACACACACACACACACACACTCACTCACACTTACATTCCTTTGTCGTTGTTTCAATCTTTGACGCCAAATCTCAATGACAACAATAATCTCCGTCAGTTGCATTGTTGCATTGTGCTAGACTGACGAACTATGAGATTGTTTCTTCCTTTGATTTTTTAACTTCTCTTTTTTTTTCGCCAATGGGAGGAAAGGGACGGTCGGTGGAGAATTGAAGCGATGGATGGGGTGGTGGGAGTGGTGGTAGGTAGTGCTATTTCTGCTGATGGTTGCTTTGAGTGGGTAATTGTGAGATCCGTGTGTTTCTGGGTTGCCAATTTTGTTTGTTTGTTTGTTTGTTTGTTTGTGTTAATAATGCAGGCAGCAGTGGATTTGGTCTTACTGGTGCTGGTGTTTGTTTTTGTGGGTATGTGGTTGCTGGATTTGTGTAGGCCAGTGAGTCCAAGAAGGAAGCATTTCGCAAATATTTGGAAGCAAGCGGTGTCCTTGATGCTCTTACTAAAGGCACTTAACTTTCTGTCTCTCTGCCTCACTGTCTCTGTGTGTGTGCGCCTGTGAGAGATTTTCTTTTTCCCATCAAGGGGATATGGATAATTCTGCACTACACTGAAATGTGGTGGCTGGGTTGCAGTGCTGGTGGCTCTCTATGAAGAACATGACAAGCCAGCCATTGCTCTTGAGTGAGTTTTGTCTTTTCTCCATCTCCTTTGCTATTCATGGTATTCCTCCTCTGTTTCTGCATTACAGGAGAGAATGTTTTGATATGGCATGCTCAATTGTTGTACCTCAGCATCTGGTAATGTGGTATTGATATTGTCAGGTTGTCGTTGACAATTTGTCTATGTTGTTTTTTGTTGATTGAAAGATATTTGTGTCAAGTCCACTCCCTCCCGTCACCAGCCGAAACTTTTGTTTGGTGGGTTTTGTCCAGTTTGTCTTCCTGAAATGTAAACAAGGCTTTCTGTTTCTTAGAAGGTGGGAATTGTTATGGAGGCCATCTTTCTCTCTTCATTAATCAAGCTAGTTTTATTGTGACTCTTAGGGCAAACTTACAGTTGATAAGCAAATGTAGGAATACCTGAAAAGTGTTGGTTGACATTTCTGTGCAGGTTCATTCGCCATGCTTTGGGAGGACCAACAATTGCAGAGCATGACAATCTGAAGAAGGATATTGTAGAACTGCAGGCCAAATACGACTTGCTCTTGAGCCAGCATGAGGAATGCTGCAGACAAGTATGTTCTGATTCCTTCAGATCCCTAAAAACATCTCCAAACAGAGGGTGAAGCTTAGTTCACTGAGGGGTTTCTATCGGGCATGCTCATTGTCATACCCCAGAGCTGCACTCCTCTCAAAATATGAAGTAAACGTCAAGTCTGAAAAGCAAGATGTTTGTTGTTTTCGTACATTTGCAACCTGGCTGATTGCTTTCTGCATCGAGTAATTCAGGAATTTTTTGGTTGGTAGAGTTCGTGTTGTATTCCTCAAGGGATTCAAAGTTTCAAAAGATTGGAAGTTCTCACACCTGATCATATAGTTTGCAATTTTGTAAACTCATTCTGCAACAAGTTCGTCATATTGACAAAAGGAAAGGGGTCTGCTGATGTTTCTGCAGTTGCAGCTTCTTCAACCACCAACTGAAGATGCCACAATCCCACCACCAAGTGCTGCCACTCCACCAAAGCCCTGATCTGGTTCCATTTGTTCTTGTTCCTGCCAACTCCCACAATTGGTGTCAACTCCTGGCATCAGTAATGTTTGCACTTTGGTGAATGCTGCACAAAAGTCTGGTCAAAGCCAGCATACTGTAAAGGAAATCATCAGTGACTCTGGTAGGAAAAGCAAACATTTCTATCACTGAATGTCTTTTCCATTTTGTTAACTGTGAATGAGTTTTCTGTCAACATAACAGTACAATTCAGCAAGATCAAAAAACACTCTTTACCCAGATTGGTGAACATTTTGTACCGCTCTCTTTCTTTAAGGAATTAGAAATTCATTTGTAAAATCACTGTTGTATGCATACAACAGGTACAACCTAAAACCTATCCAGCATGCTTTTTACTTATGCCAGTATACCATATTGATGTACATAACTATTGCAAGTTTTGTGGTATAGTAAGTCCTCAGATGCAGTGGAAAGAGTCACCTTCTCTGTTCAGAAGATATCTGTGTCCTGAGTTTCTGTCACAGTTCTGCAAGCAACTGGAAGACTCTGTCATGATGTTGGCTAGCAGTATTAAAAGACATAGCTAACCAGTGTTGGTTTGACACCCACAAAGTACATGAATATGGTATATTGGCATGAGTTTTTCCAGAAATAGGAAACAAAGGGAGTGTGGTAACATCATCCCTGATTTAGTCCAGCCTGAAACTTGGGTTCTGCATCAGTGAAGCAGCATATTCCTATATTAAGCTAGAAAGTGGTTGAGCATATTGACTTACAAGTTTGGGGCAAAACCTTGGCTCCAAGGTTGCTGCAGTCGCTACACACAAACCATGCAGCTGTAAACAGCTTGAAGGCTCTTGAGTACAAACACCAGGGGTGATTGAGAACTCTGACATCACCAATAATCCCCGCAAGAACAAAGTCCATCCTCAAAGTGATGAAAATGGTTGGCATCCCTCATCATGATCACTCTTGTGTGACAGTTGCCGCATGTATGCAGATTCTTGAAAATGTTAAGTGGACTACCAGGAGGTGTGCTGATGAGCCCAAATGCAATAGCCAACTTTTCATTGTGATGCCACAAATGAAATGACTTCTCTCCTTCCTACGTAGTGTAATTCAAATTTGGTGCATTGTTCATCTTGCGAGATAGTCTCTTTAGTTCTGCATGGATTTCATTTATTTGAGGATGGTGCTGGTCATCAACTAGAAATGTCTGCACCTCATTCTTCATTTCAATCCGGGTGGACCCCACCTGTTTCTCCACACCCCTGTCCAGCCTCAGTTGTTGAACCTTTGCTCTGAGATCCCATTTGCCAGCATCAGCATAGATATTTGATAACAACACATAAGCTGCATCATTCCCAGGGTCCAATTCAATAACTCGTATTGCAATGTTTTCTCCCATCTCCACATCACCATGTATTCTGCAAGCACCAAGCAAAGACCTCCACACAGCAGCATCTTCTGCAGATCCTGGCCCTGATTTAATCAGATCTTGGGCTTCTTGCAAATTGCCAGCTCGGCCCAAAAGATCAACCATGCAAGCATAGTGTTTGACAGTTGCAGGAATACTGTAAACTGAACCCATGGATTCAAAACAGTGCAGGCCTTCATCCACTAAACCTGCATGATTACAAGCTGACAGAAGAGCAATGAAAGTGACATCATCTATCTCTACACCATCTTGACCCATCTGTTCAAAATGTTGAATTGCTTCCCTACCACGCCCATGCATAGCATGACCTCTCAGCATGGCAGTCCAAGCGATCACATCCGGTGTTACCATTCTGTTGAACACTCTTTGTGCATCCTCTATGCTCCCACATTTGGTGTACATATCAATGAGGCTACTACCTACAAAAGCATCAGATTCACAACCACTCTGAATAATACTCTCATGGATACGTCTACCCTCTTCAAGTGCCAGTACATCAGCACATGCATTCAGCATCCCCACAAAGGTGACATGATCTGGCTGCACCCCTTGGTTTTGCATCTGTTGTGATAGCTCCAATGCCTTCCATGCTTGCCCACAATTCACATGTGCCAAAATCATTGCAGTCCAGGAGACTACATCACGAGAGGCCATGTTGTTGAACACTCTCTGTGCATCCTCAATACTCCCACATTTAGCATACATGTTCACAAGGCTACTGCCCACATACGCATCAGATTCATAATTGGTTTGAACAATCTGTTTATCAATAGCCCTGCCCTCTTCAAGTGCTGCTACACTAGCACATGTATTCAGTACCCTTAGAAAGGTGATACGATCGGGCTGCACCTCTTCCTGGTGCATTTGTTGCCACAATTCTAGTACCTTCTGCCCTTGCCCACATTTCACATGTCCCCACATCATGGCATTCCAAGAGACTACATCACGTGTGGCCATGCTGTTGAAGACTTGTTGTGCATCCGCAATGCTCCCACATTTAACATACATGTCAATGAGGCTATTACTGATGGAGACATCTGCTTCATGGCTGCTTTGCATAATCAGTTTGTGAACATGCCTGCCTTCTTCGACTGCTGCTACACTAGCACATGCATTCAGCACCCCCATGTACGTGACAGGGGCTGGCTGCACCCCTTCATGTTGCATTTGCTGCCAGAATTCCAATGCCTTCTGCCCTTGCCCACATTTCACATGTCCCAGAATCATGGCATTCCAAGCAACCACATCATGTGTGATCATGTTGTTGAAGATTCTGTGTGCTTCCTCCATGCTCCCACATTTGGCATACATCTCAACAAGGGCATTAGCAACAAGAATATCAGCATCATAACCGCTCTGAATTATCTGATTATGAGCATGCCTGCCCTCCTCGAGTGAACCTACACTAGCACATGCATTCAGCACTCCCACAAATGTTACACTATCAGGTTGCACCCCTTCATGCTGCATTTGTTGAGATAATTCCAATGCTTTCTGCCCTTGTCCACATTTCACATATCCAAAAATTAGGGCAGTCCAGGAGACCACATTCCGTGTGGCCATCCTGTCAAATACACTCTGAGCATCTTGAAGGCTCCCACATTTGGCATACATGTCAACAAGGCTACTACCCACAAACACATCAGACTCACAGCCATTTTGGATAATCTGTTTATGGATTTTCTTGCCCTCCTCAAATGCCCCTACACTAGCACATGCACTTAGCAACCCCACAAAGGTGACATGGTCTGGCTGCACCCCTTCACTTTGCATTTGTCGAGATAATTCTAGTGCCTTCTGCCCATGCCCACATTTCACTCGTCCCCAAATCATGTTTGTCCAAGAGATCACATTGCGCATGGTCATGTTGTTGAACACACTCTGTGCATCCTCAATGCTCCCACATTTGGCATACATGTCAACAAGGCTATTACCCACAAGAATGTTAGTTTCATAGTGACTCTGAATAATTTGTTCATGAACACGCCTGCCCTCATCAAGCCCCACTACACTAGCACATGCATTCAGCAGCCCCACATAGGTGAGATGATCTGGCTGCAATCCTTCAAATTGCATTTGATGAGATAGCTCCAATGCCTTCTGCCCTTGCCCACATTGCGTGTGACCATGCTGGTGAAGACTCTCTCTGCATCCTCGATGCTCCCACATTTGGCATACATGTCAATCAGGCTATTACCCAAGAAGACATCAGAATCATAGCCCCTGTGAATAATCAATTCATGAATCCACCGGCCTTCTTCAAGTGCTGGCACACTAGCACATGCATTCAGCACCTGCACAAGGGTGACAGGGGCTGGCTGCACCCTTTCAACTCGCATTTGTTGCCAGAGTTGTAATGCTTTCTGTTCTTGCCCAGATTTCACATGTCCAGTAATGATGGCAGTCCAAGAGGCCACATCATGCGCGGCCATGCTGTTGAACACTTTTGTGGCATCTTCAAGGCTTCCACATTTCACATACATGTCAATGAGGCTACTACCAATGTAAACATCAGATTCACAACCACTTTGAACAATCTGCTTATGAACATGTTTGCCTTCTTCAAGCGCCCCTTTACTAGCACAGGCATTCAGCAGCCCAACAAAGGTGACATGATCTGGCTGTACCCCTTCATGCTGCATTTGTTGAGATAGTTCCAATGCCTTGTGCACTTGTCCATTTTTCACGAGGCCCAAAATCATGGCAGTCCAAGAGATGACATCCCGTGTGGCCATTCTATCAAACACTCTCCAAGCATCAGAAATACTACCACATTTGGCATACATGTCAAGAAGGCTATTACTCACAAAAACATTATTTTCGCAGCCGCTCTCAATGATCTGTTTATGAACACGCCGACCTTCCTCAAGTGAAGCTCGTGAGCTTGAACATGCATTCAGGACATGAACAAATGTGCAACCATCTGGTATGATGCCTTCTCGTTGCATTTGTTGAAAAATTTCCAACGTCTTTTCATGATGCCCAGACTTAACACATCTTGCAAGCTTTGCATTCCATTGAAATACACTCAATTGTATGGCCCCTGGAGCCATTGCTGCCAGCTCTTCTTTGACCCATGGTGGTTTCAACCTGCTGTCAAGCCAGAGTGCCTGCTTTGTCTTCTTGTGTTTGAAATCAGGATAGTTTGCATTCACCTACATCAGATACCAACAAAAAATCCAAACCTTCCTCATCATCAGCAACTTGTGCTTGATTCCTTACAGAGCTTGAGGTAGCTTGCAGCAGACTATGCTGTCATCATGATCATCAAAACCAAGAAGAACGGTAAAGAAGTCTACTACTGTAGCATAGACTCTCTACTACACAGAGAGACAAGCATCATCGGTTTCCTTTAGCTACCTTCTCCGACCTGTGATCCCACCACTGCGAAGGATCTGAGAAGAACTCGCGCCAAAGCTTTTCAATACTCCTTTTCTGGCCTGTCACAAACAGCAGGAACTTCATTCTTTTTCGCACTCGAGAACGTCAATCAAGAAAGTTAAACACATACTCCCCTCAACCACTTCCCCCTTCTCTGCAAGTTTGCTTCCTTCCAGCAATTACAAACAGTATGCTTCCCACAATTGCTCGCTCGCTCCTGATTTCACGAACTCCAGTATCGAGATTCCTTCAACATGAGTACCAGGACTGCATTAGCTTCGGTCGCAGAAGAAGAACAAGGTTTTTTTTCACCAAACTGGCTGCTACGAGCGAGCGAGCGACATCCCGTCTTCAGCCAAGTACTTGATTCTATCCAGAAAGAAAGAAAGTAAAGCGTTCGGAACTTACCCGAAGGAAATCGCGAGCGACGACGTGCGACAGCAGCAGCGGTACTGATCAGTTCTCGCATGGCGATGCTAGAAGAAATTCGTTCAACAAGGCGCGAGCGAATTGATCAACATAAGAGAATTGAACAAGCTTTCACCTCAGGGACGCCATGGTGATTTGATCATCACTCTGGCATGGTTCACAACAGTGCGTCGCCAGACTAACTCCGCGTGAGTCCAAGGAGCATAGATTGCGGCGCATCAAGAAGCCATGTCGGAATCCGAGAGCAAAACACCGGCTGCTGCTCCTGCTGCTGCCGTCTCGTGGAAATTTTTGTCAAAGTTCTCCTCCGACTCCTTTCTTGCTTGCTTGCTCATGCAAATCATCAAATCCAAACCTTCGAAGACCCGCAGATACATACCAAGACACAGAGAAAGTGTGATCCAAAATTCACGTGCCGCAAGACAGAAGAGAGACAATCACGCGCATCCGCGAGAAAAAATCTGAGAACGAACTTCGCATTTTTCGAATACACAAGAGTACCGTGTTTGTTTCTTGTCGGTTTTTCGCATCTTGTTGGAAGGTCGAGCGTCAATCCACCTTCTTTGGAAGATTTCGTACCGATTTCCTGAACAGGCCTGAACCACGGACAAGGCGCTATCGCTGGCTCGCTGGCTTCAAGGAAGAACGTCGTCGTAGTTGCTTCCTGTAACCGCACGACGTCTCCACGCATCCTGCGACACGTCGAGGCATATTTTCTCTTTCCAATTTGCCATTGCGGATTTGATGCAGAGCACGGACCTGCCTGGGAGCTTGCACTTGAGATATTGAACTGTTTCACATTCCAAGGGTGTCTGCAACAATCTGATGATCTGCATACAATTTGAGCTCAGATTGAATACATGGGGCAGCAAAACTTCCCTCTAGGCTGTTTGTCTTGTGTTCGTTCACTCTGAATTTCAACATCACTTGCAGTTAAGCAACCAAAAAAAAAAAGTTGCATTGACAAGAAGAATTGGAGTATTTGGCTACAATTTCTTTACACAACAAGGAGAAAAGTGGTTCAAGATCTACAAAATGCAACAGGAGCAGGTGTGTTCATGAGCAGATCATTCCAAGTGGTTGTTGACTCAGATCTCTTTGTGGGGGAGTAGCTTGATTGACATATATGCAAAATGTGGGACGGATGCTTGGAGAGTGTTCAACAAGATGCCATCTCAAGATGTGGTCACTTGGAACAACATGAGATATTGGGACATGTGAAATATGGGCAAGGGCAGCAGGCGGTTGAACTATTTCAACAAATGCAACAGGAAGGTGTGCAGCCAGACTCTGTTAGTTTTGTGGGAGTGTTGAATGCATGTGCCAGCGTGGTTGCGATTGAAGAGGGGCAGGTGAGTTCTTGAGTAGATCATTCAAAGTGGGTGTGAGTCCGATGTCTTTGTGAGGAATAGCTTGGTTGACATGTATGCAAAATGTGGCAGCATGGAGGATGCATGGAGAGTGTTCAACAAGATTGCCACACTTCCACAAAGTTCATTTTGAAAATAGTTGGAAGACAATCATGGTGAGGGATGCCAATTGCCTATTGATCACTTTGAGGACAGTGCCAATTTGTTCGGGCATGGACTATTGGTGATGCCAGTAGTGTCTTTTCTCAATTGTGACATGAAGTTCATTTTGTCTATAGCAGATCAAATGGTATCATTACACTGCCTTACTTGGATCATCTTTATAATACCATTGAATATGCTGTAATGCAAAAGTGAGCCTCTCTGTAGTGCTGCTTTCCTGTTGCCTCTTCCATTAAAATGCACCACTCAGGTCCAGTGCCTCTTCCCTCTTTGAAAACAAATTTTGCAACATATCACAGGCTTATTTGGATCTCTTCCTTGTGGAGGATATACAAACCTTGGCACTAAGAAAGAGTGACTTATTAGTCGATGCATGTTTTGGTGTTAAGTTCTTCTCACAAACCGTGTAATTTTTCCACCAACTAATTATGGAAAATTTGGAAAGAAATGGGTTTGGGATGAAACCCCCCCAAAGGGAAATATATGCTTACAGATGTTGCTTGTCGGTGCATTGCATGACCTAAGTTAAAGAGCTCTGCAAAAAAAGGCACACTGATCCTTTTGCAGGAGCACTTTGTGATGTTTTTACTTCTATTTCGACAAGGGCTTTGTTATTATAAGATGCATTAATCACACTATAGTTCAGACTCAAATCCCGACTAATGAGTAAACAAGCACAAAAGCATTTGAGAGTCGGGTTTGTGAGCCAAAGGACATGTTTGTTCAGAAGTGATAATTGAAAGTGATCTCAATCATTTGCAACATGTTGTGTGTTGTCATATCAGCACCCAATAAGGTTGAAATTAACAACAAGATGATTACTAACCCATAGTTGTTATCTTATTAACTTCTTTTGTTTCCTTGGAATGAAGTCTTTTGCGTTCCCAACATAGACTAAATTTTCATAGGATCTTGGTTCTGAAGGGGTAGTAGGAAATAAGAGAGGCAGAAGTAAGAGTGCTTCACTTTAACTAGGAGTCGTCCCATTTTGAATTGGAGCTTGGAATTAGTTCAAACAGCTTTGTCACTCTGTTCACCATAGTGACTTATTGCTAGAGATTCAAAAAGGAGATTTTTTTGTAGTGAAGGGGAATGAGTTCTTAAGGGGGTAGAGATGAGAGAAGAGAAGAGAAGAGAGGATCCAGATCGAGTAGGATTGTGAGGAGTTTTGTGAAGTTAGCCCCTGTGAAATTCAATGGGGATTTGATAGTACCAAACTTCGTACCTGGTTCTCTACTACAGTTTTGACAACCTTCAATCAAACCTGATTTTGGCAATGGTTTTTTGTGTTAATTGTCTCTTGTGTAAGCCTGGTCTATTGTCGAGTTTCTCCATGTTGTTAGTATCTCACACAAACAACTATGCACACAAATACAAAAGTCTATTGTCGAGTTTCTCCATGTTGTTAGTCTCTCACACAAACAACTATGCACACAAATACAAAATCAAACTCTTGCAAATGCATGAATCCAAGACCAAAAGAAATACATAATGGAAACATCAACTTGGCATCAAGCCATGTCTTTTATTTTATGATTCAAAATCTTATAACACCAAAGATGAGACTTCAAATTTAAACAAACAATAGGATGGGTGGGCTTATTCCCGTTCACCAACTTATATCCATGTCCTAGTAGAGAGACCTATATTAAGTATTTAGGAATAAATTCACCATTGCAAAAGACACGCAACATAAAATTAATATATTATCACATTAACCATTGAGAATATGCACACATGTGAACAATGATGAATACAACCAAAAAAAATATCGAATACAAAACATGAAAAATGTCGTTTCAATCTCTAATGGCTAATAAATATTCGTCAGTCATTTATGAATTTTATTTTAAGCAAGTAATTTTTATATTTCATGATGTTGAAAATAAAGTAAAACATAGTTTAATAATAAATAAATGGAGAGTGGAGATATAGTAAAAATAATTTAATAATCAAAAAATAAAAATTGAAAATTAAATTCCATATGCTATGATTATAAGTTCTCTTTGTGGTGGAAACTATTAAGCTTAGCCTCATCAACATGACCCCCTTATAATAAAACTTTTAAAATTTCTCAAAAATAGAAAACATACCCAAAAAACATCATTTAATCACTTGAACCTGGACTATATAGTTTTTCTTTCTATTTATCAAAATTAAACATACAATGATTTTATTCTTCTTTTGATTTTATTTTAAGAAGTGATGACATTAGATTGTGGGTAATCATTTGATGAGTCAATAATATCAACAATAATTCCAAAAAAAATTGGTTGGTTTTAATCAAAGACTTTTCCACAAGGGACTAGAAAGGAAACATAACCATACAAATGTGTGATCAAAAACTTTGCACAAGCAAATTCAAAGAAAAGAAAAATCATCAAATATCTCTCAAAAGCTTGTGAAGATTTTCATTTTGATTGAAGTGCGGGGGGGGGGGGGGCTCTAGTCCTTAATACTTAAAATCAACTCCACCCATGCCCAATTTTGAGCCTCCAATAATATTTCTCACATTCAAGATGGCTTGCCTTACTTTCTGTTTCCTAAGGAAATGATTGCAAAGTTGTAGAAGGATTATAAGATAGATGGAAAAACCGGATGAATAATAGCATGGGTGGGTGGATGCAGTATTTTATTTTTGGGCGAAAATTTAGACAAAGTTTAAACCTGAAAAATATGATTTTGACCTAAAGAGAGGAATTTTCATGGAAAAAATGACCTAAATTAGCCAGATTTTGAAGGAAAAAAAATAATTTCCAAATTGTCAGATTTGTATGATAAGTTCCAGTAGGTAGCCAAGAATATACAAAGAATTTAGTTTTTTTTTTCCTACTTTGATATCTAGGATATAGCCAAATCTGGCTAAATCATCTTATGGATGATCACCATTTCAGCTCCATCACAAAATTGAAAACAAAAACCAATTGGGTGAAGTGCTTGTGGGCAATTATGAACCATGTCAAGGGATAGATTGCATCAAATCAAGTCTTCAATTTGTGGGTTTGGGGGCAGTTATATGTGTGTCTGGTTTAGGGGGTGTGTGAAGAAGTCCCATGTAAACCCATCAACAATAATAGTGCCCTTATCTATCTCTCTCTCTCTCTCTCTCTCTCTTGATCAATGCCTTTTTCCATCACCACTACCTTCTCTTGAATCTCATTACTATCTTCCTCTTTCATTACCAATCCCTCCAACTGCTTTAGACTTTTTTTCTGTTCAAGTTTTGTGTATTTTTTGTGTGCATATTGAAGACTCCATATTTGTTTACCTATTCGTCGCACATGTAAAAATCTTCAAATTTCAAGGTTATTTTGTTGTACATTGAAAATCGCAATTTTGTACATAACTTGGAGAACTTCTGAAGAGACAAGCGGGTCACATTCTTTGTCTTTCCATTTTGTACAAGGTGAGTACAAATAGATTTCCAATGTCAAGTTTTCACATGCTCAATCTTGATTTACATTGTGGGTGTTTTTCCTTGACATAATTCATGTGTTTTGGGATGCACATAACATAATTCCTTGCAATTTTGTGTGAAAGATAAGAGTTGGATCCCAATTGCTCAATTTGTAACTTCATGCAAGCTTTTTTGGGGGGGGGGGGGGGGGGGGCGTGATTATAGACCAGAAACTTGTAATAAGTTCCAGAATTGTTTTTTAAAAAAAAGCGAGAAATACTGGCGAGGGGACGAGCAAATGTTGGAGGGAGGGCTAGAGGCCCTTCAAAGGCCTCCTCATCAAGGGGTTACTCTAAAAAGAATGCAAGACCAAAAAAGGTGACCATGAAAAGATCAGTGAAGAATAAACTTGTCAATGGTCGTCCCAAAAAGGCATTAGCACCTTACATGTTTTTTTGCAAAGACCAACGAGAGAACATCACAGGTGACAATCCCAACATTTCTTTTGGTGATGTTGGCCGCATCCTTGGATCTCAATGGCAAAGTATGTCGGAGAAAGATAGAATGGTATGCATGAAAACTCCCTTTGTATATATATTCTTCCAATCCTTCATGAAAGCCCAATCACACATCAAAATGATTACCTTCACACACACCTTTCATTTCAAACACAAAAAGTGAACCAACATGCAAATTGCATATCCCTCAAAGACAACGTTTTCAATCCCAAGCTCTATTGCACCTCACAATATACAATATTTTCAATTTATGACCTTATTGCATACATGTTTTAGAATGAACTTGTTTATGTCATGTTCATATAAATTGCTCTTCTTCTACATGAGTAAGATGATGAGTAACTAATGTGTTGCTCTAATCTATAATGATAATGAGCAAGTTAAGGTGACCCACATACATGCCATCATTGGGTTATGGAAATGGGTGTAGCCATATATTCGAAAGGCAGAAATTGACAAGAAAAGATTTAACAAACAAATGAAGCGCTACAAGCAACGGGCATCATGATGATGGAGGTGGCACACTTTTCTATCAATCTAATTAAAGCTCTTGAACAACTTAACCAAGTTCATTGCGAGCTTCAAATTGAGTTCCTTGGGTGGTGTTGATTATTTCAAATTGTGTGTTATGGAAAATCCTTATGTATGAATATGTTGGACAAACAATTGTTTTAAAACATGTCATGTTTTTTTTTTCCCAGTCATTTACTTCCAAATCCCTACTTGAAATATTTCAATGAAACACAACAATATATTGACATGCATGGAAAACCCTCATGTTCATGTTACATGTATTTTGAGAATAAAATCAAGTGTTGTAGCCTATGACACTTTACATAGGTACATGATACATAATCCACAAATTCTTGTAAGACAAGAGCTTCTACAAATGAATTATTAAAGTATTGTGTCCAAGTGCTTGCATCATAGCAAAAGTTTTAGAGCAATTATTGAATAATTAACAAAAGCAACAAAAATTGAGAACTCAAACATAACATCCATTGCATGCAAGTGCACAATTTACTTGAATGCAAAAGCAAGTCAATGATTATTTGTTGTGAAGATATTGTTGTGAAGATGTCAACACACACATATTAAAATGACACGAATAAGGATATCTCCTTAGACTTTATGTCTCTCACATGTGTCTCTTGTACTTACATTTCCCATGGGCTTAACTTTCATAACACCCCACAAGCATGTACTATTAACAAGCTTATTAGCCCCCCTAGTACTATTGTTGCTTGCTTCTAATACAAATTACTAGGAAATTTCTCCACCCATCATGAGCATAAGCGCTTCTAAACTTATATGCACCACACACTACACTTCTACAATGATATGATTAACATATTTTTCCAATATTCAACAAAAATTGTTGGGAATATGAATAGGGGTTGATGAATAGATAAAAATAGAAGCTTTCTCCTAATATACCAAGTAGGTTCCTAAACATGTGAGGTTGATTTATACATGAAGTAAAAACACTAGTGTCAAAAGCGGTACTTGATTATCCACATCTAGTCCACATGTATGTAAACGTGTAGGATGTATGGTTGATATAAGGGTGTCATGCATTTCATGTTATTATGAAATTAGTGCTAGCATGTTTGATTTGAATTATTAAGATGGCTTAGAGCACATCTAAAATCAAATACACACAATTCATTGATCAAAGATCATTAGCCCTAGAATCAGTCATGTGGACTTGATTATTTGAACATTTCTTGTTGCTTGCCATTAAGCAAGAGGCTAATTTTATTGTGACAAAAATATTCCTAATTCACTAGATAGCCTACTGAATTATGTGGTGAACTAGGATGCATTATTTAGTAGCAATAATTTTTATAAAAATACAATCAAATATATTTGTATGAATTCATATTAGCAAACATACATGTGTTTTGCGTTTAATCTCAAATCTCGTATAGCACTTTAAATTGTTTAAAATGAATAAAAAATAAAAAAAAGGTTATGAGGTTTGAAAGTAGGAGGGGTCAAAATGAATTATAAATTAAAATTTTGAAAAGGTTCACTAATTCACAAAATTTCCAATTTGGATTTGTCCAAGGGGTGACCCCATTTAAGGTTGTCCTACCTAAACCACCACAACCTAGCCCCAACTTAGTCATCACTAGAGATAGCAATATAAGTCAGCCTTAGTGAAGGGTCCTAGAGCTAGCAATGTAAGTCAGCATTTGTGAAAAGGGTCCTAGAGCTAGCAATGTAAGTCAGCATTTGTGAAAGGGTCCTAGAGCTAGCAATGTAAGTCAGCATTTGTGAAAGGTCCTAGAGCTAGCAATAAAAGTCAGCAGTTGTGAAAGGGTCCTAGAGCTAGCAATGTAAGTCAGCATTAGTGAAGGGTCCAGGAGTTCCAGTCCAACCTTGAATGCAGTCCAGCAAAGGCCGAACAAGTTTACCTGCACAGATGGCGTCATAGACCTTCTCAATCTCCTGGCCTGGAGAGACCGTCCTCAAGCCTGACAGCAAGTGGGTCCCAAGCTCGGACCTTACAAATTTGTAAAGGGGATAGGTCCTACACTGAATGATCCTGTTAGGGACTGAAGAAAGGCCCTTGTTGTCATAGGCTTCGCGGATGAGAGGCACTGCCCTGTTGAGTCCAGCCTTCAACTCCTCTTCGAAGATTGGTATTCTTTCAAGGATGGGATTCATGGATTTCTTTCTTTCCCAGATCTTCTTGTTGTTGTTGTTGTTGTTTTTGTTGTCTGCTTCCTCCTGGCTATGGCTGTGCTTCAGTGCATGGCTTACCAGCACCTCTCTCAGCTTTTGCATCAGAGGGTAAGTTTGGCTTGCGGCATTGTCAATGTAGGTGAATACAGGCTCACTTTCCACCACCTTGAGGAGATCCTTCTCACAGAAGCGAGAAGGCAAAAGTAAACCACCATTTTCGTCTGCAATGAGTGTCTTTTTTGCAACTTGAGCAACGATTTGCTTCACTGCTGTCTGCATCGTCTCCTCCACATGACGAAGGTCGACTGCTTGGCACAGACCCACCAAGAAAGTGGCACTCATCAGCTTCAGAATCTCGTTTGCTTCCTCCGTCTTCCTTGCAGACACTAGACCCAAGGAGTTCACATCCTGGTTGTGTTGCTCCGCGCTTTGTACATGAGTGGTGACTGGATTGGCCAAATAGTTTAGCTCCGACAAATAAGAAGCCATGGCTATCTCTGCTCCCTTCATGCCGTAATCGAGACTTGGGTCGGGTCCTCCACTCAAGTTTGACGGCAACCCATTGTTGTAGTAGTCGTTAACAAGCTCAGAGAATTGGGCGAACATGAGCTTTCCGATGGCGGCGATGGCCAAGCGCATATTGTCCATGGATACTCCTATCGGAGTTCCCTGAAAGTTGCCACCATGTAGAGCTCTGTCACCGGCGGCATCGATGATTGGGTTGTCGTTCACGGAGTTAATCTCCCTCTGGATAGAATGCGTTGCGTTGCGAATGCCCTCAATCTGAGGTCCTAGCCACTGTGGAGACGTCCGCAAAGCGTACCGGTCCTGCTTTGGCTTCTTCAATGGATCGGTCTCATGCAATTTGGCGGCGGCACTCATGTAAGAACTTCCATCCAGCACCCATTCCATGATTGCTGCTGCCTCCATCTGACCAGGGTGATGCTTAAGTTTATGAGTCAACGGATCGGTGAACTCAGGCTTCCCTTGCATCACCTCGCAAAAGAGGCCACACAGAACTTCTTCGAGAAGGACTAGAATATTGGCATCGAAGCAAACAGTGGAAGCCAACGCAGATCCAACTGCAGTCCCGTTAACGAGGGCCAATCCTTCCTTGGGCTGAAGCTCGAACGGTTTCTCCACGCCAGCGATCCTCAGAGCTTCGATGGCTGTAACCTCCTTCCCGTCTTCTGTGATTGCTCTGGAATTGGGCCTACCGGTGAGTAGACCTGCAATGTACGACAAGGGGACGAGGTCTCCAGAGGCGGTGATTGTTCCTCTCAGCGGCAACTTCGGGGTGACATGGGCATTGAGAAGCTTTTCCATGGCCTCCAGAATCTCCCACCGAATTCCAGAGAAACCCTGCATCAACGTGTTAGTGCGCACCAACATGGCTGCTCGCGCCGTGCAACTGGGTAGAGTGTTGCCATTGCCGCTCTTCCCAAACACGCCGGCGTTCAAGAACCTGATGAGCTCTTTCTGAAGCTCCACTCCTTGTTGAGTTCGGCGGTGGGAAGTGGCACCGAAACCAGTAGTGACACCGTATATGTCGCCGCCATTCATGATCTTGGTAAGAACCCAGTTGGAGCTTTCATCAACTCGTCTCTTGGCATTCGCTGCATCCAGCACCACTCTCACCTCCGGTCGCCTGGCTACAGCCGCAACTTGAGCGATACTGAGATTGACGCCCTCAATAGCCACTTCCTTCGCCTCGTAGAACGTCTTCACCATCTCCTTCACTTCGTCCAGATGGCTACCCTTCAGGACCGCTGCAGCTTTACCCCAGTTGAAAGGGTCCTTCAAACTGTAGTTTCCGTACTGGAGCGTCGACGGCTGCATCGTCCCAGCTGTGATGCACAACTTAGACTGAGCTTTCAACGCATGCAACCCATTATTCGTCTGCAAAGAGTAGTCATGCACTGCAAGTTTGAACACGTTCTCATTGCTAATTTTCACCTGCACAGATTCACTTGCTGCTGCAGGGGCCATAGCTTCAGATCTGAATAATCTCCCAACTAAATATGATCAGACCTTAGATGAAAGCAACTGTGAATATCTACTTTACAAGTCCAATGCACGCACCCCTAAGCTGCTAGCTGCTGCTGCTGCTGCTTAATTATCGCAAAGAAAGTCTTCTGCCTCACGATCTTTAAGACTATGATTCAAATAACCGATCCAACAATAGTACTAGTGTGATGTGAAGACAGTTATAATTTAGCAGTGCAGTGGTATAAACAGCATGAAGCATCTGTGTATTGAGCTTGCATATAATTGCAAAGTGATTTATAAGAAGCTGCGTCTGCAAGTTGCTGTACTTATCACCTTGCACTTCTTATAAATACTTCAACTCAGCACATTGATGTACGTTCTGGTCTAGAATGCCAGTGAAGCTGATCTATATATTGGGGTTTTTAGCTGCGTGCATTCTCAAGCTTGGAAAATGTGTTCCAGATCGTCAGCTGATTGCATGGGAAAGGAGAAGGGGAGACTAGAGCTCGCTCTGCTTAGCTAGTTGTTGCCTTTGGTCTTCACGAGAGAGGAGAAGACCGCGAAAGTTCGGCTTGAAGACCTCGAGAGGAACGCGGGTGCTAAAAAGCTGGTCAATTTGTGGGGTTTAGGGTTTACAGTTGGCAGACGAGCTGGTCAATTTGTTTCGGAGTGGGTCGGGTCCAAAAGCGGGTCGCCGGTTGAATTTTGGCGTGGGCTACGCTTTCATTGACTTCGACTAAAGGAATAGACCAGATTTGAAAGCATTGAATTCCCTCGTTTTTCAGACGGCAAATTGTTTTCAAAAACACTAAACCCCAAAATATTAAAACTAAATAAAATAAAAATAAAAATAAAATATCAATAAATAAATAAATTAAACATGACTGGTCCTAGATGGGCTGTTAGCAGTTTTACAAAAAATTTGCTGCTAAAAGTAGCGACCCTAGGAAGTGCCTTAGTCTAATTTAACTTTTCTTTTAATTTCAATAAATGGCCAAAAAAATGCCCCCTAAAAATCACAAATCTTTTGTGTTTTCTTTCATTTTCTGAAAACAAATTCGGCCAAGTTGCGAAATTTCGCCAATTTTTTAATTTTTTTTTAAAGCACTTCCCTGAACAGTAAAAATAATTCTTTTGGTTACAAACCGCTGTTTATCCATAGGGACTTGAAGCCGTGTTTTTCTGGCGAATTTCTTCAGCCACATTTTTAGAAAAAGTCACATGCCAATTGTTTAAAGGGCTTTTTTTGGGAATTTTGTTGCAAATTTCGCCATATTTGGAGGGAAAATAGTGAGAAATCGCCACATTTCGGATGTTGGGTTCACTGAGGTCGTGGCAACAAATTAGGATCTACTTTCTTGCCTGACCTCTATAGCCAGATTTGGCTCAGTCCTCTTGTAGATGACGGCTAGTCCACCTTACTTGACAATATTGGCCATCATCTTTAGGAAGATTTAATGAAATCTGGCTATAAATCAAATAGAAAATACAAATCTTTAATCATCCTTCTATAGCTTCAACTAAAACAATGCTGGAAACCAAATATAGAAATCTGGCAAATTTTATTATTTTGTCTCACTTCTGGCAATTGAAAAGAGGTTTTTGTTCCATATTGTGATCGATTGACAATCATCCATAAGAAGATTTAGCCAAATTTGGATATATAGATCAAATATGGAGGTAGAAAATTTAATTTAAACCCTTTTTATTTAGGCTATGTATTGGAATGTATTGTAACAAATTGACGATTTTTTTTTTAAATTGGTAAATTAGGGCTTTTTTTTTTTCGACAAAAAAACTTTGCAAGTGTTGAAATGATATATTCATCTTTAAAGAAAAGACAAAATTTGCCCCCAAAAAACATTGATCTATTGAAACCTTCAAAAAAATCACTTTCTTTCTAGAGATTTTATTTTCAATTCCAGTTTCACGTGAAATTTTGCCAAACAAAAGAAGGTTGGTCGAAAACAAGTCAATCATCAGCAGGTATGGAATTAGATGTTTTTTAATTGGCAACCCAAAAAATAAATCTAATGTGAATAATTGCTCAAAGGAAGTTTTTGGAAAAGATACAAAATTTGCCATATATTGAGGGAAAAAATTTAAAATTTGCCAAATTTAGAACTGAATTATGGTAGGTCACCAAAACTACACAAGATTGTAAAATATTTCTCATGTCCTCTCTAACCTTTAGCCAAATTTGGCTCATTCCTCTTATGGATGGAATATTTCACCCAATGAATTTGTTTGTAGTAAATTTTCGTCATTTTGCAAAAAATGTTTCTTCAAACAATAATATTTTATAGCAAATTCCTTGTTTTTTAAAAAATATCAATAAGGACAATAAAACTCAAAACATTTGCCCAAAATCATCTCAATCGGTTACAATATGAAAGAATAGTATGTAAGATTTTATATTTTCATACTTTCATAAATTCATCAAATTTTGCTAAATATATTTTTGGACTATCGGCCTTTGAGCAACATCACAAAATTGAAAAAATAAAACCTTGAATCTAGACCTACTTGGCAAAATTGAAAAGAAACCTTGTATCAAACCGATGAATCTTGCGATTTTATGTTTTATTCATTTGTTTTGGAAATGTTTTTATTATAGCCACGTTTTTTTTCCAAACCTTACTTCTTTTGTGAATGATCAAATGAATCATACATGTAGCACCATGATTGGATGGACTTAGGCTAACAATTTTCACTCTTGTGGTTATTATAACATTATAAGAGCCCTTATGAACCAACACTTGCACTATGACATTAAACTTTAGTAATGAGGCTTCTACATGGCTACACAACTTCCATTCAACATTATTTTTGGTGGCGAAAATTTGCCAAAATGCAGAAACAAGGGATGAGCATTTGGTAAAAATGTTCACCTTTGTTAAAAAACCATTTTCATGAATTTTTGTTATTGATTTTTTATACGCCCCAATCTTAGATGTCGGTTTACTAATCGTCGTTGGAATCACTTGCGAGGCCAGCGTTAAGCCGGCGCACTCGTAGGTAATCAGCTGTTCCCCAACATTACGCTAAAGCATGATGGAAAGGTGCTGATTGATCTAGTAGATGGTCTGTCCTCGGGGTCGATTGTGCTTATCAGCATGGCAGATGGTGATCTTGCGGATCCTGATGCGCGTCTCGGGGGCATAGCTGCCGAACGTTTCCTAGGCCATGACGATCATGCACAGGCCATTGCGGTGACACTTCTCGTCGTCGTCGGAGTGCTTTTTGACAGCGGCAGTCTTGGCGATGACCAGACTCTTTCTCGCCGCACGATTGATGAAGGTGGGCTGCAACGGGTGTGTAATCACAAAGTCCAGGCAGGTGTCTTGGCCAGCGCAGAACATTGGGAGCAGATCGTCAGTAGGACGATCCTTGCAGCCGGCGATCAGGTCGGTTTTCTAGAGGTGGGACTTAAGACCCGCCTCATTGGCGATGATGTTCTGCACGTATGGCATGCAGTCGTGGCGACGAATGGTGTGCGACCCATGCCTGCAGGTCACGGCGTGGTCACCGCATGGGTCCATCACGTGCAGACGACACTTCGGGCAGCGGATGGCTGGGCATGTCTTGAAGCCCAACCGAAATTGGACGACTCGCCGGAAGTGGCACGGTGGTAGGGTGAGGCCGAAATAGGGCAGCGACAGGGCGGTGAGGTACCTTGACGCCTAGCCGGCGCGCAGAAACAGAAGGCACCCCTTGTTGCGCACGTTGTTCTCAACGAACAGGCGATCGTACTTGGCCTCGTTCATCAGGTGCATGATCTTGGATTGGATGTCGGCGCCCAGCGCCTCGGGGATAAACTGGAGGATCTTGTTGAGGGCGACGAGGTCGCCCGGGTTGACGTGCTGACGCAGGTGCGCAAACTCGGCGCTCAGGTCGTTAGTTGATTTTTTAATTGCATGAAAGTCCTTAAAATTCATAAAGTCCGTAGCAAATTGGGGTTTTCTAAGCTAGTTTTTTTTTTTAGAGAAGCATAAATTAGGGACCTATAGGATATGCATTTATTTTTTAAAAATAACATCAAAATCAAGGGGTTATTTTTGGTGTAGTTAGTCCGTCACCCAATTAGACCTATCAAATATGAAATTTTTATCTTGAAGGTTATGAACCACTTTACCTTGCATCTTCTTGATTATCTTACATGGTACTAGAGTTGTTAAAAATGAAATGACATGTCATTTTATTGTTAGTCATCATGTTAATGTCCATCTAAACACATTAATTTTTGTGTTGGTCCCAAGTATAAGTCAACACTGTCACTATAAATGTTTTTGGAGTAATTTTTATTGCTAATATTTACCCATACTTGATGAAGTCGTATTTAATAACCTCGTAATCAACACACATCAAGATCATTTGTCATGTCAAAAATATGGATGGATTGGTATTTGGCCTGATATGTCACCCCTATCCATCTTGCAACTAAACCTATCCATTTTCGATCACAAGCTACATCATGCCCTTGTTTTATGCGATTGAAAATGGACAAGTTTGGTCATAAGCTAGATAAACCATGCAATTACACCCATGGTAAAATTAATTTATAGTTGCATATTCAATTATAAAATGATTTTAAATCACATTTGTGATTCTAACTTGGAGCTATTATTAGTTTGAATGAAAATGAAAATGAAAAGTGCATTTAACCTAACACATGTACATTTTGTGACTATGATATCATATAGTCATAATTCAAGTTGAACAAAACGCCACATATTTAGTCACTTGTGAACCACATTAGAAGTTGCAAAAACAATTAATGTTTCATTTATATTGTTGAACATCACCAATTGTGAATGATATGGAGACATTTTACATTCACCATTTTCATTCAAACTAATAATAGTCGTAAATCACATTTACAATTTAAAATCATTTTGTAATTCAATATGTGACTACAAGTCATTTTTAACACTTGCCATGGAGGACAATTGAAATGACAATTGTAAAAATGGTTGATTTGGCCATAAGTTGCAAACACATGGGTTGGTATATGGATTAGATTCCTTATACTGTATTTTACCCCTGTTACAAAAATTATTATATTTAGCTTAAATTTTTCCTATGTTGACTTGAAATTAATGTGACATAAGGTTACATTGACATCATAATAGATGTGATTGATGCAATGTGACAAGGCCAACACTCATCACCTTGTTTCATAATGAATTTTGATTTGTGGATGTTATGAGGAGAACTGGACCCTTTTGTTTTAGTTTCATGTAATTATTGGCTTGTTTGAAATAGTTTACACATCTAGGACTACTATGGCCTTATAAGTCAATGAAATGGGAGCAAAGTATGTCTTAAATGTTAAAATTCTTATAGATGTCAAAAGGGAAAATATTAATATTTCAACTATGACTTCAAATTGCTCTTACTTCTATTGTTTCATGTCAAATTTTAGGGTTGACAACATCATTTATAAAGAGTTACTATGATATGTGTAAGTGATTCTAATATGTAACAAATGACACAAAAATTTATATTGGAAGAACATCAATTTCCATAAAAGAATGTCAATTTCTTGTGTAAAAAATGATAAGTTCTTAAACCAAAAAGAATAAGAAGGGTTGCCAAGAGTGGAAAAAGGCATGCTTGGATATTCACATATGTTCACATAAGTTAAAAACCCCAGTGAAATCATGATTCATTTCACAAGTGAATTTATTCGAAAAAACCTTCAACTTTAAGAAAATTATATCCACTTGCAATGGTCGAAGGTGAAAACACACTATGGTGACATCCTTTGGGGGACTTTTGGGTTTAATATTATACAATATAATTGTTCCAAAAGCATGGTACATTTAATTTTGGGTATGAATTTTCTTTTTGGGCCTTACAATTATTATTTTTACAAAATTAATGTTATGTAATTTTATTTTATTTTTTAAAAAAAATCGTTATCTATATTGAAGGATCCATGAATATATTTATGGTATACATTGGTATAATAGGGCTAATGTTGTCCCATTTTGATTGCATCAACTTTAAGGTTTTATTAGTCATTAAAATAATCAATTTTAATGAAAATTAAAAAAATAGCCCATCTAGTTATGCTTGTCATCTTCCATGTGAAAGTGATTACTTGTCAAAAAAATATTTACCACACATTTATCACATCTTTACTAAAAAAATTCAGTTTTGAAATGAAAATTGTCAAAGTAGTCACATGGTATCCAAACATGATTTAAACTATGTGAAATGATATGGTTCAATATACCTTCAACTTTCATAAAGATTAAAATTCATTTAAATTGTTTTTGAGTACATAAGTATAGTACATTTGTTTTCACAAATATACTTGAATCTCTCATTTTATAAAATGGAATCAAATAATTTCTTTTCTAATATTTTGCCTATGTTATATTCTAACATAATATGTAAAATATATTGTGAAATTCTTTCAAAAGTTTGAAATGGGATAGATTCAAACATACACACCTTTGGAAAGTAGTATAATGTGACACCCGAAAATGTTTCCACGCACAACAACAATTGATGGCCTTTTAAAAATGTCCCAAGTCCATAGGTTTGGGTTGTAACCAAAATTGTTTTTGATATTCTTGGGCCCATAGTCAACCAATGTGTTGTAAACCAAAATTGAAGTTACTAATTATTGTCCAATGTTCTTATTACTAAGTACTACTTTTTTGTTTTTTAATTATAGTAAACTAGTATAACACAAAATCAAAATGTACTTAAAAAAAACGATATTTTTAGTGCTTACTTGCTACATTTGCATTTCTCTTTTCTTCTCCAAGATGTAATCAAACATATGGTATTTTCTTCTTTGTTCATAAATCCAGTGTACTAACATGTAAATTAAAAAAAGGTGAAAGTAGGTTATGAAAGGGCTAACTTGGGATTTTCACAACATATGTTTAAAGTATACACTACAATTTTGGATTCCATTTTTTGAGTTCGGGCTTTATATTTTTCACAAAGTTAATGTTATCTAGTAATTTTTTAAAAATAAAAAAAAAGAAATTAAAAAAATGATGGGTATATGCATTATGATAAAACTTGTTTATTATTTTATACTACTACAACATGTGCTGTTGGCCCAAGTGTTACCATGTTTTCAACTAATTTTCCCTTCCAAAACCTGGTATTTTGGAATTTATTTTAATTTTCAGGGGTAGAAATCACTTTAAAATCAATATTTCCCCCATTCTGAATCCACATCTTACCAAAAAAATTTCATTAAATCTTCTCATCAAGATGTTTCCAACAACACCAAAGCCATATTCCAATTCCTCCGAAATTTTAAGCTACAATTTAATTTACTTTTTAGTGAAAACATCATTTAGTATTCAAGAACTTTTGGACCACAAGTCCAAATGCCATGAAACCAAACCAATGCACTCCTCCTCCTTGAGAGCTTTCCAAAGAGACCAAGAATATGATCTGGAGCATCTCAATTCGGTGGATCTCATCAATACAAACAAAACAAACAAACAACCTTCCTTCATAGATAGATTGCACTAATTTTTTCTTTGAATTAGACTTCAACCAAAAAATGTTTCAAATGAAAATTTTAAAAATAAGCCACTTCACATTTCTTGTTATCTTCCATTTGAATGTGATTGTTTGTGCAAATTTCAATTCACCACACATTTATAGTCGTTACCCTAAAAAAAACCCATTAATGATATAATAATTATCTAACTCTTTACATGGCTCACAAACATATGTTAATCATATGGAGTCACAATGCTTAATAGATATTACAAATTTCAAAAAGATTAAAAAATATTTCAATCTTTTCACAAGTATATAATTTTGTATTTTTAGTACAATGTTGTGACATAATTTTTTTAATGCAAATTTACTCGGACATTACATCATATATGAAATTAAAAAATGTTGTTTCTTTGACAAATTTTGTTTTCTTCGAGTTTCAACAAGCTACTATTAACATTGTAAAAAGCCCTCATGATAATGACATGGTTATAATTCAAACATGGAAACCTTGAAAAATAGTATAATGTGACAATAATTTTGGCCCTTTACAATGTGCTTTCACCCAATAACTAAAACTTTACAAAATGTGTCAATGTCTAAAAACAGATGGGAAAAGAAGTATAATATCCCAATCTTGCTTCCAAATCCCAAATTCAAATCCATATATTAATTATGTTCCAACTAATTACTTTCCCCCTTGTTGCTATCTTGATTTTGTCCTTAACACTTGTTACTGTAATTTTTCTTGTCATTTAAATGTAAGTAGATTATTGGGCATCTAATTCCCCATAAACTCAAAATTTGATGGAAAACTTGAAGTTTTGTAACAACAAATGCAAAATCAAATGGTAATTGTTTTATAATCCTTCTTTTCTTTTAAGAAGTATATAATTCATGTTGAATATGATGTTGGATTTGCATTTTAAATGCTATAAGTTAATAAAAAATATGTTGGGAAGGAAAAAACACAATTGATTATAGGTGACTACGATAAGTATTATGTCCTATTTCAGCTCTTGGTTTATGCATATAATACTTTGAACCCCATTGTAGGTGGTGACATTGTTCTTGCTTCTATTATGAACAATTCAAAAGGTGCATGTCATTATCTGACCTCATTGAAATTAATATGGAAATGGTTTGTTGTTGGTCAAGAAGCAATTGAATCACTATAAGATAAAGATAATGATTAATGATGAATGCCTTATCCATCTTGCATTTTGGAAAGCTCATGAATCACAATTTACTTACATTGAGCACTTGTGTGGCTCAAAAAATTCTAAGAATTGTTGGGTTGAAAATTAAGGTAAAAGAAATGTTCAACATTGTAGGTGTATGCATAAACAAGTCCAACATTCTTGATTGGGCATTAAAAACTTGGAAATGCCTGTGAACATTTATCAAATTTAGTTTGGCGATGAACAATGTCTAGGGAATAGTTCATGGAAATGGAAGAAAATGAACTTGACAATATAACTAAGATTGGGTTTTTGGAGGTAGATGATAACACAATTAGATTTTAGGGTTCTTGTTTTGTATTCAATTTTTTGTAAGTTTGATGTGAAGGTAGTATCTTGGGTTACACTAACGTAAAGGTGGGCATTTGGAATTGATGAGATAGTTGAAGAATGCAAGGTTTATCACACTAATGTTGAGTGTACTTGGGAAAGTTGCAAGGTGCAAGAATGCCAAATGTAGATGGGTGTGATAGAGGGAAGGTGCATTAGTGGGAATCGTGAGAATTAGATTTTATGGTCCTTGAGAATTATTTGGGGATTTTCTAGTCTTTGGGAAATCTTTGAGGATTATGTGGGGTTTTGGGATTCTTTTGGGGATTCTATGGTCTTTGGGGAAGTAATATGGAAAAACACAATGAATGTGACAAACTAATTATGCTAATTAAAGGGTTGTCTAATCCAAGATGACTTACCATTTCTTCTTTTGAGGTCAATTTGTGTTGTGTGTTAGGTTTTAGGAAGCATGCAAAGGTGATAAACTTGACCAATGAAGATGTTCTTATATAAGAACATTCTTCCTTCAAGGCTTAGCCTAGTTGTTGGCTCCATTCTAGCTCTCAAGCATTGGTTTAAGGGTTCTTCATATTGTAGATTGCAACTTAGTTTCATAATAAGATTGTCTATTGTTTTAGGCAAATGTGTGTGTGTTTGCAAAAGTTGGATCATATAATTTATTCCTTAAGTAGACTTTTAGCAACACATTGAGGTTCAATGACTTTTCTAATGTTCAAATAGCCCCAAGTTAAAAATTCAAGTTTATTTAGATTGGAACTTATCCAACAACTAACCGAAACCTATCCCAATCTAACCGCTAACCAACCTACCTAAAGATAACTACTAACTGAGAACTTGGACAAATTAAAAAGAAAAGAAAAAAGTGGATCAGGAATCATTCAACAAATAAGAACCTAAGTTGAAACAAGTTAAAAAGAAAAGAAAAACTAGATTTGGAATTGTTCAACAAATGAAAACCTAGGTTGGAACCGGATGACCCTTTTGACAAATTTTTGCGATAACTCAACAAGAACCTCTTCATAGTTTGATGGAAAAACTGGAATTGGACCCAACAAATGGTTATTAAAATTCCAAATATCCCAACAAGATGTAGAGCCATCCTTTATGGTGGAGGCAAAACCAAAATGGAGGTTATACTAAACAGTCAAGAACCGCCCAACCATGAGCATGTTTGTGATGCAGAACTGAATGTGGCTGTGCCAAATTCTTCGTGCTTAATCAAGAAGGATTGCAACACCAGGAAGGTCGACTTGAGGTAAGTGATCGGCCCAATGAAAAGGACAGGGTGTCTGAGCTAGCTAGGAAATGCAGGTCAAAACAACATCATGCATTGAACCTGTGAGTGTTTGGGCATGGGATCGAACTTAGCAATGGAATTTGGTTCAAATTGACCCAGAGGAAGGTGCTGGCAGCAAGGCAAGAGGCACTTCACATCTCAAGATGCTCTCTCATAAAGAAAACAATAGGCGGTGTGCTTTATGTTTGGGAATATGAAGCTTGTATCTGGACCTTGCATAATGGGGAATTCATGCAGAATGTGAATCATCTGAGAGGGAGTATGTGTAAAATAGTGCACTACACTGCCTTTGGGAATGACCTTTATTACAAGAACCTTATATGGTGCAAAATTGAGCAAAGGAAGGATTTGATTAAGGAGATGCACAAAGAACTTATACATTTTAGTGACAGAAGAACTTTGGAGGAGGTAAAAAGTCATTACTTTTGGCATAATCAAACAAAATTAGTGAGGGAATTGGTACAAGTAAGGATTGTCGATTGGGTCAAGATAATTGACCTATGAACTAAGGATTTGAGCAACTACAAAACACAGGACCTATCTCTGAATTCTTTTATCAATTTGCTTTGGATACAATGAGCCCCTTACTTGAGACCTGCAATGAAACTTCTACATTTTAGTAGCCATAGACCACTACTCTAAATGGGTAGAGGCTCAGGCTATTGCTGACCACACAACCAATTGCAAAAGAATGACTTGATTCTTGGAGGTGAATCTTGTGTGTTGTTTTGGCCTACCTAAACATGTACTCAGTGACAATGGATATGAATGGGGTGGTGGGGGGTGGTGAGTTTGTTGAAAATTCAAATGTGTGCATCATATCGCATCATTCACTAGCATACAACACCAAATCACTCACAATGCAATGGAATGGCAAAGATTATGATTAAAATTCTCAAACATGGGCTAACCATTTTTGCCTCCATGGCTAAGCATGTACACATGGTTAGGACATGCATTTGCCTCGAGTGTTGTTTGGATATCACTATGGGGTGCATGAGAGCACGAAATATTCTCCTTTCATTCAATCCTCACAAGGCGAAAGCCATGCTGGAATGCTGACAACAAACTAAAAGTGTTACATTTTCTCCTTTGGAGGAGAACTCGTCTGAAGAAGGAATTGCTACTCAAATGAAGAGGAAACTGAAGTTGATGGCAACATTGCATGAGATCTTGTTGGAGAATGTGGTAAAAGCTCAAGAAAGGTAAAAGAGATCTTATGCTGCTCAGAAAGGGGAAGCAGATGTTTGCTGTTCTGAAAAGCAACAGTTGGGCCAAGATGTGCAAGCCTGGTAGAAAGATGGGCTTAGAGGCTGGTTGGGAAGGTCCATATTATATTTTCTAATTGAGGTCTAAATATGATCAATGCACAAGAATTTGATGACGGAGCTCTCATTTGCATACTCCAGGTAACGAGAGATAGGACCTAGGATAGACATCATCGGCAGTTAACTGATCTTCCAAGCTTTGGAGCAAGCTGCAATTTTGTGGGACAAATTTTTTTGTTAAGGGAACAGTGACATATGTAACAAAAAATTAGCTAAGTTATTGTCTGTTTCTTTGAATTGGATGACCAAAAATGTTAAGTGCTCTAGTACTGAGCTTGGCACTGTAAAATGTATGTGTGATGGAAGTAAGAATTTTTTTGGGGGTGTACTAGATAACATGTGAGAGAGTGATGTTTAGACATGAGAAACTTCTGTTGTGTTATTGAACTAAAATATGAAATTTTGCTGCTTGTGATAGTCAGTGTACTTCCAGTGAGGAATCCAAGCTCTGATAAGGACTGTCAGAGAAGGAAATCAGCTAGCACAAGAAAGAGGGCTTAAGAAATGTGAGAGTGTTCTATAAGGTGCAACATGGAAATGGTAAACAAATTAGAACAGGAACCAAAGAGGTGTTAAGATTCTCATAGGATACATGCCCCTCTTTTTGGGTGAGGATATGTTCATAGATGGAGTCACATGTAGTTTAGACATGCAAGTCGCAACGCACTTGTGGACTTTGCAAGTGCCAATTTGGTACACTGCACCCTATTTATGCCCAAGTTTTCCTCCGGCCCTCCCCTTCAAAAGTTACCATGTAACTGGCAGCTAATTAAAGAAGAAGCCATACATGTGCAAGAAGACAATAAAACTCAAATATCTTCCTCTCAAGTGCATGGACGAGGATGAAACATTCACAAGCAACTTGAATTACTAACAAGAAATGCTGAATTTACTTATGTACACAATGTACCCACAACCTCCGTTCCTAAGTGATCTGTTATTTTCAGTTTAAAAGCTTGTTTGATGAATCCCTCTCCAAAAGCTCACAGGCACACTTGGCATAAGTTCATAGCCTTTTGGACTTATTCCTCAGCCAAACATACTAACTTTTGGTGTTATCACTCTTGTGTGTTATGTGGACTGTTTAGCTAGTACCCGCAGGACGAATTCGACGCATCTCTTCCCCCTCATCTGAATGTGCATCTGAATGTGCATCTATGATTTTAGCATCACTTGGTTCTGTAGGCCTTCTTGTCCAATCCGTCATTTCTGCACACCCTTCAATATTGCCAAACAAAGTCCATGGTAGGTCGTGGTGCTGGTTCATTTTCTACACACCATAAAGCTATTTTAACCACTCTTGTTACTTGATGAACTTCATTATCAGTTAATTCAAGTCTAGGATCCACAAGATCTGTCACTGAATTGCGTCGGTCACTCCATTCTCTAACCTGCATGACAACAACCAAAATAAAAATTTGTCAGCAATAAGTTCATGACATTCATGAATTTAATATTTCTCACTACTCAAAATGCTTAAACTTAAAACTTATCTCTTAATTGTTAATGACATGACATGCCATTTATGAACCCTAAAAGGAGGCCTTTTCTACATTTAGTAATGAACTTGAAGTTCTAAAAGAAAGTAGAATATGTATATATATACCAATGTTGACACTGATGCTAATTTTGACTAACATATCCATATCTTTCCTGGGATACAACTATCCTTTTTAAAAAAACTGGTGGTCATTAGATATAGTAGTATATCCAAAGTGTACATTCATGAAAATGTACATATGCACTAAAAAACACATTTGTGTGAGTGTTAAGATGTTTACCCGATTCACAATGTTGTCGAGGCACGTCTTTCCAATTACAAGCTCGAGTATGACAACCCCAAAACTGTAAACATCGACCTTATCTGAACGGTGACGATGCATGACATATTCAGGTGCTATATATCCCCTGTAAATTTCATGAAATAGATAGGATTTGACATTATGTCAATAGTTATTAGTTTGTTATTAGGATTTGGTTTAAGTATACAAAATTTGATAACTAATTAAACTGGACTCCATTAATGTCAATCTCATGCAGTATATTCAAATAAAAGGATTTTACTGCAAACTCACACATGATATCTATGTGCGTTTTTGGGTCCACCAAATCACAATACACAATCAAATTCTTAAATCATGTTCTATGTTATCCTACAAACTCAACATGATATTTATCTGCATTTTGCGTCACCCAAATCACAATACTCAATTTTATTCTTATATCATGTTATATGTTATTTATGTGATCAAATTTTAGTCTGTCAAGAATACTTGTTGAACATGGCATTGTAAGTAAATAGTTTAATTAGTAACAAATAAGAATCATGTCACTCAATCTCACTTCACAACTAAACATTTCATTTATGCATTTGAGTTACTGTTGATGATGGTGTGATTTTAATTATGCAGCCATCTAGATTGTAAGAAATGAATTGTTTGCATGAAAGTTCAGAATATAGGTATTAGAGCAGTTTGGAAACTAAGTACTCACAGTGTGCCAATAGCAGATGTTGCTGTGAAGTGGGTGTTTTTGTTTGGAAATGAAACAATCGTGCCAAAATCTGCAATTTTGGCTTGAAAAGTGCGATCCAACAAAATATTTTTTGACTTGATGTCTCCATGTATTATTTGGGATGGTAGACCATGAAGGTGACACAAACCACGAGCCACGCCACAAATAATGTCAAATCATTCAGACCAACTCAAAATACGCTCTCTTTCGCCATCTGGAAATGTACCATTTCAAGGTGTTATCATTAATGACATACAATGTGTAACAATTGGCAGGTCATTGATTCCTAAATTTAACGTTTTTCTAAAGACATGTTGTAAAGGAAAATAGATTTATTCACTAGATGGATATTCTTCAAATAAAACACTTAACAAGTTAAAAAATGTTTTAGAAATCAAATATACATATTGCTCATAAGATATCAACAAAATTGTATCATGCATTCATATCATTGAAAAAAATTCATTATTCAAATTACACGAGGTGTTAGGTAGAATGAAAACTCACTAAATAATGCTTCATAAAGATCACTGTTTTCAACATATTCGTACACCAAAAATCTTTTGCCTGTTAGTGTATAACAACAGCCTAAAAACTCCACCAGGTTTTGGTGTTCCGGCACATCAGTCATAAGGGCAACTTCGTTGATGAACTCCCCGAGGTTGTGAGCATTTAGTTTCAATAATTTTTTCACTACCACATCTTGTCCATTCAGTCTTCCCTAAAAGGTAGAACACAACAATGTTATCAAAAAATATTGAAAAATATTGAAAAGTATGATCAATTGTGATACCATATGGCATTTGCGTTCCCAACGTGTTCATGGGCTTTAGATTATCAAAAGCTAAATGGTTGTCTATTCCTTGTTGAACAAACAAACATTTAAGTGCCATTCGCAAATTAGTCCAATCCAAATGTTGTTACACTCTCAAATTAAACAAGTAAATTTAATTCTAGCTTAACGTGATAAATAAAAACGAATTTATCCTATTATGCTGTTAAATGAAGATGAGAGGTTAGAAATACCTTGTAAATATGGCCAAAAGCACCTCCACCTAATTTTCTTTTAAAGTTGTTTGTAGCAGCTTTGAGTTCCTTGTACCGAAAAATGGTAGGTTGAACTCGTACTTCTCCAAAAACTGTGAAATTTTACACAAGGATATGATTTTGGCTTAATGCCAAATTAAAAATATAATAAATGTAGTATGAGTAAAATCATTGAAAACTGATTTGGGTTGTAGTATGTGTTCCCAATTCAACACATTGTTGCTTGAATTCATTGAAGGCACACATTGTAAAAATCATTTAGAGATATAAACACATGGTTGCAGCTATACATACATGTTCTATATACATATGTGTATATATGTGTGTATAATCCTCTGTTTGAGTAAATAAGAAAGTTTTCATTTGTCAACCAAATGAGTCTAAATGGATGTTCATCTTAAATCACTCAAGCTTCAGTTGTGGAGCTAGTCACTAAGTTCTACAATCTTGCAATGGAGTAACTATAGATGCTCAATCCTCTCTTTGAGGTAAAATAATTAATAGGTGGCCCGTACTATAGTTGTCAAATATTGCAAAGAACGTTTACTAACATAATTTGATCATAGCTTCAATTGATAATCATTTCCAAAATGTCTCACGTTGTTATCTTCATGACGCATCCCATAGTTTTATGACATATATAGTTGGATATTCATCATCATTATTAATTCACATGAATCAACTTTAAATTAAAATTTTGACTTACTTCGCAGAGCTCGAGAAAGTTCCATGCTTTTGAAAAGTAACCAACAGCTGAGGGCAACCAACCCAATTATAATGACACCTCCTACAGATATTGTGATTTTAATCACTTTCCCAACATTTTTTCCAGTATCTGTCCATTCAACATCATGAACTTAACCAAATGACAAATGTAGATATTATAGATATGGCTTGATGAATGCAACATATGTTAAACATTTTTTTCAAAGTCTACATTAGGGTCATGTTAGAACTTAGAATGTTCCTCTTGTGACATATTAATAGTCATGATCATGAACAAAATCTTTAATTCATAGATGAAAATTGACAATAACCAAAAACAATGAAAATTCCATCATATTATAAAACAACACACATGTATTAACTAGAAGGAATGTGATACTCACTTGGGATTATTATGCAAATTTGTTTGCAATAACATCTTTGTTCGTTTGTTTGTTGATTTGAACAACAGGGGTTATTTTGTAGCCTGCAATTAATAACAAAACAAATCGTGTGATGAAATTTACTTTGTGAGGATCGTTCAAAATAAATTATGAAATTATAGTGTGAATGCACTGATAATGGATGCAATGTGAAGTAACCAAATTGTGATGGCAAGTTACAATGAATTCAACATTTAATATGTAAAGTTGGTAAAATATATGACCTGAACTTGGATAAAAACTTACATGAAAATAGTAGTAATATTGGTGATGTCAGAATCAGAATAATCTTCAACATTCATTAGATCGTTGGACATGATGCTCAAAATTTGTAGATTCCCAGTGTAAAGAACTTTATCTCCATTTGATACCCTCCTCCTCAAGTTTGCCACATTGTCTATGTGTAAAGTCCCATTGAAATTGTTGTTGTCAAGCTCTCTACACACACATGCATTAGAACATGGCCAATATGAAGGTCATTGAAGAACATATCTCTTGAATTAGATGAATTAACAATATACAATGAACATGCAGAGTAATTACACTTGAGGAGAATCTAGACCTCTCATATTAAAGCTTAAAGCTTCAAGAATGGTTTATGGATCATGAACAAATGAACTAAGTGCAAGTTAATGAAGTCTATAAATAAATGCAAGTTTTCATGGATGCTTGAAAATTTCTTACAAGATTTCCAATTTTTTAAGTTGACTTGCCAAGTTATATGGAAAAGAACCAGATAATCCAATTCCTTTCAAAGATCTGCAACAACAAAGTATTCATATAGTCATGTAGTATAACCTAATTTATCATCGACCCTTTCATATACAGGTTGATGTTGATATCATTCAAAAAGAAGCCTGATGTATGCTATGTACATTCATTTTGAATTCATCATCTTTGAAATTAAACTTGGAAACCATTATAGTCCTAGTTTGATAATTCAAATTGACTTCGTCATCTAATTGTCAAGTCTTTAAATATTTTGATTTGTTCAATTCTGATTTTTAACTTTATGGTTCAGATGGAAAAAAAAAAGTGTATTGAATTCATCACCTTCACTCACCTAATGTAATCTTGTAATCAAATCTTCAAGGTTTACAAAAAAAGATTGTGCATAGTAGGATAAATGAACATGATTTTCTTTTGAATTCTCATAATATGGGCAAATTGATCAACTTTAGTTTCAAAATTTTGAGTCAAGCATGAAAGCATGTCTTTTGTACTCACAACTTTTGTAGTTGAGTGAGGTTTGAAAGCCAAGCAGGAACTTCCATTGGCTCAAAAGAGTTGAAACTCAAATCCCTGTGATAATGAACACACTTGTCAAACTCATACTATGATGTAGCATAAAAGCTAAATAAATGTTTTTGGTTTATTTTAAGAGAATGAACTCATTTTAATAATTTGCACATGTTTGCTTTTGATAGCCTTATCGTTACACCTGAATGCATTTTTGAATGCTTGATGTTTTTTTGTGCATATAAAAGTATTATTATGATGATTAAATGTATACTTCCAAACAATGCCAAATTGATAATTGAAAGGTTCAATATCATACACTTACAATTGTTGTAGAGTTGATGAAAATGAACTTAAGTCAGGAAGAGAACCGTTGAGCTTGTTTTGTGACAAGTCCAATACTTGTAGGTCTGATGAAACAATGGAAATCGATGGATGGAATATAAGATTTCCAAAACCGTTTCCACTAAAATTCCTGGAACACACAATTTGAAGTTTTTAATAACACAATTGTTTTGTCAGCAACACCCAAAACAATGCACATGTATTGCATATGACCACTTGAGTGGCTGCAAGTGAAATTAATATCTGTATCAACATCAAATTTCGATTATTTTAAGAATCCAATATTAAGGTATCTTCTCGTCCTTAAAATGCACTTGAGTGAAATCACTTACACATATTGGAGTGTTGGAATTGCAGTGAAATCAGGTGGTGATCCTATCAATGAATTTTTTGACAAATCACTGCAAGATATAAATTGTTACTTAGTATTTATAATATACATACAAAAGATTTGCATGTGAACTCAAATATTTTGCTGAAATTATGAAAGACTTTTGACTTCTTAATAATTATGATGTTCATGATGCTTAATAAACTTACCCAAACTGCAACTTCGGGGAATCGGCAACAAGTGATCATCAAAGGACCTTTGGATAGACCCAAAAGTTATAACAATTCATGACAATCAAGTTCTGGTATGTTCCCAATCAAAACATGACATAAAATGGTGCATACATCAACAGTAGGACATTGATATATACAAATTAGCGGTTTTGAAAATGTGTATTACATTGTGAGCAATCTTGTCAAGTTCACAAAACCAAAACCTGCAAATTCATTGTAAAATGGTGGACTTGGCCCTGACAATTGATTTTGAGACAATTTCACTGTATTCAACCGGTATGCTGCTCCGAAATTTGGAATTTGTCCAGTGAGTTGGTTGCCACTTAAATCTCTGAAGAAAATGAACATGAAAATTTAATTATCATACTAGCCATTCTTGTGATAACATAATAACATTGAATTAGCTATAAATTAACGATGAACTATATATAGAAAATATGAATGACTTTAGAGCACTCATGTGCCAAATTTTTGTGCAAATTTAGTGCAAGGTTGCATTAAGTCCATATGAAGTTTGAACATGAATAATAAAGTAATCAAATGATTTAGACAATCGTGAAATGGACTAACATAAGTATGGCAACATTTTATGAAATTTATCATATATCTGGCATGAGGAAGGTAGATTGACAACTCACAATTGTTGAAGATAGGGATCCTCATTCATAAAGAGCTCTTCCAGAATGCTTCCACTAAAATTATTGTTGCTAAGGTTCCTGGAGGCAAATCATTCCCACAGCACACATATTGAATGGCCAACATATAATTTACATGCATTTAATTGCCATGTACTTTAAAAACAACTTATAGTTGACAAATATAACTAGAAACACAACTTATCTAAATTCAATATCATATCAAATCGGAGATAAATAATGAATGGTTTCGTCAAGGTCAACAATACATTCTAGTGATTGTTTTAATTTCCTTTCCTTGAAAGTGGTTGGTTCAAACTTTTAATTTGATATGGGCCAACTGGAATCAATAACTTTCTAGTTGATGGATTTTATATCCTACAGTGTTAGTAGAAAGTTATATGCCTCATATGAAAAAAACCATACTAGTGTATAGGCTTTCACATAACATACATATATTACGTTGAAACCATGTTTCCCAAAAGTGATAACTAAGTTTAGTTTTGCTTACAAAATAGTCAAGCCTGTAATGTTACTAAGCTCTTTAGGTATGGTCCCAGAGAGGCCTGGATTATTTGTCAATGTTCTGCACAGATTGCACACAAAATTATCAAAACTTATGGCTTAAATCTACTAAAGTTCAGCTTTTCCATGGTAATTGGTTTGCCATCATTGTAAGTAGAATACATTATAACGAAACAAGTGAAGATGCCATGGTTTTGCTGCTTATAATTGGAGAAAGGAAAGTGGGCCTGGCATCTAGTGAACCAACAGCCACCAGCACACCATCCATGGGAAGCCTGTTATGACTCAATTGTGGATGAACCTAAACTGAGTTGCCATTGGGTTTCAGCATGGTAATGGGTGCTGGAACCAAATGGAAAAGTTGTTTGGAGCTGTCCACCAACCACCCATCCCTCATGGTGCAGTGATGGCTGTTGGTTCACTCCAGGTCCAAGAAAGCCTAGTTCACTACCCGGTCCTCTAGTGAAAGAATGGAGTATTCTAGTGCAACAATATTGAACTAGATTCAGTGCTTAATATCAAGGAAGTCAAATAATTTTTCCTTTAGAGAAAGCACAAGCCCTGCAACTAACAATCATGTTTATTTTGGATGATTGAAGGATTAAAAAAGTATTTAGAAAAATTTGCCACTTCAACTAGACAAGTGGTGAGCTGCTAAAAACCCCATCCAGCTCTGTGATTCTGTCCAATGCTCTGCACAGGCACCTATGTGAAGTTGTCAGGCTCTGCTGCAAGATCTGATTGCCACAGTGTTAATTACAGGATAAATATAAAACAACAGAGTTTGTCTATCTGCGCCTAGAAGTAGGCTCCTGGTAGAAATCATGCCTTTTTTATTGAGAGATTGTGAGTTTGAAACTGCTTTGAGACAGCAGAACATGCAGGTTTCACAGAAAATATGATCTTCTTTTTTTTTCTACCTGTCAATACAGCAAAATTGTGCAGTTCTATGTAGGTAGCAAAAAGGGCACAAAGAGACACCCCAAAAAGGGCGCAAAGAGACACCCCAAAATGAGCACCAGACAGAGCTCAATGGGGGAGTTTAGTGTTCAGATTACAAATGTGACATAAAATGACCCAATTATATGAATGAGGTACAGTTGCGGAGAGCTCACAGTTCCAGGAGGTTGGTAAGGTTCCCAATGGCTGGTAGCAAAGTGCCCACAATAGATGCATTTGATAAACTTCTGCAACACATCCATCAAGCATATATGATTAACCAGTTCATGTACTGGCCAGAGGAATTGGATCCTGCATGTGAAGTTTAAGAGATCATCATCCTCCATGTAACAAAGCACATCATATTGTAAGGAACCATAAAACCCTGCTCAGACTTTTTTAGTGTACTTGGAAGGCACATTTCCCAGTTGCAAGTTTTTCCCCATTTTTTGTGTTTCATTTTGAAGGGGCATTTTTTGTAGTAAAGCCCATGGCTGAGGGCTTTACAAAGTGTAAAGACTTGCTTTGATTTTTATCTCTCTTTTTTCCTATGATACGCAGTGTGAGTATTACATAAAAAACAGGAAAAAGCAGGGTGTTTCAAAAAAATGGAATGCATCACAAACAGCAGAGGAAAAAAAATACTCTGGGTAAGGTGCCCTCTGATTACACTAAAAAAATTGGAGCAGGTCTTTATGAAAAACAGAATGAGCTTACTTTGCTCACTATCAGAAACGCCCATCAATTTTTTCATATCTTTCTCATAATATTCAACAGGTACCCATGGGGTATATCATCAGAAAATAAAAGAAAATAAACTTCAGCACTCAACCTCCTGCAATCACTTCGAGTTTTTCCAAGCTAGCTGGTCTTCGGAAAGGATGGTGGGAAAGAAATCTTACAAGGAAATGACAACAACAGTAATGTTGCTCACCAAAGGATGTTTGGGATTTTCCAAACATTCAGAGCACAACACCCCTTTCCAGAATTGACCAATGTAGCAAGGATAGGGTTGGGAAGATGACCACCCCGCCAGATTCACGTTGATGTCAGGCGTGCTCATGTTCCAAGCTCCGAAAATGTCTTGCAGCGCCTTCACTGCACAAATCCAGGATTTCACAATCACAACTTAACAGGCATGCTCAGATTGCAATTTCCTTCTGGAGTTTTCCAATGATTATCAACCGTGTCCGGCACTCATGAACTCATGTCGTCATTGCTTTCTTTTCTTCAAGAACCAAGTAAAGTTATTCTGCAGGTACTAAGTTGTAAAATCTTAAATGAAGGACTGTACGTAGTTGAATACAATACAAGGACATCTTTTCGTCAGGCTGCTGTGATCACAGCAGCTTTCCATTATGTTTTTTCAGCTAGCTGTGCTCACAATTATCTCACAACTCTACCAGTCGAGCATTAACCAAATTGAATTCCCAACGATCATACACTCAGACGAGCTCTGAAACAATTGAATATACACTTTAACTGGGTAAATCAGAAAAAAATGGTACAGAATTTTACACTCCGAGGCGTAGTAGAATTTAGTCCTGTACTCGCTGAAGAGTTCACTGCTTGAGAGCAAGAGTAGCAGAGCAAGAAGCAGATTGAAGATCCTCATCAGGACAGTCTAATAAGATCTGTGCAATTACAGAAGAGTACAGATAGATGGGGAGGCAATGACCGGCAATTCTGTCGCAGATAGTATGTTGTAGTTAGAGGCAGAGGGAGTGAGCAATGATTATATGCAAAAAAATGATCCTGGCAGCAGCTAAATTAAGTAGGATCAAGAGTCGTGCATGGCAAGCAAAGATGCATATATCAGCGCACCTTCTTCGGGATCCTTAGTCCTTAAAGAAACATTAGAATAAGTGTCAGAGGCCGCAAATATGCACAAACTGACGGCCTCCCATAGGAATCAGCTATGCAGTAGGATGCCGTAACCCACTCCCTCAAGAGTTGACGAGGAGAAGAAGCACAGTGGGTGGTCACCGGGCCCACGCGCATGAAGGAACAACGCGCTCGAATCTCTCGCGTACGCTTTCCCGGAAGCCGGCGAAGGGAGATGAGGAGAAAGCCCTCTTCGCCACCGCCATTGGCTCTTTGTCGGCCGCCTCCTGCCCATCGCCTCTTCTCCCCCTTCCTGCCCAATTTTTTCCTCCTGCCCCAAACTCCAATGAAGAAAAAAATTTGATGCATAGCAAATAGTGTTGCACCGGGTATATATGTACACGTTACTGGAATATATATCGGTATCAAACAACATACCAATCACGTATGAAATTGATTATATACCCACATGATACTCCTACCGGGGTGGGTATTTGATTAGGGTTTTGAACTCTCATACCATACCAAACCTTGTAATTGGGCTTTGTGATTCTTTGGATGATATCAATACTCACCCTTAAAAGGGGTGATTGGGTTTTGCAATGCTATGGTTGATATCGATACTCGTAGTTCAAAGGGGTGATTGGGTTTTGCAATGCTATGGTTGATATCGATACTCGTAGTTCAAAGGGGTGATTGGGTTTTACAATGCTATGGTTGATATCGATACTCATAGTTCAAAGGGGTGATTGGGTTTTGCAATGCTATGGTTGATATCGATACTCATAGTTCAAAGGGGTGATTGGGTTTTGCAATGCTATGGTTGATATCGATACTCATAGTTCAAAGGGGGTGATTGGGTTTTGCAATTCTATGGGTGATTATCAATACTCACACTTGAATGGGGTGATGGATATGGATATGAGTGCCAGGGATACCAATGACAACTTAATATACGATTTTCACAGGTCATAGATTATTAATGTTAAGTAAACATGCCATGTTAAATAATCTAGCATGCTAATAACTAGCATGTCATATATATTATCCTTTAGTAGTACGCATGACATGACATGTTAAGGGTACAAAAGGTCTCAGGGCATCGCCAAATTGTTTTTGGGAAAATATTAAATGGGCAAAGGGCAGATAGGGTAAAAAAGAATGTGACAATACTTTTGTAGTATGATGTTAAACACATCCCTACGGCATGGTTCCGCCACAGGGTGGAGAGTAAGGTCAAGGTTTTTTCTCGCAACTAACAAAAGTTGCAACAGAGCCAACCAAGGTTGTAGAAGAAATAGCTCAAATGACAAATTTTGTGTTTGTTGAGGGGAGTTGTATATAGAGGAATGCCCTGCGTGGGAGGCTTTCTTTAATTTGAAGCCCTAAGGTCGAGGGCGGTAGCTCAAGATCCATGGCTGAAAATTAAGGAATGCTTGACATTGGGGGGGAGGGGGGGGGGGGGGAAAGAGAGGAGAGAAGGGGGGCATTCCTCTGCATAAAGAAATGGGTACATTTGACGAAATTTCCTTTGTCCCTAGATGCAACCGTAAACAACATCTTAGAGTAGTGTATGACGAATTGGAGCCAAAACACATCTTAGAGTAGTGTGTGACAAATTGGAGCCAAAAACACCTATCATACTGGTTGCTTCTCCTTAGCGGAGGGAGAAATTTTGCCCCAATTCACCAAAAGAAAAATACTAGTCATGACTCAAAATTGCCTTACACTTTCCATATATCTGGCCAAAAAAATTTCCTTCAAAATAGTTTTGACTAAAAAATAACATAACATTAGAATTTTATTAAGTTTGGTGATTATGGAATTGGTTGCGAGTGAGCATGGTGGATAGAGTCTTCCAAGGGGTAGTTTAATCATCCTAGAACTTTAGAACCACAATTCAAATCCCCAAAGTGAAAATCATAAACATGTTGAAAATTAGAATACTCAAATGCATAGATGCCAAGTTGCAAACTTCAAAGTTCACACATTGAACCACTTCTAAAGAATGCAACCATAGTCAAATATGGCCCAACCAAACTAATAGTTATTTATTCCCAACTTCAATAGCTCATCTGTAAGAAATTTGCAATAGAAGTGCCTCCACCCACGATCCTTCCAATAAAAGCTCACATTAATCAACCACCTAACCCATATAAATTGAATCTACCAAACCCCTTGTAGATGCCTAGCTCCAAACTCCCACGCCTTGTTCCATCACTTTTGCACTTAGTTTTCCCTACAAAGGCCATGAAAGGCTAGTTTCATACACACTACACAACTCACATTTGATAATAGTCTAATTTGTTGCAAAATATACTTGAAACACACTGCATAAAATCAAAGCTAATAAAGGTGTTCACAAAGGTCTAAACCAGAAAAATCCAGAAAGAGAAAAATTTGAATCCCAAAATCTAATTAATAGATCTATTGCCACAACAAGAGAAATAAATGGCATAAAATCATGCATTCTATTCACATTCCATACCATTACTTAGCTGCCTTCCAAGACTTTATAGTTTCATAATAAGGGAAATTCTCCAAATTTAAAATCTTTAGTGCAAAAACTAACACCACTTAATTTAGATGTTTGGTCAACATACTACTAATTTGCTTAGATTTCATAAATGACAACTTGTTGAAACATCTATCATCTTCAACACTTCCAATCACTTGCATAAAACTAATCTCTGCCTACACAATAATTTAGGGGTTCTCCTTGAAATTTGAAATAAGGTCAAGTTTTTTCTCAATTGTATGTTGGGGTAGTTTTTCCAGCTACAAGATTGCCAAAGCAGTGCTCTTCATCTTAAGTTCGAAGAAAATGGTTTACAAAATCAAGGTTATGGGGGTTAATCAATGTCAACATTTGTAGGTGGTTGACTTATTTAAACTAGCAACATGCTACACTAATAATCTCAAAATGAACTCTCTACAATAATTTGCATCGCATTTGATTTGATTTGATTTGATTTGATTTGATTTCCATTGCATCCATAAGCAACTTTGTAAGGAAAAGAAGTCGCTTCCAGCCTTGTCCAACGAAGTTACTTGTCTAATGCATCATGTTGATTCACACCTTTAATCACCTTAGAGGATCTTCACCAATGCTGAGTATGTGACTCCAGAGAGAAATTTATTGCCAAAATGTCAAAATCTGCCAATTTAGCTCAGGAAATTGGTTTTCAACACCAAATTCGTGCAGCTTGCCGTGGCTGCTGAAAGGCGCAACACAGTTGTGCACCTCCAAAAAAGAGTGTAAAATAATTTGGACCTGACTGCAGCTTAGTATTTCTCATTGGTCAATCATACTGATCGGTCCAGATGGTTTGTTATTAGTAGTCCCCACGTATATGCAGATCCAGTTACAATTTTATTGGTGTGTTTGCATCCAAAAAAAATCCTAACCTAAACATTTAATTTTATTATCCAGAGTGACATACTGAGCACCGGTGGAGATGCTCTTAGTATATACATTTTGATTGTAATGCAACAAATCTCTCCAATGTTCAAATCATTATGCTTTGCCCAAACAGGTTGTACATTAACCTTGAATGCCAAATGAATCAATCGGCCACTTCACTAAGATACTTTTATGTTTGACCTCTCAGATTTTGTCAAAAATTTTGAAGGCAAGAGACTTGAAGCATGACATGGGAGGGTTAAAAAACCATGAATGCAATACATCCCTCAACAAATATTGACAACTAGAATATTATAACAAATAAATCCTTGATTTAATTGAACTTTTTCAAGCTATGGACAACCTCAACTTATGGCAAAATGCATGTTACAGTATTAATCATAACCTCCACATTTGCCAAATTAGTCAAGGCTCACAACAATTATATACATAGGTACAAGTGTCCAAAATCAGTTAATGTGTAAAATTCATGTTTCTTTCTTAGAATTGGGGTGAAGAATATAAAAGAATGTGATAAGCTTTAACGCCAACATGTAGAATGCATTGGGAGCGTTTGGAAGAGGTTTAAAAAGTCAAGTAATTATTACAAGATATTATTTTACATAATGATTATTTGTTGTTAGAACTTAATTGAATGTGAACAAGGTTTTAATTTTTTCATGTCTTTGGGGGTTTAATTTAGTGTTGGCTAGTTATTGAAAAATGATTCGATTATTAACCCCGATATTCATACCCTACGAACTATTATTGATTTTTTTGAAACTCAATATTTACACACTTGGTACATATCATTCCAAAAACTAACAAGACCCTTATGGGCTAATATTTCTATCCATTATCCTTCTAAAGGTCTTTAGAAGTTCTTTTGAATTAGAGATCCAGCACATTTAAATGGTGATCTTGAATTTCTTCTACATGAAGCTTCTTGAATCCACTTAATTCGGTCACAAACATCCACACCCTAAACACTTGTACAGAGCTCGATCATAAAAGAAAGCATGTGTGGGATATGTGCCAGTAATGTGAGATGCAATTTCACAATGGCAATAACATATATCAATTTCTTCTTGCCTGGATCATAATTGGTCATCTGTAGGGAGAGGAGATTAATCCTGACCCATGCTTGTGAAACAGCCAAGGTTGGTTTTCTAATGTTAGTACAAAATGCAGATTATATGTCTGCAACTGTCAAGCATAGAAAGGTAGCAATCACCATTTGCAACATTAGAAACTTCAAGATCTTCACTCAACTTGGACATGCCTGATCAGTTGACAACATCAAGCACCAGCTTTCGTGATTTGATGGGTGCCCATTTCCACCTCTTGTAGTGCCCAACTTGGAACAACAAAAGACAGCCTACAAAGATCCATTTTGCACCAATCTGTGTTCCCCCCCAATACACACACATGCAATAACTTCTTCATCAGAACACACAAGCCTCAGATTGTGTGTCCCTTTTGCACCATCATGAGAGGTAGTGAGAGAAACCCAAGACTTAATAGCAAACAAACACTATTTCGAGCATCTTCAAATGCGTTCAAGAGGTTGGTGTTAAAGCTTCTCA